>OX276335.1:213810341-214407841 GCA_946251815.1 Dasysyrphus albostriatus | reverse complement strand
TTGAACATTCATGACCTCGATTCAACCGAACTTGGTTGAGAGTTCATCCAAAATATTTACAGAAAACGTCGAGGTCAATTTTCTTCAAGCTAAGACTGGGCCTATCTTTATATTCTACAGATCTGATTTTCAAATAATTTTCTTAGCACAATTTATCTCTATACTCGTAAGAGGTCGATTAAACGAGGACAAAAATGTGTTTCATATCTATTTACATATAATTTTTTATGCTCACACATTATGACACATGTTATCTTTTAAAATAGTGATAAGTTTATAAAGGGAAACCAATAATAATAATTATTCAAAAATTTGTAAATGTAATTTAAATTTGTATATTGTAAAATAAAATTAACTTTGTATTTTGTCTTTCTTTAATCAGCAATCACAAAGTAAACAGCTAATTATGACCAAACCAATTGATCCGACGGATCCAGTTCAAGTTGCACAAGTTTTAAGTAGAACTGCACAGAGCCCTATTCATGATTCTCTTATTCTTCGACAACAAATGGCCCAACAACTGCAAAAGCAACAACAGCAGCAACAACAACAGCAACAACAACAGCAACAACAACAGCAACAACAACAACAGCAACAACAACAATCTCCACGTCAATCACCGCACCAACAACAACAACATTCTGTTCAACCACAACAGCAAATAGTCATCAGCCAAGGCAATAATCAGATCATAACTCAGAGGCATGTGATAAATACATCAACAGCTCAGGGCCAGCAAATCATTCAAAGTCATATGCTTAACATACATCAACAAAAACAACAACAGCTCCTGTTGCAACAACAGCATCTCCAAAAACAAAATCCAACAAATGTCTCACATCAGGTGCAATTTTCGCAGCAGCCACAACAACAGCAATCGCAGCAAGCACAACAACCAGGCCTGCAGCAACAAGTACGAATTATACAGCAACAAGGTCTCGGAGTTACCCAGCAAATTGTACAGCAGCCAGCTGTAACCGGCCAACAACAAATGCAGCAGCAACAACAGGTTGTGTCCCAGCTTCAATCACCACCTTACCAGCAGCAATCACAGCAACCACAACAAATAATTCAACAACAGGCGCAAGCTGTTCAACAACAACATTCACAACTGGTGCAACAAATACAACAACAGTTACCTCAACAACAGTTGCAACAACAACAACAACAGCAGCAACAAATCAATGTTGGTTCTCAAACAAATAATAAACAATTTCCCGCAAAATTCATTATAAGCCAACAGCAATTCAATCAACTTACACCTCAGCAACAACAGCAAATATTACAAAACCAAAACCAAAATGTGTTTTTTGTGAACCAAGGCAACCTGCAGCAAGTTCAACAGCAAGTGCAACAGCAACAACAGCAACAGCAACCAATAGGTCAACAACAACAAATTCTGCAACAACAACTCCAACAATCACCGCAGCAGCAACAACAACAACAACAAATGCAACAATTGCAAATCAGCAATCTCCAAACGCCACATGGAACCATTAATCGTATGCAGCAACAAAAACCACCTCCACCAATGTACCCACACACACCAAACGTGACTGTAGGCCAGACTGATATGCAAAGTGGTTTGTTACAGCAACAACAATTGCAACAACAAGTAGTTCTGAACTCTCCACAGCATCGAAGCCAACAACAGCAGCATACCATATCGCAACAACAGCCCCAGCAGCAACAGATAATTATAAACCAGCAGCAAATAATAAATCCTCAACGTCTTCAATATCTGCAGCAACAACAACTTCTGCAAAATAAACAGCAATCTTCTCAGCAGCAAATTATTATTCAACAAACCCAGCCAAGTCCATCTTCCAGTCAACCTAATATAATGCAGAGTCCACCGCAACAAATTCCACAGTCGCCGCAGCAGATTCAGTCTCCAGTACAGCAGCAAATTCTAACAAATCAAGGTCAAACAATTGCCATACAGAATCAAATTATTCTACAGCAACAACAACATAAACAACTTCAACTGCAACAACAATTACTGCAGCAGCAAGGTGATCCTCTAATTGGGCAACATCAAGTAACCCTTCAACCACAGCAACAACAACAGCAGCAACAACAACAAACGACACCTCAAATTATTCAAACTCAGGTGACACCACAATCGCAGACCGTTCTTATACAGCAACATCAACAAAATCCTCAAACTATTATCAACCAACAGCAAATCCAACAAACTCCTCCTCCACAATCTCCTCAGCAGCAAATAGTTATACAGCAGCAATCGCCCCAACAGCAACAACAACAACAACAGCACTGGAACTCACAAAACGCTCTCACTGCCCAACAACAGCAGCAAGTTTTGCAAATACAATCAGGCCGCCAAACACCTAATCCAGCAGCCCCACAACCTACTCAATACATTCGCACCGTACGCCCTGGTCAATGGCCAACAACCACAGCTGGAGGAATTTCAGGTACTCCGCAAAGGCAGTTGATTCAATTGGATGATAAGACACATGCTCATTTCATGTCATTGGATCCTGTGAAGAAAGCTGAATATATAGCAAAGTTACAAAGCAAACAGAGAGTCATGCTGAGGCAATCCGTTGCCTATCAACCTCGACCTGGAGCGCCCAATGTTGTAGCAAATAATGTCAGTGCTCCGCGACCAGCCGGTACATCTCATATAATAGTTCAAAGCCAAATGCCAGCCGGGCTGAATCATCAACAACAGATGCAATGGCTGCAGCAGCAAGGAGCTCGACAGGTTCTTGTTAGAACAGGTAAGTAGCATTTGCAATTCAATATTCAGCCATTTTGTCATTCCATCTTGTGGTGCCTTCAACAACTAACTTCTTGGCTTTTTCAGTTTTAAAACATCTTGTTTGCATTTAACTATAATATAATTGTTTATCATTTTCTCTTTGAAATAAGAACACCATATATATATATACAAACTAAAATTACCAAGAAAAGTTTATATTTTATATATATATACGACTCAGTTCGTAAAAGTATGATTTTTTAGAAATTTTGTTGAGCTTTTCTCTTATAATAATCATCAGAACCCTTTTTTCTTTAAATATGTACCGTGTTAATGCAGTAAAGCTTAGGACGTCGCACGACGAACTCCTCATTTTCATGCGACAACTGTTCGCCGTTGTTTCTGTAATTCCAAACACCACGTTTTCCCATTACGTGGCTCAGCCCTTTGTTTTTTTGCCCACCTGAGCATTCGAGTCTCCAATTACCATAATAATGTCACCCAACCGATTATGAAAGGTCTATTTCTGACCATTACAAGGGATAGTCTATGATAGTGACGCATCGTACTCTTGCCCGAAACCTTGTTTCCTGATTTCTTCACAACCCTTACACACTCTGTAAATAAATCTTTTCACTGCTATTTTAGGAGCCGCAGTCAAATGCCGGCGAGTACTTCCAATCGCCTTTGCGAAAAAGAGTTTTCAGAGTTACTTATTGAAGACTTGTATATTCCCGAACTGAACCACGGTACTTCAATAAGCTCCAATTTGTATCAAGTGAATTTCTTCTTTAATATTGGAAAAAACTTGCATTACTCAGACGTTCACTTTTAGAGACCATGAGCGTCCTCACATTCGAGAAACCAATCTGGGTCCACGTACAATAACCAAAAGTCATCAGTGTTAATCGAGACTGGTTGGTTCGCTTTTAGCCCAAACTAGATTTTGGATTCGTGTTTTATTAATAACGGCTTAACCAATTTCAATCAAAAATTTATAAAAAAAAAGCTTTTTCAAAATTTTGGATTTCAAAAAAAATATTTAATTTCTTTTTTTTTTAAATTCAATATGTCAAAAACGGGTTGATGAATATTTTTAAAACTTAGTTAAAATAAATTAATATTGATAAATATTAAAAATTGGCGTACCAAATTAAAAAAAAAAATGCTCCAAAATTTGTATATATAAAAAATTAGTTTTTAAGAAAACCATTAAATTTTGTTTCATATATTCATATTTTTTCAAGTAATCAAATGGCGTACTTGTTTTTGAGCTCTAAGTTACTAAATGAGTTGTTTATAAAACTTTTTGTTTGCTTTTTTATAATTTTAATTAAAAAGTTCGTTCCAAAGAACTTGAACATAAGAGCAAGTAGGAGCGCTGTAGTCGTGAAATTATTAATTTATTTTTTTGAAATTATTGGTCATACCTACATTATAATAACATAACTGGTTTGGCCACCTGTTGTTGTTTTTTTTTTTTTTTTTTTTTTTTAAAGCTAAAAAAAATCACTGTTCAAAAATTTTGAACGATTTTTGCTTTTTTGCAAATTAAACATTCCAAATAATTATGGATTTCAATTGAATGCCTCGGCTGGCTTGGCAGTAGGCCATCCTGACAACCCAATTTTGCAATACATTTTCTATGGTTTCGAATTAATCATACTACATTGATAATGTAGTACACACAATTATTTTTTTAAATTGAAACCGTCAGAACAGTTTTTGAGATGAATAACCTTTTTATGGATTATTTGGCAGAAAAAAGTATTTTTAGATCATACGCATACAATTTCCAGTTCCAAGTTTTAAAATATAAATATATGTACGTTCAGTGGTCGATGTAGTTGTAGTTAGTGGTACAGATAGATAGAATTACGGTTGTTGCAGAATTTGTAAGTTGTAATGTTGAGGTGTTTTCTTAACTTAACCAGCCTCTTTGTTTCTACTAAGGCTGATGCAGGATAAGAAACGATCTTGATTGTAACTCTCGGGTAAAATCCTGGCCTGTCTCTGGTTAGGGAGTTGATTCCGGATTTTTAATCGTTCGTCCTCCTCTTTTCTTGAGTATTCACCTTTTCTCCTATTCCGCAATAGGGCTCTGGTCCAGTTAGAGATGCCGTTGCTGCCATGGGCCTCTACCTTGGCCTACGTGGAATGGCAATCAATGAAGGGGGTCATTACTATTTTTGCCTTTTTGCCTGTCTACACACTCCCTTACCAGTTTAGATCTGATGACAAATGATTTTAGTAAGAAACTGCATTTAAACTATACAACATTCTATCAATTTTGGAATAAAATACTTATTGAAATAGCAATCTTAATACAAGCGATAATAATTTGTATTTTACAATTGTTCAATATATTTGTGTTCTATTTCATTAAAATTTTTCGATTCTGTGAGCTTGAGACAGAACCGTCCCTTGTTTTAAACTATGATGTTTACACTTAAGAATTGAAGGTACTACAAGCTGGAAAATAATAAAGTAGTAACTTGTTTGACATTGAAAAAAAAAAAATAAATAATAATTCTAGGTTCTGCTCCAGGTCTGAGTCCTATAACTCAACAATCTCAACCCCCACCACCACCAAGCACACCACAACCACAAGGGACACAGCCACAATTTAGTGTTGTCGATCCTAGTAATGTAAACCAGCAAATGTTACTGCAGCGACAACAATTGCGGGTGCAACAAATACAGCTTCAACAGAATCAACAACAAAAACCGCCACAAATGCAGCAGTCTCCTGTTCAAATTATACCCACTAGTGGAGCTGTAGTTAGCAATTCTTGCGATCAACAATTACAAGGACTTCAGTCTCCAGTTGCTGGCAGTGGTGGTCCATCTATGATAGCTACAATGCAACAACAACAGCAACAGGCCTTAGTTCTACCACCAGATGCTGCAAACAGTTTACAAACTCAAAATGCTGTCCTACAAACTCAGCAACAACAAATGAACATGAAAACCAAGACTGCCTTAGCCAACATGCTAAGCAATCGCTTAAGCAACAATGGCGCCACGATCGTCAACAATGTATCACAAATTGTGACCGTAGATGGGAATGCATCACCAATGGTTCCAGTATCGCCAGTTGAACCATCTGCAGCTGGGACTCTTCGCCTTATGACCCAACAACGCAACGCCGTCTTAAATCAAGGCGTACCAGTGGCACGGACACAGCAGGAGCTCCTTATACTTCAGCAGCAGCAACAACAACAGCAACAACAACAACAGCAGCAGCAGCAACAACAGCAACAGCAACGACGAACCATAACTCCTGGCAGTGCCCAGATAGTGGGCTCAAATGTAATTACTTCGCCTCAGCAAAATACCGCAATGATGCCTGGTGCACAATTTGTACAAACTAGAACTCCACTGCCACCAAGACCACAATTCTATGGTCACAATCCTAACCTTAAACTGCCACCGAACCTGTTTCTTCTAGGATGCCATTTCCACATAGTAGAATACGATAAGACTGACGAAGACGACGTTCCTGAATGGATTGAAGCTATTAAACATTTTGGCGGCGAAGTCGAAAACGCATATGGTCCTCGAGTTACCCATGTGCTTTGTCGTACCCAACGCCATGGAGTCGTAATGCAAGCAATACGTGATTCAAAACGCTGTATAACAGCTTTTTGGCTTAGCGATACATGTTTAATAAAGCAGATGCAACCGCCGTGGCAGTGTCTTCATCTCCCTTTTCCGAGCATATATGGAATCCAAAAACCATTAGAAAAACATATAATTACTGTTAGTGGTTTCGACGATGAGGATGAGTTGCGACTGCAGAATATGCTTGAAGAAACAGGAGCCTTATACACTTCATACTTGTCGCCAATGAATACCGTGTTAATTTGTCGATATGCTGATGGTGAAAAGTACAACAAAGCTAAGGAATGGCAAATTCCTATTGTAAACTCTCTCTGGCTAAGTGATATTGTGATAGGAAATTTAAGTGGACTGCATCAATACGAGAATCAAAAATATCAACAATATAATTTGACCGCACCATTTAGAATTGATTTTATGCTTGTGGGTCACTTGATGGGTAAGCAAAGCAATATATTAACTTTAATAGCTTAATTTTATTTAAGTACCTTTCCTTAGATAATTCGTTTATTTGTGATTCATTTGTAACGTTTTAGTTTTTGTATGTGCAATTATTATTTAAAATTTACATTTGCAAATCTATTTTGGTTTTGTTATCAAAGGATTTAAGCACGTTTGAACATTTTGCTCTATATATAATTGTGGTTTTCTTCTGAACTGTGCTGGTACATCCACGACTATTCTGCGCCATATATTTTTAGGTCAACCCACTTTTCTGCCTTTTGAACGATTAATATATATCCACTTACGAACAAGCATAGACATGCAACTTTTGTCTACTGCTCAACATGCTTATTGCAAAGGGAAATCGATGGAAACTGCTTTACATTCTCTAGTAGTAACCATCGAGTGAGTATTCCCTCAATCATAAATAGTACACCATGGTTGGTTTCTTCGATATAAAAGGCGCTTTTAACAATGTCGACACATCTACAATCGCATCTGCACTGACATCCCTGATGGTAGATAGTTCGCCTGGTAAATTGATTAACCAAATGGTGACTAGCAGGGTTGTCAACTCAAAAAAAAAACTGTGTGGCTTCTCTGCTAGAAGGTCTGTCAGTAGAGATATGCCTCAAGGCGGTTTCCTATCTCCCCTTCTCTGGAACATAGTAGTAAATGAGCTGTTAACTTACCTGGAAGCGGAGGGTTACAGAGTGATTGGCTTTGCAGACGATGTTGCTATTGCCGTATCAGGAAAGCATACTACTACCTTAAAAGAACTCTTACAAAACGCTTTAAATAGGCTAACCAATAGGGCTTATCAGTGTGGTCTGGATGTCAAACCTCTTAAAACAGAACTTGTTCCAATCTCAGGAAAAAATAAAATCTCTCATGTATTCCAATAACATTCACTGATCAAGCAAAATATTTGGGTTTTATTTTAGATAAAAAGTTAAGCTTGAAACCTAATATAAAAGAAAGATTTAAAAAGGCCACAGTGGCACTCTTCTCATGCAAAAAAGCCGCTGGGATTAAATGGGGCCTTACACCACGTATTAGTCATGGGCTATATACTTCGGTGATTTGACCGATTCTCATTTATGGTGTTACGATATAGTGGACTGCTCTAGTTTGTTTATGCTTAAACCTCTGTCTCTCTAGACGTTCTGCTATATCTGACACCCCTCGATATTTTTAGATTCTTCAAAATGGAACAGCAATTACATTGGCCATTCCATCATTCGAATCATTTCACATTGATTACACCATCCCAAAACTACAATTCGGCAAAAGTTTTCAAGCCACCATTCCTGGGAGGATATGACTCAATTGGAAGACGAATCGGTTCATATCTATACAGACGTATCGAAAACTGATGACGGGGTGGGTGGTGGTGTGTACTCAGAAGGACTAAAATTAAGTCTCTCCTTTCGTCTTCTTTATAATTGTATCGTGTTCCAGGCGGAACTTATGGCAACCAAAGAACCCTTATCTTGGCTGAAAGAAACCGTGATATCACCCACAGATATCCGCATCTTTTCGGATAGTCAAGCTGTTATCAAATCTCTGGATTTGGTCTCTACTATCTCTATAGCAGCTCTAAATTGTCGTTCATCTCTGCTGGAGATGGCGCAGTAGTTTAACATTCACCTGTGTTAGGTGCCGAGGCAAAATCACATCACAGGTAATTTTAAGGCCGATGAACTCGCTAAAAGTAGAACAACTCTACCTCTTCTACCTAGTAAGGCAGATATAGGTATACCCCCATCGCTACTTGTAAACTTTTGCTGAAGCAAGACGCTTTAGAGAGTGCAAACCTTAGGTGGAACAATATCACCACTTGTTTGGCAACAAAACAAATTTGGCCAATAATGGATTAAAAGCGATCTAAGTGTTTGATCACTCTTAGTAGATTGCACATTAGCTCCATGATTGGTGTTATAACCGGACATTGTCTTATAGGCAATGAATGAAAATAGTAACAAATCGTAACTATTTGACACTTCAAAATGATGTTATGACGTCATATTGTTACGAATCGTAACTATTTTGAAATAATATATACATATATGTATATATTGTAAACAATAATAAACTATTGTTACAAAAAGAACGCACCACTGACTGGAAAGCTTTGACTAGTTCTTTTTTTAGGATTCTCTTCAGTTTTAGCGCGTTCTAGACCATAATAAGGCTAAGGATTGAAGATATATGACATGAATACAATTACAATGCTAACGGATAAACGTAAATACATATATTCAAAAGTACTAAAAATGTTTTTTTGTTTGAATTAAAAAAAATTCTTAAAGCTTCGGAATAAAATGTTATTTGTAATTTTAAGGAATATCTCTGCCAAATTTTTGTCAAAAAACAAGAAGAGTAGTCCTTTGAAAATTGCTCTGGGTATTTCCGGTATGAAAAAAAACCTTAAAGCCAATTTTGATAAAATTATGAAAATATTAAAACTGTTGTATTACAGCCTACCCAAAAGGTGTTTTTCTTTTTTAGTCCAGAGCAGAGCATGAACTGTCTAAAAAATAATTGTGTTTCTTTTTAAGCTGTGATCGTTTAGAGCTTTAAATTTGTATTTCTTTTCTAGTTCTGAACATATTCAGAGCGCGCTCTGTTAGTCCCCTTTCACACGAGGAACCTGAGTTCCTGGGTAAGAATGGCAAAAGGAAAGAGGGGTGAACAAAATCTCCCCGGTCGAAGATTTGAAGAGATTTGTTTGACATTTCCTTTCACATCTACGGTTAAGGTGCGTTCAACCAATAGAATTGCAGGAAATCTCAAAATTGCCTAGATTTAGTTTCCTCGTGTGAAAAGTACAAAAGATTTTTAAAGAAATTAAAAGAAAACGTCAAAAAAATCTCGAGCAACTTGTTTCTTCGTGTGAAAGGGGACTAGCTCAGAATAAAATAGCAGAGTAAACGGAAGAAAATGCTGAACACAGCCGATTGACTGTGATACCCTAGCCAGTATTGCTTTGAAATTTGAATATAAATTTCCGTGTCTTACACGAAAAAGTCTGTTTTCTTGATATTCGTTTAGAATTTAGTTATGTCTTTCAGGTAGAACTTGTCTTAATTTAAATTTGAAGCCTTCGTACCTTGTCAAACGCTTGCGACACATCCAAAAGCTCTTTCGATTACATCGTTAATTCGGTGTACTTGATCAATTTTTGAATGCTTGCTACTGGTGTTCAGGTATAAGTCATTTCTCTTCTATTATTGGCTGTAGGTGTAGAAGTAATATTCTCTCAAACAAATTTTACAATTTAGAAAAAAACGAAATGGGTCTTTTCGACTTCTTTTCGTGTGATGGTTTACCAGGTTTCAACTTCCGCAACTTTCCATTGGCTTGGAACATATTCTAACCTTAGGGCGGCATTTATTGAGGTTAATTAAACCTTTATGAGGAAGCATTTTTATTGTTTCTGCTGTTATTAAGTGATACTACGGAGCTTTCTCATAAGCTTTCACTTGAGCTGAAACTCATATTTAGGTTTCCACTGAGTGCTTGTCTATCAAAAGGTTTAAATATTTCTTCGAGGTAATCATCGAATAACGCCGCTTTCTCTTTGTCACTTTCAGTCCATTCGTTCCGGCTTTTCTTAATCGGGGCACTGAAATCTTTGGTTTTTTCGTTGTTTGTATAGCTTTCCAAAATGAGTAGTTTGATTCTTTCCTCGCTGTCAAGCTTCCAAAGTTATTTCCAACTTCACGATTTTTGAAGTCTGATATAGCTTTTTTTAGCATATTACACAAGCAATTCAAACAAGCTTTGTTGTGAGAAGCACAGCCTAGCTGCCATATCTCTTTCACTAAATCTTTATATGGCCACATTTACCTTTGATAAATTTTGTTATTCCATGCTGCCTTTCGTATTATATCATATCGTATCTACTGAGTCTTCAAGTTCAAAAGACGTTTGTAATAATACTCTCAATTCTACGATGTCCTTGATATATTTCTTAAAGCCTTCCCAGTTGGGTGGTTTTTCAATTTTGTAGTATGACGGCAAAATAATCTGAAAAGAGGTCATACCTCTCTGAAATTTTAATACGATTGGAGGATAGCCCTTTAACCATAAATAATTCGGTTAGGTCAGGTTTTTTGAAAAATAGGTTGGCCAGTAAGAAGGTTTGCCAGGCAAATGAAAGTTGCAATTATTTTCCCATCCTGCTTCATATAGCATTCGACCCTTTTAAAATATGCATTTTGAGGCCCAGAAAGTGTGCTTTGCATCACCACCAACAATTAAGTTTGGGTTAAGTGACTTTATCAATGCCGTAAATTCAATCTCTTCAAAAATAAAGAACGAAATTCTTCTACAAAATTTATGATTTTTATCAATTTTTAAAATGATCTATAATGATTAAAATAAAATAGACTTAGCTGTTTTCCACTATAACCAGACGATATGTTGATTATAATATTGCCTTTTGGAATGTTATTGGACAGTAAGTTCAAATGTTTAGTTTTTTCATCGTATGCTGCATCATGTCACTTCAAAATTTCAATTCTTTAACAGAAAATACTAAAAAATTGTTTTTGAATCAATAAATTTACTTAATGAAAAGCCTAATACTCTAAGTTTACTGACTTAGAAAACATCTGATATAAATACTAGCATTCGCATTTTTCATGTATCCTTTGGGTAAAAGTGTACACGTTCATGAAAAAAATGTACTCATTAAGAATTTGGCATACAAAGATTTCATATCATAATATTCCTTGAATTATAAAAATCATTTTTTTTATGTATGTATATGAATGTACACAGATCTGTTATTATTTTTTTTTTTTCACTTTTCTATTTTCAGCTCCATGGAAGGCCCCAATCAACCTTACCCAAGAAGCACACGAACGGGTCAAGCGATCAGCCTCAGAATCTCCATTTGAGTCGCGGGCAAAAAGACAAAAAATATCTGAATTTCAAGAAGATATACCTGACAACGTAATCTGTATGGAATTTCCTGATATAGATAAACCTCCACGAATAATGTTTTCTCAAGTTCTCTTTATTGACCGCCTGACGAAAGCCGTTCGGTAAATTAAATTAATTACTTCAATCCGCTTGCTTATGTTGACCAATTATTTTGTTTTATTATCTCTTAGTTCTCTGGGTGGCTTAGTTGTTGAGGATCCTGCAGAAGCAAATTATCTTGTAATGACGCGCGAAGCACGTACTTGCAAGCTTATACATGCAATTTGCCATGTAGACTATATTTTAAAAAGTGCTTGGCTTGAAGATAGTGCCAAGTCTGGAAAATTTCTTTCTCCAGACAACTACAAAATTCAATACATCGAAGTGGACGAAAACATGAAAATACCTTTGGAGCGATCGCTCATGTCAACACAACGCCGAACGTTGTTTGTAAATAAATATTTCTACGTAACACCGGATGTTTTTCCACCAAGAAGTGAAATTGTTCGAATGATTGTAAGCTCGGGTGGCAAAGTTGAGGAGAATCGACGAACTGTAAAGCAAATCAATGAAACATGTGCTGAATCGCCAGATAACTACATAATTATTACTTGTCCGCAAGATTTGCCACTTCTTGTTGACATAATGAGACAAGGAAAGCCGAAATGCTGGATTCTAACAACTGAATTTGTACTGAGCTCTATATTGAAACAAGAGGTGGATTATAAAACCAATATTATGCCCTATGTTTACAATAACAACTATATTGCTCCTGAAAAAACACACTCTGGGGGAAAGGGAAGAAGAAAAGAAAACATAAATATGTAAAGTGTTTTGTATTTTTTTAAATAAAATAACTGTAAATAATGTATAAAGAATATTGCCAAAAATCTGTGCATAGAAGTTAGAATTTAAGTTTATTATTTATTTATTTTTGATTTCATTTTCAGTAGTATAGAATAATTTCTAGAAAAGTTATATTAAATGGAGTGAAATTTATTGAAAGAAATATTTATATATTTTTGGTTATGTATGTTTCAAAGATTAAATTTTAATGCATATGAAAAAATAAGAACATTAATTTTATTTATCATGATCCGTGAACCATGGGTGCCATTGGGTAATATATTAATTTTCGCTGAAAGGAAATGTTCGTCGAGATAAAGGAACTTTTTAACACATTCACATTTTGGCATATTGGTACGGTATAGTTCACACAAGTAGTGCGCGTTTTTCGCATTTGGATGTATCGATGGTAAATTTCAAACCGATGTCCTAGGAACATAATTTTTATTTGCGAATTGAAACGCTAATACAAATGAACTTTAAAATTGAAAATATTGGATAGTCGATAGTGCATTATCAATAAAAAAGCATTTTTCATTTGATTACGTTACACAATCCTAAAAACCAATCGATACAATCGACAAATTTCGATTCGATTGCTAATGGCAAGCGGAGTCAAATTATCTAATTATCATGGGTTTTCTTAATTTTCTTTATATATTTCCAAATAGATATGATTCCACGCTTTAGTTTTGGTCAGCACTGTACATTATATCAACTAATATAATAATCACAAAAAAGTTCAATTTAAGGCTAGAACCTCGAAGGGGCTCCCTGAAAAATGTAGGTATTTGGAAATTAAACCCAAAACAAAAAACGTTGAATTTAATGTGTGCTGGAGTGTGGTTGGTAAGATATTCGCAAAGCTCGCCGTGGCACGTATTTATTAACCCCGCAACGCCGAACGGTAGTATCGCAAAGCGGACGCAAGTTGGAAAAAAGTTCCCAAGTTCGAAGATGAAATAAATCCTCAAAAACTAAAAATTAAATAAATCTCCAAAGATTTCTTATGATTTTTTTTATTTAATGTTACAAACTAAAGCTACGAGCAGACGATTTGCGATAGTCGCAAATCTTTGCGAGTACTGACGTCACAAAAAAACTCGCAAATACACCGCAAATGCCTTACGTTTGACAGTGCTCGCAAGCCTGCAAATACACATGTTCAGACGATTTGCGAAGGTTGTCCCAAAGTTTTTAAATACATTTGCGATCAAGGTACTCGCAAATGACATGCTCGCAAATAAGATCGCAAATTTTGAAGCATATTTGCGAGGTGTTCACACGATTTGCGGCGACATTTGTAGATATCATATTCTTACTCATTTGCAGATTTGCGAGCCTGACATTTCTCTATTGACAAATTTGTTTATTTGTTGAGTTTTGTCATAGCTAGTCTCAAAATACTATATAGGTAAACATATGAACATACAAACACATAAGGGTATGTATCTTATATGTATATTTTGGTGATGTTTTATGGGCTGTAGGTCAGTTTAATTTTTTTTAACTACGTAAAGCTTATTTTCATAAAAAAAACGAAAAAAATCTAATTTAAATAATAGAAAATAATAATAAAAATAATGAAGGTACCTACATACATACTAAAAACCCAGCCAATTACTTCAAGTACAACAACAAAATTCATCGCAAATGTCCGCATTTGCAGTGTTCCATTTTCGTGTTTTCGCAAATGGTTGTGACGGTCGCAAATACTCGCAAATTGTCACAAATTATTTTTGTGAGTGTTCACATGATTTGCCAAAATGTAACAAATGTATTTGCGACTTGGGCCTCGCAAATCATACGCAAATGATTTGCGAGCATTTGCAGGCTGTCCCAAAGTTGTGTTCAGACGATTTGCGACCAAAGACCGCAAATGGTGACGTAAAAATGACGTCACACTTGCAAATATTTGCGACTTTTGCAAATCGTCTGCTCGTAGCTTAAGTTAATGAGTAAAAATATCAGATACTACGTATATTTCATATTTACTCAGAACATATTTTAATAACTAATATTTGGCACCAAATCTTTGCACATAATACTTTATTGAATGCATCGCTTGGTGGCAGCGCTAGGTAAAACACGCCGGTCACCATGCGGCACGTCAAAGTGCGCTCCATACGGCGCGACCACCACGCGCACTAATTTGCACCGCGCGCCGGAGCCCCAACCCCACGCAGTAACATAATTCACTTGTCACATTTGACGAAGTTGCTTTGAATTTCATTTTCCTGTGTTCTTGATAAATCCGCATAAATCGAAGAGAAAGTAACACATTTTGGGGACTATTTCATCATGAAATTATCTCCAAATTTAAGTGGAAAAAGTCCCAAAAAGCCATGAAATATATCCCCAATTTACGGGAGTTTTTTCATTTGAAAAAAACTTATGAGTGTTATAATATTTTAGGTCTTGTACTATTTGCCAGGCTCTATACGAATGAATTTTAGTAATAATTTTATTTCTTATCATCGAAGTTTTGCTTTATAAACTTCTTCGATTCTATGTTTTGATAAGTGTTTTTTTTTTTCAAAGTGAAACCTCGATACTACAAGTTAGCAAAAATACTTTGAGAAATCGAAATTATTTTCCCAAAAAAACATAGAAAACATTAAATTACAAATTCGAAATTGTCATAAATAATTAACGACTAACTAACGAGAAATTATCCACCTACCCATTTTTCGATTTGTCAAAGTTGCTTTGCTAACTTGACACTCATAGAAAACAAATAACCCAAAAACACTTAGAAAACATCGCATGACAAATTAATTTCTTAACAATTAAATAACGACTAATTAACGGTGAATTATTAAGTACTAAAATATTAAAATTTAGAAAATTTTACTACTTTTCAAAAAAAAAAACAGAACGATTAATTCGAAATAGTCACAACTAATTAATGACAAATTATGCGTTGCAAATTCTAAATTGTCAACTAATTAACGACGTCGGCGACGTCGACTTGCTATTGAAGTATTGAATTACTTGCTAGTACTTTGCCAGCTTTTTTCAATGGAATACATCAAACTGCTTTCCCATGTGAAATGTATCTACTCGCCATGAGACTATGTGCAGTTGATAGTACTAGATTAGGGTTTTCATCTACTCACAACTACTTTGCCACCTCCAAAGGAAAACTGCTATTGACACAGGGTCGGAGTGCAGTTACCCGACTGAACATTAGGGTGCCCAAATGAAGCAAGATTTAAAAAAAAAAAGATTATTGAGATGCTTCTATCATTTTGCTGAGCTATAAGAAAGTGTTCAAAGATTTGTATGTAAAACAACACATACATTTTTCATTTTACTGGTAAGTTTTGTCTAATATTCTACTACATAAAGTTATGTTAAGTGATGTTTTTTTTTATCGCAGCAAACTTTTTTTTTCAGCAAACACTTCTTGATAGAGATACAAAACCAACATGGGTAGGTAGGGGCAACAGCAGAAAGACCTTTACAAATATTTTATTTAAAGTGTTAAAAAATAACTGCACTATGGGTGCTAAACGGATTTAAGCGACTTACCATCACCAAGAAAAACTAATAACCCTGTAAAAGAATTTTTCATTTGAAAGATGAGTTTCAACGAAAACACTGAATCAATTTGCTTCAATATTTGAACATTTCCACCCGCCCAAGCGGGGGGAAACATTACCCCCTTCCTATGGTATTTCTTTCTTGTCTACTTCCAACTTTAGGGCAATCACCTGGACCTAACGGTTCACTACATAGTGAATAGTCATTTCGTATATACAATACACTTGTAATTTTCACACAAGTAGAGCATCTCTGCTGCTAATGGAATATTTGCAAATTGGAACATTCGATTTTGGGCAGCGTATATGCATTTGTCCTTCTGATCCCGTCCAACTACATATAAAGATAGAACCTTTCTGTTCAACGCACAAGCAAAAATGGAATGAAATGGACTTATTTGGCTATGAAACGTGACTTCACTCAAATTTTTATATTTTCTTCTTGACCTAACCTCTCTTTTTCCACCTCGCCGATTTCACCATCGAACTGTCGGCATGCTGTAGTTAAACCAAACAAATCTAAACACGGTCCTGGTATGCAATAACCAAAAAAGGGTAGAATTAATCCCTATACGTTGTGTTTTCACCAGACACAAAGCCGGGATTAGTAATGGGGCTTACTTTTGACGACGAAAAAAAACCATTTCAGATCAAAATCTGAATTTACCAAAAGAAAAGCCCATAATATTTACCCTAAATTTACCATACAAATTTTAGTCTCCTCAAATGGAGATTAAAAATAAATATTAAAATAAATCTCTTACGAGCAGTGGTTAATCTAATCAAACAAAAGCTTACACCATTCAATTTTATAGAACGGATCCAATTAAATGTCATATTGACAAAGGAAAATAGCCCTGTTTTTTAGTGCATTCTTATCTTCGCTCAGAAAAGGGTAGCATATGTTAAATACAGCAACAATACGGAGTTATACCAGTTTGTTGTTGTAATTAACAAGCAAATTTTTCTTAAGCAATGCCAATCAACGGACAAAACTTTTAAATTGTTTTTGTTTTCCACTATACGACGAAGTGAAAAATTAAAATGTAAGTATTTACAAACAAATAATAAATATAAAACTTTATGAATAAATTTGTGTTAAACCTAACTTGCAGAAGATAGAACAGCAACAAAACAGCGAAGAACCGACGAAGCACTGTTGGTGGGGTTGTGGGCCGACAAGCAGGCAGACTTGCATGGCCCAACAAACTACTCACATGTATACTCCAGGGGCGATTAAAGTAAAACTACAGTTTGAAAAAAAATAATAGCCCTGTTTTTTAGTGCATTTTTATCTTCACTTAGAAAAAGTAGCATGTTAATTACAACCACAAACTGGTATATTTCCGTTTTGTTGTTGTAGTTAACATGCTACTTTTTTTGAGCAAAGATAATATGCACTAAAAAACAGGGCTATTAGCAATTACTTTTTTTGTCAAGTGTCATCTAGAAAGAAATCGTTTTATTTGACGTTTTCTTTGGTGAAAACAATAAAACCAAGCTTTCAACCAAAATTCAGCTTTGTCGGAATTTTTTAAGATTGATTTTAAATCTCGTGCCTTAAATCTCAGATTATCTGTTGGTGAAAACATAGGAAAACACTAGATACATTTTTTTTCATTTGGAACTGGTATAGACCCATCCAAATATAAAAACTTAAAAAGTCCATAGTAAACGACCACCCTAATGTGACATACACCATACATCCTTTACTTCTTTTTCTATGACTTCAATTTTTCAATTTAGAACAAACATTTGTCACAATCAGCCCTATACTGAATTCCATCGTAATCGGAAACTTTTACGATTCCCGAAAAAAGCATTCACCAAATCCGTATTCTCAGATAGTTTTTTTTTTGAGATTCGTAAGAGTTTCATCCCCTTTCACACGAGGAAACTTAGTTGCCAGCAACTTCCAGTTCCATGCGGTGAGAAAGTCAGGAGGAAAGAGGGGTGAATGAAAAAAGAGATTTTTTTGAGATTTTTCATATCTAAGGTTTAGGGTGCATAGTGCATTCAACCAATAGAATTTCAGGAAATCTTAAAATAACCTAGATTTTACTTCCTCGTATGAAAGGTACAAGAGACCTTTAAGGAAATTAAAAGAAAACGTCAAAAAAGTCTCCAGCAACCTGTTTCTATCTTTCGATTTGGATGGAATTCGTGATAGCATGTACCCTATTACACGATGACTTGGAGTCACGACTTTTTTGGAAATTCAATGAATGCGAACAAGAAAAAGCATCTGATCTCACCTTCGCACTCATTTATTTTCGAAAAAAGTCATGACTCATAAGTCGTCGTGGGATAGGGCACCATATGATACAACTAAGCAGATAACGCTTTCCTGTTTTTTATGCATTTCGTTCTGCACATCAACGTCTGTAACGAGTAGTTTTGTCTTATAAGGGTCTTTGCTGGCATGCTGGAACCCTTCCTTAGCTCGTCGGTGGGGGTGGTTCTTTGACCCATTAACCCATTACAAAAATTATTCATGCCAGTCTTATCACCAAAGTTGATATTGATGCGCGAGAAATGTGGCCTCAACCCTCCCTACCTTGGTTGCTTCCCTCGCTAGAGCAACCCCTTTGATTAGCATCTTCCTATCTTCATCACTTCATCATCCCTTAACACTTCCCCTCATCCACTCCTTTCAAATAAAATTTAAAACTCCATTGTTTTAGATATCATTAAAGTTTCAAAAGTATCTTTGTTTATTCATGCTTATTTATTTCTATAATAATTAAAATTTAATTTTTTTAAAAGAAGTTTATTTTCTTTTTACTATAGTTTAATAGACATAATTCAAATTTACGTTAAAAGAAATTAAAGAAAATATATTTCAAATTCTAAATCACGCGCGTTCGACTTATTTCAAAATGGAGTTGTCTTCCTCCTTTGTCTTTTAAATATGTTTTGTTAAGACAATGTTCCCCCAATCAAATCTCCCGAAATTCAAATATATATAAATTTAAAAGAATTTTGATATGTGATCAGGGTTTAAACTTATACATAAAAACTTACCAACGTATCCTTTGATGGGGTGGCCACAGCATCTGCATCCGAAGAGAAACCTGTCACTTTTCACTTTGGAGTTCACTTTAAATTTATATAATTGTTTGTTTGAATTTCACTAGTTTCTTATTTAACTGCGTTTCGCTGATGTTTATGCCTTTGAAAAGACTTTCCTTTAACACTTTGTATAAGCAAAAAAAAAAAAAATGATTTAAAAAAGAATAAAAAAAATGGTCACTTTCAAATGATAGCGGTCAGCGTGTTAATAAAATTGTCTTAAGTTCCCGGAACTTCTTGTCTCCGTCGATATCCTGGATTCGAGAGTTCAAGATCGAAATCTCACAAATTCTTTCCTTTCTTGGAACAGCTACTCAGGTATCAAATCTGGGTATAGATTAAAAAAAAATCAGGCGGCCCTTATGACGTAGCCGCCAAATAATTTAAGATTTTTCTTCGAAGGTAGCTATAAAAAAAAGTTAAATAGCTACAGTTAAAACTCCATCTACTTGCCTTTTGAATTACAATGAAATTACCTTTTCTATTTAAAATTGAAACCTAGTAAGCTTCGCTGATAAGATCAACCTCCTTTTTTTTGTTCCTTATTTGAAATTTAGATTTTCCTTTTCAAATTATGGAAGAATATCACACCGATATATTGTGCTTTATATCTTGTTTTGAGATTTTATTTCTAAAGACTTTGTGCTTAAAAGAAATCTCTTTACCACTATCACGGTGTACTGTCGGTTAATCAATGCACTGTTCATACCTACTGTAGTTGCAAAACTTAATTCTTTTTTTATTTTCTAGCAACAGCTAAATTTCTCCTCCCTGGTGAGTTTCAATTAGAGTTCATTAACCCTATGAATTCTCCTATTTCAAATTTCTGTTTATTCGTTTTCCCCTTATACAGCTTTGTATAAACTTGCCCTAGTCTAGTTTTGTTCTTTTCTTTCTTCTTTTTATTTAATTAGTCTGCAAAGACTGAAATAAAACAAAATATTTAATTTAAAATATAAGCCTGTCTCTTTCTTCTTCACTATCCTGCAAGCTTGCTGCCAAGCTTGTATTTGTTGTTCTAGAAACTGAATGTTAATTTAAGCGTGTGTCAAAAGATCGAGTCGTTAGTAGCCGTGTTTGTTTAATATTCACCATTAAATTAGTGTAAATAAATAATTTTCGAATATTTTCGAAACCCGTAACACGTCATCGACGCACAAATATCCCTGATATTTTTGTTCCTTTTATGATTAAAATGTGTGCTCAAAATCCTAAAAAGAAGTTCATTGTTTTTAAGAAATGATATTTCATATTTAATTATTTGTCAAAAAATGTTTGTTCTAATCTTAAAAAAAATATTTGTGTGTGTCGATGATGTCATTCTATCAATGCGCTGTCTTATTTAGTTATATCGTGTCGTGCGAACTGAATTTCCCAACAATGCCCTTTTCCTTCAGCCACTGACTGAACCTGTAATTTCATATTGCACTCAGAACAGTCTCAGCAAACAACTATCAATATAGGATGTCGGTGCAAAGTTAGCAAGGCAACTTTCACCAACGCAAATGGGGACTTTACAAGAATTTGCAGCTTATTTGCATTTTATTTTCCATTTCCATTCCCGATTTTGCAGTTCGTCAAATAAGGGTGCAATCGAGTAACCATCTAACTTCACAGTGAAGTTAGCAGGTCATGTTTTTTAGGAACAAGCATGCTAGAAACTTTCAATAAGGCTTCAAACTTGCAGTTTTTTTTGCATTTCAAAAATACGCTAGGTTCAAAATTTTAAGTCCTCAATTTGGAGAATTTTCCAAAAGTGACTTCAATATGAAGTAAGGGATTTCTAAGAGCCTTCCAAAACTAAAAACCAGAACCTTCTATGATGCCTGGTTCTCGAAATATGCGCATTTAAAGCGTTATTACATTATTTACATTCAGCCTGAAAATGCCTTTGGATATATATACATCATTTTATCATGGATTTTGAAAAAAGCATGGACTAACCCCTCGTCTTTTTTTTAGGAAAAAAAGTATTTTTTTTGCAAAGTTTATACAATAAATCGTGATATATATACGTCTATGGTACATTCAAACCCTATTGATACATCGAAGCCAAACTTTTTTTCATGGTCCGTTTGAGGAAATACTCACATCCAAAGCGATTTTTACTAATTTTCGGCCCCAATAAAAATACGTGTGTGGACATCCGTGTGCACACAAATTGTTCTGTCATATTCAACACATGCTATACGATTCCGATGGAATTATGGCACGCAGGTGATTTGATTAGGACTAAATAAGATATTTTTAATTCCGCTGAAGTGCAGTTCCGTCGAGTGCGGTCTTACCTTAAATCTACCATACATTTTCGTTGAATGTAGGTACCGCTTATGAAATGAACGAAAAAAATAAATTCAACATGGCAGTGCTTTAAATTCATTCCCAAGCAACCTCCAAAATTAGAACAGACAAACAAAACAAATGAAAACGGAACCGGGAATACACGAAAATACCAGGGCCGTTTTGGAATTTTTGGAATTCAGTTTTCCAAAAAAAATTTAAAATGTCCGCCATTTATAAAAAAAAACGATGTATGCTCTCATTTTCAATGTGTATGCGTTGTATGTGTCACCTCCGCCACAATTACGACAAGGACAACAGTATTCAAAGGCCGAAAGCTCCAGCCGGAGACTAGAGCGAGAGGCAAGAAAAGGTGCGGCCATATTGATTAAGCACCAAATATATTTTCTCCATTCTTCACCTGCTGGAAAAACAGGATAGCATGCTGTTTCAATTCCATGTTATTCACTAAACGCGCATGTGTGCAAACGTTCCATTCGCCAGTCAACGTAGAATGAACCAAACGAGAACTCATCGACCAAATACAATATTCCTCTCAGTATTGAATTCGACCAGGCCGACGACGACGAGTCCTCACGAAGAAGAGTTTTAAATTTTTGAAAAGAAAAAAGTAAAAAAAAATCTCCAATATATTAGCATAGCTTTTCATAATTCATTCGTTTTTCTTTTCCATATTCTATAATTTTTTCTGTGTCCAAATAGTAAATTTTTTCTAGTCGCAAATATAAAAAAAAAACCATAAGTTGAGTCGCCCAGCTACTAATTCGCAGATTTTCTTCTTTTCTTTGGATTACTTTTCAAGGATTATAAAGCAACTTATTTCTCCGAGACAACACGATGTCTGAACGCGAAAATAATGTTTACAAGGCTAAATTGGCTGAACAAGCCGAACGCTATGATGGTAAGTGGAGTCGTAAAAGAAATAAAAGCATTTTTGTCTTAAAATTTTTGATAATTTTCCCATGGAATGATCTAGAGAAAGATACAATTTTTTTTACTCATTTCTGCATGATTTTTTTCATCGTACATATATTTTTCATATATAATGTATATATATGTATGTATATATATTTAAAAATTGAACATGTATCCAAAAAGGAAGAGGGGCGAAAAAGGTCAGAGCAGAGGTTGTGGCAAATGATGAAGAGGTTCCTAGCTGGGAAAATTTTGCAAGTGTTTTTGGCCCTGCCGTTCTCACGTTTGATTTTTCATCATCGATTTTCTTTTTTTTTTTCAACTTTAACTAACACTTCTCCAGACCGGATTTAAAATGCCGTCTTTTTATTTTAAAAGCATTTTATTATTCTTTTTCGGGCGGGCGAGCCATAATTTTCAAAAGAAAAATCTAGTTTTTTCTTTGAAAAATGCGTTGCTATGCCGCCTTTTTAATTTTTTTCGTTGGTGTTTTTTATTCTTTTTTTTTTTCATTAACTAAAAATGGGGGAGATGTTTGAATTCGAACACTGGAGTGAAAAAGCCAAGGAGAACAAGATATGAGACAGACTGATTATGGAATACAAAAAATCAATGAATGGATCAATAAAAAAGGTCCGGGCAAGAAAAGAAATGTGCGACATAGGACACTGGAATGAAAATTGATTATTCGCCGCTTATGATGATAATCACTTTGTGCAAAGTTCCGTAGAGGAATTTTCTCCGAAACAAATTGTTAAACAACTTATCGAAATGTTTTTTTTTTTTTTTATAGATCTTCTGAGAAACTGAAATTGGCGGTGGCAGTTTATTGGTTTCAGTTGCTGGACACGCTCTGTTACAAAAGAGCCTTATGGTGCCGTCCTTGTCTTTTTTTGCGCTCTACACGATGCTCCCCAATCACATGGTTTTCATAACGTATTTTTCTTCGAGTTTTTTTCAAAAATTTAGTGCGATTTTACTAATTTTTCTTAAAGTGAATTGTTTTATATGTATCTGAATTTCAAGTACTATATTTCTTTTCCACTTTACCACCCCCTTATTTTCCTCGAAATCTCAACAATAGTGTTGCTGTGCAGCATTGTGTGTATGTGTGTGTAAAGATGGAATGGTATCACCAACAAATTTAGTTAAACTTGAAAATGTCATATTTTCTCGTTTCCTCAAATTGATGCAAAGATTTCGATAACATAGCAAGTGAGATAGAAAAAAACATGACGTAGTTTTCCATGCAGAAACAGCAAAAGAAAAGCAGCGCCAGCGTGTGTCTGTACACAGAAACACACTGTATATTTACCTATAGTATACATACATAATTACTATGTCTCTTGGGTCAGGTTTTTCTTTCTTCACTCTTCCATTTTGCGTGCAATTTTTGTATTTCCATTGAATTTTTCCTCTTACTAATAATTTATTTGTGAAAATTGTTTTTTCTAACGTAGTTCATGTTAATTGTTTATTTTTGTATCTTATAGAACAGGAAAAGGAAATGTATGCAAGCAGGCAGAACCATTCTAAATGATGGGATGGGGCAATTACATATGTGTAAAAGTTTGAATGTAGGGAAGGGAACCCCCTCAAGGGTAGCTGTCCTTTGGGGGTTTTCTTTGGTCCGGTTAGCTTGCTTTTCAAATCGGATATCGAGTAACAAGGAACCTAAGTCGAGGTTCTTGTCTTTATCTCTCTTGGATTTTTTCCTTTGGCTTTTTTGCCGGCTGCGCTGTAAATCGTCGCTGCTCTACGATCGGTTGTTTCTTTCTTTTCCATTTAGTTGCTGGTGATGGTGTAGAAAGAAAAATGATTCATCCAACTGAATCAAACCACGACCACACGAACCTACTTTTTGAAGTTCTTGACGTCGTTGTCGTAATCGTAAATCATTTTTTGCAATGATTCACACACGAATTCCCATCAAATTACATAGTTACTTTTGCTGCATTCGCTTTCATTTTTTTTTTTTTTTCATTTTAACGATGATGCTGTTTTTTCAAGTATGATACACTTTAGGAAAAGTTTTGTATTAATTATAGCAGTCCCCTTTTCATTATTCCAGCAAACTTCTATCTATAAACAATAGACCCCTTCATGAAGCTGGTTAAAGTGGTGATAGGTATAGCCTTTTGTCATGACCTCCACCAGTAGATATCAAATGAAAAAGCAGAGAATATACCTACCTACCTACATACACTTAGAAATTCCATATTATAAGGTTTTGTACTAGGTACAATGGCGCATGGTAGTGCCGCCGATGGAGCTTAATTGAGGGATGGATTTATAAAAAGGCGATGAGTCTATGGTTTTGTCTAGACAAATGGGGATGGAACTAAAATTTCTTTATAGTTTTCTAAAATAAATCTCCGTTCATTGGTATTTTGTCATTGTCAATTGTTTAATACCTACCTATGTAAGTTTTTGTTTCCATTTAATAATTTTTTAATCAAATCCGTTTTGGAATGTCTTATGTAGGTAGGTACCTATATTTAACTTTCGATGAGTTAACAAAGCAAATAGCTAGGTAGGTATACTACACAGCCTAACTCTGCTCTCTGCCTTATGACTACATGCTTATTTCTTTTTAAATAATGAATGCTTGACTCGGAATTAGTCATTTTTGTTATTTTTTTTATAATCCATACATGCATACATACTTACAAAAACACATCCACATAACTACCGTGAGGGAAACTTGATTTTATTTTACTAGTCAAAATAATGTTTTTAGTTTTTTTTTATTCATTGTTATCAGTTATGAATTGCACACATTAAGACTAGAGAAGATGGATTCAATTATTTAGATAGGTATGCTGAGACATTTTTCTACTTACCCATTTGTTACGTCAACCGCAAATTTGACCGACATAATTTATTTACAAAAAAATGGAATATTATGTACGCAGGTATCTACTTATGTACAATCTATACATGTAGGTTCATGTTATCGTTTGTTTCAGAAGTTTCAATAGAAAGGTTAAATTAATAATTTGATGTAGCTTTCATCTAATATCCTAAAAAATACAATGTAGGTATTTTCTATTGAAACTTCTTAAATTAACTGCTTATTTTGTGGAAAATCAAATTTTTGAGAACAACTAGGCTAATCATTTATGTATAATATTCATACCCAGTTTGCCAATGCTCAAACACACCCTATACCCGCATGGGGCCATAACATAAACTATGCTATAAAATTCTTTGTGTTAAGTCTCTCATAAGTCATCCCTTATGAAAGCGCCAACGGCAAATATTTTTTAACCAGCTTGGAATAGAAAGTTTTTCTTTGTGTTTTGGTGTTTGTTATAGGTGGGCACCTATACCTATGGAATTTAAAATTTCAATTCGAATACAAAAATTCCATAGGCTTACTACCGTCTCAACGTGAATGACCCCTTTAACATCTTAAGATTTTTGTCTGTCAATTTGACCAAGTATGTATAAAGTCACTTAAACAAAATTTCTCCGAAAGGAGGCGATGAATAAGTTAATCGGAAAAAAAATCTTATTTGTCTTAGTAGAATTTAGGGAGATATTTGTAATATTTATTACTATTTGTTTTTAAGTCATTTTGTGATGTAAAAGGTACAACCTCCAAGGCTGCAACCCCCCTGCTTGGGTTCACTATAGAATTTGGGGTAGGTGCGAGGTTTGGATTATGCAAAGTTTCTTTTGCCTTTAAACCACTCGACAGTAACACCTCAAAGTAAGATCACTATAAATACCGTAGTATAATATATACATAAGTGTTAATAAATCAATTAATTATACCTATATATGTGCATATGTTAATATAGGCATACTTCAAACCGTTTTTAGCTTGTCGCAATTTCTTCGAATATTTACAAAATGAGTTATGTAAATATTTACAAAATCAGTTAAAAGTGATATATAGACAAATTGGCCTTATGGCACTTAAGTGACATAACTGTCTGACCAGAATTGAGTGTCGAAATGAAGCTTGCAGCTGCAACTGTAGCTGTAAAAAAAATGCTGTACTCGCACACATAGTGTTGTACAGCTTTCTGACATTTTTAGCATTTCAAATCATTTGTGCGAATTTAAATTAAATTGTGAAAAGAAAATTCTTCTGGGTCTAATTTCAGAATTGAACCAAAAATCTTTCACAAGTACCGAATGGGTCTTCCGGATGGCCAATCAAAAAGGCCACATAATAATAATCACCCCTGTTCTGAATTCCGATTCACTAAAAATCCTTTCGTTTTCAAACTCGGTGTTTTGAAATACTTTTCGTTTTCAATACTTGTGGAATCAGTGTGTTTTGATTTTCGGGTGGATTGAAAATCGGCTTGAAATTTTGAAATAGCTTGAAGTTTTATTTGACATAATTTAAAAAAAAAATTATTTTTTGTTGCAAGTACGGGCAGACACCCATTAGATTGTCACTAAAAAGCCACGGATCACGATACCATTTCCATTTTTGCTGTTGTTTTTAAATTTAATTTATTTATACAGATTTTTTTTTAATATATGTACATGCATATGTATTTGACGTTTCGAATTTTTTTTGCTGATTTTGAAAGAAAAACAGGTTTGAATATCGACAATTGCGGAAGTCAATTTATACTAGTCTTAATATGATTTTTTTTAGTTAAAATTTGGTCTTGTCAAAATTGGCTTCTTAACATATCAAAATCCAAAGTATATATACTCTGGTAAATTGATTTTTTTACCAATAAAAACGTTGTTGAACGTCATATTGACATTTGGAAATTTCCACCAAAGTGATTAACGCGCTTTGAATTGCAACGGAATATGAAAATTGGGGTTTTCAATTAATAAATGTGTGACAATTACAAGTATCAACAAGTATCGTACTAAAAAAACATGGCATGGGTGTCAAACGCACTAACCAATATGCCACGAGGTACTTTCTACCAAACTTCTAAAAAATTATTAGCTCTTTCCTCAAATGTTAAAGTTTTAAGGTTTAGTTACATTGATTTTTTGACAAACATACTCGTATTAAAACTTCAATGTTCACAATAACTTTTTTTAATTAATTGTGTATTTAACTATTTTGTTGTAAAATAGTAAATTATACTCAATAAACGAATACATACATAAATTTGTTTACAAAATATTTTTTAAACCTTAAGATTCATAGCATGTACAACATTTCATCTCAGTTTTGTGTTTAAATTTAAGAGATTCTTCAAGAAAAAGAAAGGGTGGTAGGGAAGATTATTTATTATCTTTAAGCTTATTAAATGTCTGAAAGTCTGAGTGACAGTTGAAGAAGATGAAACAACCAATTCAATTATAAGGGAAACACCAGATTATTTTTTTTTCAAGTTTATCTTGCATATACATACATCCATATTTTGTTTTTTCATTGAAAGCAATTAGCATGAAAAATATTATTTCTGTAAACAACAACTAAATTGTTGTTGATTTTCATAAAAAATAAAAATTCTGTTGAAGTTTTAGGCGCTTTACTAAAGAATGCAAAATCTCGGTTCAAACTAAAACAAATTGGTGATGTTTAAGAATTAAGATTGAAATACCTACCTTACAAAAATGAAATAAATTCATAAAAATAGACAATGCATTATCTGAAAGTTAGGGTTGGAATTGTTAAATTTCATCCAATGGTCAGTCAAAATGTTTTACAATGCGTGAGTAAACGCCCATTGTCTAGGTTTTTTTTTAACGTTACCGCACCTTCGTGATGAATTCTTTTGTATTCCTGGAGGAAATGCAGTATATTGCGTAAGTTTTTTGTTTCACCCTTTTTGCATGAACACATATTTAACTCCCAAATGCTCTAACCTTAAAAATAAATAGGAATACAAAAAAAAAAAAAACAATGACCTTGTTTTGCATTCAACCTTGGTTTAAGCCTAAATTGGAAATTGAGATCCATTGTATTTATTTTGTATGATTTATTTCGAGAGCATGAGTGGAGGTTGATTAGAGAGAGGGTGTGTTATATTCATTATTTAAATGTTTATTCAATTTTATTCGTCACAAAGGCATTTTAGTAAATCAATTTTTTTTTTTCAAAGATTATTCAGTTCTGTTTTGTCTTTTTCTATTTAATTTTATAACTGTTGATATTTTAATAGGTTTTTAGACAAGATTAGCCAATTGTAAATTAATTACCCAATCAAGGATTCCATCATACCAACTACGTTTGATATTTTCCATCTTTATGAACACTTTTCATCGCGCTAACGCCTAAACGAGAAAACCGATTTGAATTTGATTTTCTTGTAGGTAGTTTTTTTAAAATTACATTTTAAATTTGAAGAAATTTGGTCCACACGTAAGACGCTAGCTCGATGTAAAGTGGTCAAACATTCGCAAAATACAAAGTGGGGCTATCATATTTGTACCAAACACCACAAATATGTATGTGTGGGCATTATTGAAAGAGTCTATTCGAAAGAATTCGAATAGAAAAAAGTCGGCCAGGAATTCTTGATAAATTTGAAATGTCTATCAAATAGAAAGATACATAAAAATCAAATAGAAAAATATTTACAAAATAGACTAGCATAGAGTCTATTTTAAATAGTCCTATGTAAATTTATTTATCAAATAACACGCTTGTCAGCTGGCTTCAAAAAAAAGGAAACCACTTGACGGCTGAGTTGCAAAAGTTTTTGTGTACTTAAGTAACTCGATAGATAGTACTTACTAGCTCGGGTGGCCTCAAAGTAAATTGGAAATGACTCAAATTCGAAACAAATTTCAAAAAGAATAATAAATTGATTTATATGTTTAATTTATTTCACACATAATCCAAAAATGTCGTAAGCTCAATTATTATTTTACAACTACAAAAACATATACCTGTGCTAATTTCGTAAACTTATATAGCTTAGAATTAATTACTTGTTCACACCTTGGTTTCTTTACATCATAATCTTTGTTAATGTCCTTGACATTGTCCTTAACTCATGAAGCAGTCACAACAATTCTATAATTATGTTGCCGAATGTCGATCTTGTAATTTTCTGAATAGTAACATGACATATTTTTTGGTACAATGTTTTAGAGAATATAAAAACAGAGATGGTGAGCTGTTACCACACTAAATTTATTTTATTTTTATCCAAATTTTGCGTAGTTAACAACACACAAACTGACTTGAGTCATTTTGCAGTTTTTGATTAGCCTCACGAACGGCAATTGGACCAATACATATACCTAGTCATAATAAACCTCTGCAGTAGTTAAAACTTCCTAAACACATGAGTGTGTATTCCATTACTTTTTGTTTACTTTATTTAACACACAATCCATATTTTGTCTAATTAGGTACTTTAGCTTCACTTAAAATAATATTTATCAATTAAACAAAGCACGTACATTATTCGGGCATATACATATAAGTCCTCCGCCGTGTATCGGCAGGTTAAAAGAAATTCAAGCAAATCAAAATAATTTTTTTGCTAATACATAGTTTTAATTTCAATTAATGTAAGCAAATAACAACACAAAACAAAGATATTCCATGAAGAAAATAATTAAAAATATTTTATAAGTTACCTAAACAAATGTTCATTTATTTATCAATGTTTTTTTTTGTTTGTTTTCTTCTCTTAGAAATGGTTGAAGCCATGAAGAAAGTCGCGTCCATGGATGTTGAACTTACGGTTGAAGAGAGAAACCTTCTATCAGTCGCATATAAAAATGTGATTGGAGCTCGTCGGGCCTCATGGCGAATAATCACCTCAATCGAACAGAAGGAAGAAAACAAAGGAGCCGAAGAAAAGCTTGAAATGATCAAAACCTATCGCGGCCAAGTGGAGAAAGAATTGCGCGATATCTGTTCGGATATTTTGAATGTATTGGAGAAACATCTCATTCCATGTGCCACAAGTGGCGAGAGCAAAGTATTCTATTATAAAATGAAGGGTGATTACCATCGTTATTTGGCTGAATTCGCTACCGGATCGGATCGTAAGGATGCCGCTGAGAATTCACTGATTGCCTACAAGGCTGCCAGCGATATCGCCATGAACGATCTTCCTCCAACACATCCAATTCGTTTGGGATTAGCTCTTAATTTCTCCGTAAGTTCTAAGCGAATAAAAAAACCCTAAAAAAGTGTATGAATTAATATTTTTTTTTTGTTACTAGGTGTTTTACTATGAAATTTTGAACTCGCCGGACCGTGCCTGCAGACTGGCGAAAGCAGCGTTTGATGATGCCATCGCTGAGCTGGATACACTTAGCGAAGAAAGCTACAAAGACTCAACGCTTATCATGCAACTTTTAAGGGACAACCTTACCCTATGGACGTCCGATATGCAGGCTGACGGTAAGACTATAAATTAAAATTGTACTAGTTAATTTTTTCACAGTAACAAAATTGAAAAGTCATTTCGGAACACAGCAGGCATTAACAAAATTTATGTGTAAAACTTTCAAGGAAAAATTAATGACTTAATTATTTAAAGAACATGGTCTAAATTTCTAACCATTTGTCGATACTTTATCCGAAAATTCGCAAAAATAGGTGCCCAATAGATTTAAATCGATTTACGAAATTGCATTGTTATGTTCTCGTCTCATCACCGAAATGAAGTACCGTCGAGCAAGGTTAGTATTTAAAAAGGGATTCGTTTGGGAACATCACGTTTTGTAGCAAACAAGCTTTTAAATTTTAATTTCGAAGCGAGGTCTCTTTGCGAAACATTGCTCAGCGGCAGGTCTGAATATATATGGTTAAGGCTTTAAATGAAAGTCAAACATAAATTCGATTCATGCGATACTGCTTCACAAACACGTGTTTTTGCAAAAAGAAAAGATTGCAAAGGGTTGGTTGGAAGTTTCCCTTCTTAAGTGTGTTGAAATTTCCCCAAAAATTTAAAAACTTCGAAAAACGATGTTACTTAAATTAATAAAAATTCAGGTGTTTCCCGATATTGGGCTTTATTCAGCTATTTTTCCCAAAATCGTCTAAATTGCAAATTTGCTTCAAGCATAGAGTTTCCTGAGCATCAGATCTCCAACAAAATTACAGACAAAAATGTTTGCGATCGAAAGATAGAAAATTAAAACAATTTTTTCTGAAACAAATTCAATGAAAAATTTCTATCGAATGGAAAAGCAGAATAGATGAACCACACTCACAATGCCATATTCGGATTTCAATTTTGTATCTAACAGACATTTATCTCAATCAATCATCAATTGTCCCTTGCAGCTCAGTTAACCACGACATTCTCGGCACCTGATTCTATCAATCAATCCTATTCTGCTATACGACTCCTGATTCAAGCGACCAGTTTTAATATCTTTTACGATCTAAGAATTTTGTTTGTGACTTCAAAGCAATTTGAGGGAATTTTTGACGGAAAGAAAAGCCTACGATTTGTAAAAATAAGTTATTTTTTACAAAAAGTCTTCAAAAACAAGGACTAGTTTCTCTCAAAAAGTATTTATAATAAACTATTGTTCAAATAGTTTTGAGTTTGAATTTTCACAACTGATAGGCAACAACCTCATTAAACGCGAAGCTGCACTTCTTCTGATCTTGTACAAATAATTTTGAATTCACGTTATCGAAAACGACGCGTATAAGAAATAGGGTCTTTAACATCTTTTTTTTTATTGATGCATCAACAACTAAGTGTGTTAATTATATTAACTATAGCGATTAAATATGCAATAAACTCAAAATATAGCATTGAATAATATCATACAAAAAGTGAACACGAAAATTTACACAATTCGTTATTTGGCTCTAAATAAAGTTGATCAAACATAGCATAACCAATAAAAAGCTTATTATGTACTTTAAAGATTTCAAAAGTTCACAGTCTTTATATATTGAACCTCTTCGTGAACTATTACGCAGCCAAATAAAAATAATGTACCATGCATAATCAAGTGACTATCAATTTAATTTATTTATTAGCATACATATACATATTGCTAAACTATACCAACGAAAATATTTAATGATTTTTACTTAACCATTTAATTTTGTTTTAGGTGAAGGCGAGCAAAAAGAACAAATTCAAGATGTTGAAGATCAGGATGTGTCGTAATTTATGTACCATTAAATTGTGTGAAAATGGCATATAAAAATATAAAAGAAAATATATAATAATAAAAATAAACATCAATAAAAACACACACAAAACCAACAACTTTAATTTTAAGGAATCTAAAAAATATAAAAAAATAATATACATATAAGAAATATAAATTATAAGTGTATTGTTTCGTCTTTGTATTAAAAAAATCAACAACAACAACACAGCAAAAAGCACCCACTCAATATAATACTTTATATAAACTTTTTTTTCTTTAGATGAAAATTAATAAAGTATAGAATTTTCAAATCGATAACATTTTTTGCATCCTCTTTTACTCCCTCCACTTCCATGCAAAAATAAAAACAAATTCCACCGTCATTATTACATTTCATTTCATTGTTCTTATTTCGCTTTATTTTTTAAAACAATCGGATTTAAAATATATTAAAAAAAAAAAGAATTCCAAAGTTGTTTTTCTTTCTCCAAAAAATAAGCTTTTTGTAATAATAATTTTTTGTTTGTTTTATCACAATAAAATTTCTTATTTACTTACACACTTGCATACACACACAAACATCCTTATCGCCGTTAAATTTTGTTTACTTTATATTCCAATAATAATATACATAAATATATAAAAAATAAAAAAAAAATACATACAATAAAAAAATTAAATTAAAACTAAACTATTTTTAATATATATATTTTTTATTGTTTTCGTTTTGTTTTTAATTTATAAGAAATTTTAACATTCTGCTTCAAGTAATTTTTTTTAAGCAAAAAGAAAACTATTCAAATTTACAGAAAAACATCGCATTGTTGTCATGCAAAGATACAATGAATTATTAATTATATTTATATATATAACTGATTATATATATTTATATATATATATATTGTATTTAATTAGAAAGTATTTAAAAAAGCAAATAAAATAAACTTAATTCATACATTTCAAAAAAGTACATAATTAAATTAATGTCAACACAGAAGTAGAATATTTTTTTCTTTGCCGTCGCGAAATACTGCATTTATTAATTATTACAACAATTAAATTATAATACAAAACAAAAAAAATGAAGAAAAAAAAAACCAATTAAACAATTTATAATTTACGAAAATAGTGAAAAGCAAGCTATATATATATATATGATTATTAATGAGAAAACAAAAAGTACATGCGTTTTTTTTTGTGTTTTAGTTTTGTTTAAGTAATTTGTGGTAGCACGTGTACCAAAACTTAATCAATGAAAACAAAAAAAAAAGAATTAAGATACATTTTTTCTATTTAACATAAGAAAAACATGAAACACAAGCAACCAAAACAAAAGCAGACATAATAATAGAATATTTGTGTAATAACTTAACAAAATGCTTAGTGAGAGAGAATTCTGGATAAAAGCATATATAAAACCGATTTTCGAAGTTGATCAATAAAAAAAAAAAAAAATTAATACTAAAAAAGGTTTAACTGTAACCAGCATTGATAAATTTGTGTGCATATTTTTTATGATTTTAAAACAATTTTCTTTATTTAAATAAAAGCGGGGAGAAGCAAAAACAAACAAAAGAAAAATAATGGAAAATTTGATTTCCTATGAGGTTGGGATGACGAAGTTATCGTATGTTTAAATCTAGGGAACTTTAATGCCTAAACTCCGTCCGTCGCTTAGTAGCAGTAACAAAACTACTACTAGGCGCTCAATTATGAATAGCGAAAAGAACTTAAAAATAGTAATTTCCTTAAATTAAGTTCGATCCAAATGTCAAAACTTGGGAAAATTTGACATCACTGTATTACAAAAAATGAACCTAACCGCTCAGCATCAAATCCAAGAATTGAAAATTGATAAGCTTCAGGGCCCTATTAGGCTTGTTTCACACACATTCGGTTTCATTCGATTCGTTCTGTTCAGTATTCAATTTTCACACACTGTTTTTATTCAAATATTAAATTTTAATTAAAAAAATATCGCAATATTCAGGAATAATAATGCAATATAAAAATAAAAAAAAAACCGAATGCAACCCATCCGTGTCCAGGGGACGTTCTGTGCTATTCGGTTTATATTCACCCCTATTACCGATGTCGTATACGACAGTAAAATATGCGACGCGACACAATCTGCATTCCATTTGTCGTTTTCAACTTTTGTCACTCGTTTTGCTTTCGTTTGTAAACGTCAAATGTCGTTGAACATTTTCATTCTGCATTCTGTAAGGCGAAATGAAACGACGATTATGAAAAAAACGACTGTAGCTCTCGTTCAAAAATTGTTAACGACAAAGAAATGTAAGGCCGCAAAACGGTTAGTATTCTTATTAAATAATTTATTTTGTAAAATTTATTGTAGTTTTATTTTTCATAAACAAAACAATTAAATACTTGCTAACATTTTCTGTTGAAATAAACAAATCAAAGCCAGTTTCAGGCGCTTGTTGAGCTGGTGTAGAAAATAAGCAATTGGCAAGGGGATCTGTGAAAGGTGTACAGAAAGTTGAACTAAAAATGGAAGGCTATAGAAACCTTTTCTGTTTTTTTGGGAGTGAAAAATCGTATATGTCTACCATCTGTACATCCAATGACGCCGGGCAACCATGTTGGTAACTTCTCTCAACTAGAATTCTTAAGGTGACTGCGAGCATCAATATTACTGGAATCAATGATGAACGTTGCCGAATAGTTATTCTGCCCTAGCGAGGTATCCGTCGGAGAGGAATTTTCTCCGATTTCATACATATCGGAGAACTTTTGCTTCGAGGTATTCCTCCGAACAGCTGTTCGTAACATTTCTCCGAAATTATCTAACGCACATTGACGATTTGCGTTGCAGTGCGATCAAGTACATTTTTGTCTTCTATTTTTGACAGGTTCACATAACTTTTTCTCCGATATCCTCCGACAGTTTTTCTTCGCGGAATTTGATTTAAAATTGTTGTAGTGATAAAAAATTTTAGCAATACAGAAAAAAAAACTATTTATCAATATAATTTTATGTATTTATCGACTGGATCTGTGTTTTCAGGGCAAATGCAAACGAAAAAAATAACAAAGCGCCATCGCATATGTATAATATTCTTTTCCGATGAAAGATACCTCGAATGTATCTTGAACCTCCGACAAAGTGCGTTGCGGAAAACTGTCCGCTCCGACGGATACCTCGTTAGGGCATATTTTGTCACTTATTTCATCTAACAAATTTTTAAACGCTTCCTTTGTTAATCAAAAGTATTGCTTGAATCTGTTGGGTACAAAAGTTCCATTTAATAGTTAAAGTTGAATTAAAAATATGAACTCACTTTGAATCAGGCAAATCAAGTGGATTTGAGTGTTGTCTTATGTGGTTTCTTTCAAAAGTGTACACTTTCAAAACTGCGCTTCGCACTTCTTCATTCTCGTCACTATTGCAACTTATGTTATAAAACATTTCTAAACTGATCATTTTAATTTATTATTTAATTGATAATTATAAAATTAACGGCATTTGTTGTTTATTGAGTGTTGACTAATGATTTTTTATTTGTTTTGTTTTCATTTGAGTTTGACAGATATCCATTACTTTTTCATCGTTTGAAAATCTGCTACAAATTTGTAGCAATGCCATTTGAAAAACGACACGACAAAAGAAACGAGAGTCGTCGAAAAAACGAGACGACATCGGTAATAGAGGTGAATGTTTGCCGTTTTCATCGGTTCACACTGAATGAAACCGCATTGTGTGAAACGAGCCTTACCGTTCGCGAGTAGAACCAAAATCTGGGGATGTATTCTAGAAAACGCGGTGGATGGCTTTTAGTGTTTGGATTTGTGTTTTTCCTATTCTCAAAAACGATGACATGTGACCTTGTATGCAGAGCGAAACCGCGTTCCAACTGTAAGTTCATTGTCAGTACCTTTTCAAGGCGAGGGGTTTAAAGCTGAAGAATTACAAGCGGATCGGAGCAAAACGTAAATAATTACGGCCCTCATTATCAATAGCGAATCGAACGTTCGCTTAAAAGGGAATGATTTAGCGTATTTCACTAATCACGATATTATCGATAGCGAGCTTCCACATTCTCTTCAAAAATCAATGCTGCTAAAAATATTGCAAAAAAAATCAACTCTGCAGCAAACATGTCGGGAAAAATCTCGTGCCAAATTAATTCACCATTCCCTTTTTTTGGCATTTAGAATGCATACTTTTTCCCCGGGGAGTATTCCCATATTCGAAGTTCGTTTAGAATATGGGAAAAAACAAAGCTTCCGGGAATTCTTCATTAATAATAAGAGAGAAGGGAAAAGGCAAATATTTCCCCGGGAACTATTATTTGGAATAGGGATCTCTGCCAAATTGCCAGAGTCAAAGTGACAGCTTACAATTTGGCTATTTGACAGTTGCAATCGCAAGTGGTCCGTTCTTTTTCTAACAATAGTTGACTTTTATCGTTCCTTTATTTCATAATAGTTACGATTTGTAACAATATGACGTCATAACATCGTTCCTAAATGCATTTTGGAATGTCAAATAGTTACGATTAGTAACTATTTCCAACTCATGTCCAGTCCAGGACATGAGTTAATCTGTCGAAGTGCATATGGGAACCGATTTGTTTACAAAAGAAACCAAATTTTTGTTGGTTTTGATAAAATTCAGAGAAAAAACAATAATTTATGATATTTGTGCCAAATACTAAGCAATAAAGGAAATGTTTACACTACGATTTTATGCAATAATAATGCAGTTAAATATTTTTGATTCATTTATTTGACGGCGTTTCGTTCCTAAAGGGGTTTTCTTTTGGTAAATTCAGATTTTGATCCGAAAACTGTTTTTTTTTCGTCGCGAATGGTATACAATTGCAGATTGATTTTTTATTTTTATTGTATTGGTGTACAATTTGTATCTGTGAAACTGTGGCGATCCAATCTTGTCAAACTGATGGCTGTGAATTGTTCTGGTGTGTAACGGTGTTAGTAAAAGAGGCGTAAATCTGCCGAAAAATCCAGAACTGCAAATTTGATTTTCGATAAAAAAAATTGTTTTTTTTTCACCATTGGAATTTGTGTTTTGACAAATCGGAAGTGGAAAAAAATCAATTTTTGTTGCCAAAAGAAAACCCCATAAATAGAATTGTAACAATCCTAACAAAGCCTAACAATGACACATCAATAACTATAATTATAGTTAACTATAGTTAAAAAAAAGAACGCACCAAAGGCAAACAAAAATGCTAAATATTTACACTTTACTTCAACTGAATAAAGGACTAGAATTTTCAAACGTAATTTGACCATTTTTTTCTAAACTTTGTGCTAAATGTATCATTTTATTAACCTTTTTGTTTGTTTTCGATGTTGGAAAAAGAAAACAGAAAGAATTAATTCACAAAGCGCTGTAATTTTTTCTCCGGTTCTCTTGAAATCATTCCATTGGGAAAAATGCAATTTTTTGCGTCAATTGAATAAGTGCAAAAATATAAAAGTTAATGGAAGAGGAGGTAAAGTAATTTTTTTTTAAATGGTTTTTATTGTTTAAATTTATTATAGGACAATGTACATTGTACAATGTTTTAAAAAAAATGGACAAACCATCACGTTTAAAAATCTATGTGCTCATTCAGTTGAAGTGGAGTGTATTTCCCTCCTACATAAAAAAACAAAATGGGTGTTCATGAATGGGTGCGTTCATCGGCAGAAATCTGAAAATTCAGTACTGAAACATAACGTTGAACGCACAAAAAATCTGAAATTTCAGCCAAATGTCATATATTTTTTTCCGCCAAAATCTTGTGTTTACCTGCTTATTTTACTGAAAGTAATATAACAAAGAACTTTTTGACGCATAATAAGTGGCTCTGACGAGGAAGTTACTATGTAAGCTGACTGAAAAAAGCTTGTTCGTTGTTCTTACTTTGATTATAATACTTAAGAAAATAGTTGAAGCCACATTTTTCACTTGCAACCAAAAAATCTTAACAGTTATTACTCCCAAATGCACGTCTTATTCGCGTTTTTCCACCAAAAGTGTAATATACCTATGTAAGTAAAAATGAGGAAAACTTAGATTTTTTGTTGGAAAAACTAAAGCCAAAATGGCATGGAAAAAATTACTTCTCAATTTTATTCACTTACAAGAAAACAAAACTTAAAAAAAACAACATGCCATACCAAGCCAACAACAGAATACAAATATAGCACACTATTGAGTTCAATTTCTATGTGCAGATTCTTTTTTTTTTGTCCTGATTTTTAACTGTCATCTGAATTTTCAGATGAAAATTTTTATCTGTAAGCAAACGTAACGAAAAGTCACCTGAATTTTCAGAATTTTTATGACAGCTGACCAATCAGAAGCCCAACAAATTCAGATTTCTGGATCCTTGGACGGTGTTCACATTGGATTGAAAAACTGGATTTTTTTTGACGTTTCAGTATTCACATCTCGCTCCCACTTCTTCAGTAAAGGAAGATGTAAATACTGAAACGTCAAAAAAAAAATCCAGGTTTTCAGTCCAATGTGAACACCGTCTTGAACGCACAGAATGACATCAAATCCAAGTTCTTGAGTTTGACGTTTAGAAATGAACAGGACAGAGATGGCTGTTTGTTTAAAAACCGTATTGGGCTGATAAACACATGTTAAACGTCAAGCAATGGCTAGTTGTGAATTCGCAAAATCATTCGCTTTTTAGCGAACGATCCATTTGCTATTCATAATGAGGGCCTACATAACAAATTTTGTGTTTCTGAAATAATAAAGAATTTTTTATTATTATTTTGGGTGTTCCAGGGCACCTATAAGAAAGCGCGGCGGGTCGAATTGAAAGTGATGCTTCAATTTCGACCACCTTCGCTTTGGGATGACTCGCACAAAAGACAAAACTGGGGGCCTATTACTTATTACGAAACGAACGACAAGTTAACGATACTGAAGTAAAGGATAGTCACGACCCAAATCGATTATGTAAAACGAGAAGGGCGGTAGAAAGATGTTGCCAATCGAAGAAAAAAAAAACAGAATCAAATCACCCGCAGAACGCAACAATTATAAATAGATACCTTCACGAAAACGAAAGCTGTACGACTGCAAAATGTCAGTCGTAAGGAAAAACGAGTATGGTTACATAAAAATGATTCTCGCTTTGCATGATCGCATTTAAACGATAATTTTAACTATAATCGTTTTACGAAACCAAAGGCTTAAAAACGATCTCAAGGAGACGATAGTCACGAGAATGGAATGGAAAACAAAAATAAACCAATTGCAAACGTCATTCCGTTCGTTTATCCTAACATCTATGAATCATATAGATCAGTGTTTTTCAAAGTGTGAATCCACCTTGCGGGTTGCGGTCGCAAGCTAAGTTGAATTAAAAAACAAAGGCGCAAATTTAAAACATGGCCCGTTTAAGGAATAGAACCATTATTAAATATACCATTAAACAATTCTCTTAACTAGAATGAACTCTGCAACGTAAAGTAAGCAAATTTGAGTTGAACAAGTCCAAATCTGACAGATGAAGAAAGAGACACAAGCTACACAACAGAAACAAATTTAAAACGAACACAAAGAAAATACTTTGAAACAAATGATTTCTCGCTGAAGAAGCTTTATTTTATTTTGAAAGTGCCATATATAGATTAAGATTGAGATTGTTTAGATAAAATTGTTATTAATTCAAGAAGGAGACAACATTTATATTATTGATCTAAGAAAAATCGTTCTTCCACTCCCTTTGAAATTTTAGCAATTTGCTTATTAAAGTCAAAATGCTGAAGAAGCTTTATTTTATTTTGAAAGTGCCATATATAGATTAAGATTGAGATTGTTTAGATAAAATTGTTATTAATTCAAGAAGGAGACAACATTTATATTATTGATCTAAAAAAAATCGTTCTTCCACTCCCTTTGAAATTTTAGCAATTTGCTTATTAAAGTCAAAAATCTTCAAAAGTCTAAAAAAAACTTTTAAAAACATTTTCCTTCTTTGTGGAACTATTTTTCTTTATGGATAAAGTATACTTTTTATGAGATAAATGAAAGTTTTGCTGCATATAGTATACTCTATCAGCCGAATTTATTAGATTTTCTTAAAATGCCTCTTAGAGGTCATTTAGTTAAGTTTGCTTAAATATTTAAGTTGCCTTTAAATAACGTTACTTAAATTCTCATCTTTAATCAATTTTCCATTGCTACTTAACTAAACGATTGAAATGTAACGTAACGTGAGAAAACTCACTAATACATGTTCTTTTCAGCTGTTTTTTGACAGCTTGCAAACAAATGCAAACAAAAGATGAGCACATATGTAACGGGTGATTTTTTAAGAGGTTTAGAACTAAAAAAAAAAAAAAACACAAAAAATTCGAAAAAATGAATGAAATATTTATTTGAATCGATAGTTTAAACCTTGCAATTTAATGTTTAAAGATAATTTCATGCAAATGTTGACCGCGGCTGCGTCTCAGGTAGCCCATCCGCTGAGTCCAATTTTGGCATACTCTTTCACACATATCGGCCGGTATCTCACGAATGAATGCATGGATGTTGGCTTCCAGTGCGTCAATCGAAGCGGGCTTGTCCCTATAGACATTAGCCTTGACATACCCCCACAAAAAATAATCTAATGGTGTCAAATCGCAAGATCTAGGCGGCCAATTGACCGGCCCGAAACGTGAAATTAACTGTTCACCAAACTCGCCTCGCAATTGCGCCATTGTTTCGCGTGCTGTGTGGCATGTGGCACCGTCTTGTTGAAACCACATATCATGCAAGTCAAGAACTTCCATTTCGGGCAAAAAAAAGTTTGTTATCATCGCTCGGTAGCGTTCACCATTGACAGTAACGCTGCGATTCGCATCATCTTTGAAAAAATATGGCCCAATAATGCCGCCGGCCCATAAACCGCACCAAACAGTGGCTTTTTCGGGATGCATTGGTAGCTGTTGCAATGCTTCTGGCTGATCTTCACTCCAAATGCGGCAATTATGCTTATTTACGTACCCATTCAACTAAAAATGAGCCTCATCGCTGAACAACAAGCAGCGCGCGATGAACATTTCGAACCGAGCACGAATTTTGATCCATGGTTAAATTGCAAACCAAACTGAAGCTGTTTGACAGTGACACAAGGTACTAAACACACGTCAGCTGTCAAAACCAGTGTTGCCAAAACCAAACCAGCTAAAAAATCACCCGTTATTTATGAGAAAGAAAGAGAAGCAACTGGTATACTAAATAGGCGCGTCTCACCAACTAAAATCTCACTGAGCGCTCAATGTCAAGTCGATGGAGGCGGAATGCTTTGGTGGGACAAGATTCTCCGTTGAATTGTATAAAAACATGTGTTAAAATTTTCGTACTGAAATTCTGGAAACAAATTTCAACTTTGCTTAAAATATTTAAATTTAAAAGCACAAAACTTTATCAAATGAATGAAAAATAAAAGCAAATTCAATTTATTTTCATTTTTATTAACATTCCACCTTTATTTTGAATTTTAAATCGACTTTAGTATTTGCACATCAGCGAGAAATTACAATTTGCCTGTCAAATGAACAGCTGTTTAAGCAGAGAAAGAACATTGAGAAATGAATCCAAAAAATTTTCGTCTCAGTAATCTCCGCAAAAAATCTCAGTGCTCAGGTGAGATTTTTTGTCCCACTTAAAAAATCTCTGAGCGCTCAGAGATTTTATTTGGTGAGACGCGCCTAATGCAAACGAAATGAAACATGATTCCATTTTGGTTTCTGATGCTTTTATGTTTGTGTTCAGAAACTCTATTATTCAATTCTTTGATTCACACCTTTGCTTTTTGATAGAAAAATATGTTAATAAATCGAAACAATTTATTTTACAATTCATTTTACTAAAGGAAACCACAAATCTTAAAACTTTCATTAGGTACCCACAGCAAAAATATGAAAATTCTACCCACAAGCATACACAGGTATACCTATATTTCTGAAATAAAAAAAAACCATTAGCCTCGAATGTCAAAATATGTTTAAGATGGCTTTAAGTAACCTTTAAACCTTTAAATATTTACTGAAGCTTAGCAGACCTCGACTGTCCCACCTGATTGGAATCCTTACGGGTCACAACTCGATGGGAACCCACATGAGCAGAATGGGTATCAGCACATCTGACTTATGCAGAGGGTGTCAGGACGAACAGGAGGAAGAGGGCTCATCTCACTTCCTTTGTGAATGCCCCAGCCTAGCTATAAATAGGAAAAATGCCCTCGGAGAATACTTATTCGACGAATTGGGCGATCTCGTCTTTGCCACTTAAAAACATCCTCAACTTCATCCAAAGATCAGGATGGTTTAGGGAGGCACCTCAAACCTAAAACTTCCACTTAACCTTCCCTCCTAAACTACCCATCCTTCATTTCCCCCACCCTGGGGAGCACAATGGATCCACTGAGATCCGAGTGAGGTGATGCGGCTTGCCGCACTAATTATTCAACCTTGAAAAATTTTAATCTGACGCTTACGCCCATATTATTCACTCGTTTAATCCATATTAAAAATTAAATTCAGACTAAAATTAATTTAAATCCAATTCCATATTATTCACTTGTTTAATCCACACTTAAATTCAGTTTTTTAAATCCAATCCCGATTAATCCAATTGGATTTAAACTGCCCTCCGGAGGTCAATTTCTCAAAAACTGAAAGACATAAAAGCTTTCAGTTTGTTCGATGAGCATTGACCACAAAAAGAAAATTTAGTTTTCCATTTCACGATGTTGAAAAAATTGATACAAAAATGCTTGTTTTGTTTTTTTTTAATCAAAATTTTGAGTCTAAATGCAAATTTCACTTAATTTTTTTTTTTAATTTTATTCTGTTTCTGAGATCTCAGAGCGCTCAGAAATATAAACAGGATTTCTCTCAAAAATTCCTCACTTTTCCTTTAAAAACTGAGACTGAAATTTTTTTAATTCACTTGCTCAATTATTTTTTGTCGCAGTAAATTACATAAGAAGAAAAGAAAAAGAGATTTGTTTTGACTTCTATGTGAGGAATACTGTTTATATTTAATCCTCCTGCTCTGTCAAAAAATACTGAGCACTCAAGAAATATAAACTGACCAAACTATTTTTTTGACAGTTCATGCTCTGCTCTGAATTAAACAGGAAAAACACTTTAAATGGAACACTCAACTTAGCGTCAAGTGACGAACTCGGGTTTTCGATCGAGGACCATGTTCTGCAACTATCGCATCGATAAAATTCGTCGGGAAATTGAAAAAAAAAAATCGTATGAGTTTTGTTTCATTTGTCAACGTTTCTCGACGAATATTATCAATACAGTAGTTACAGGACATGGGTCCTGCTTGTAAACGTAGTAAATGGGCATGTTTAGACGACTCAATCAACTTGATGATAAGTCACGCGAATTTGACCAAGGTAACTAGTTTTTTTTTTTAAAGTCAAACTTGGAACTTTAGTTCAAACTTTCAATATTTACAATAAACTTAGCTAATGGAAGAATCTTTAAATGGGAAAAACGGAGTCAGAGCGTACAATCGGCACCGGATGGTGTAGAAACTGGCCATATCCAATAATTGAAAGAGTATAGGTAATCCTTTTTATATGTGAGGTCAATTTTGTTAAGTTTAACAAATTCCCAATAAAAAAGGTAATCCAGTCTATTTTTCTTTTTATTATTTGTTTTAAACCGGATGGTATGCAATACAAAATGAAAGGGATAATCCGCTAATTTATTAATTGACCTGAGCAGAACAAACTAGGGAAAAAAGTGTTTTGATTGCAAAAAAGTACTTTTCATTATTTTATTTCTCAAAGATACATTTTAGCACCTGCGGTTTCCAGTTAAAATAAGGGCACTGAATTTCGAAAGCATAACTTTTGCTTACTTAGTGCCCTATTACACGACGACTCTAGAGTCATGACTTTTTTCGAAATTCAATGAGTGTGAACGAGAAAAAACATCTGATCTCACCTTCACACTTATTGAATTTCGAAAAAAGTCATGACTCTAGAGTCGTCGTGTAATAGGGCACTTACATACAATTTTGAAAAAAATTTGTTTGAAATAAGAAAAAATTCAAAATTTCGGATTCGAAATTAATCTTTCAAAAACTATACACTAACCCAACTTCATTTAAAAATGAAAATTATAGAAGAGATTTCTGGATTTCCAAAAAAGTTTAACATGGCATTGTAAGTTTTACCGTTTATTTTAAATATTTGTTTCTGTTTTAAGTGTATTTTTTAGAAAATTGTCCCTCTTACCTAAGCGGGGGGAAGTAGCCTCCCTCCTATACGATTTTTTTGTCTTTACTCATCGTATCGAATCTTATACGAATCACCCTGTATAGTATATAGTGTATAGTATATAGTATAAAGTATTTTATTCGAGATATATTTAAAAGAGGCGTGTCAGTGGGTGCATTTTAACAAAATATTTTTATAAGTTTTGCCTTATAATGAACGAATTAACTTTGAAAATTTTATTCATATCGTCCGAGCCGTTTCAAATATATAGAACAAACATATGACAAAAGTGGGCGTGGTTGAGGGTGGATTTAAAAATGTACCTTTATTCTTTTTCTACTCATACAAACTTGTGACATTCGCCCGGATATTTTATATAGCGAAATTAATAATCTTGTTCACTATGGCGTATGTGGAATATTTTGTATTCTTAAAAATACACCCAGCGACAAAAAAACTCTCGCATTAGATCTACTCTATAAAATAAGGTCTATTTTCAATATTCCTTAGATATATTTCACTAGCTGTTTTTTTTATTGTTTGTATAATATAATATAATATATTATATTTTAAATAAAATCGCCGTACAAAAAAGCGAAAAGTAGCCATATTTCAAAATAAAAAAAAAAAATATTTATACTTAAGAAAAATCATCATTTAAAAGAAAGGAAAACGTATATTTTCGTGTTTCATGTTTTTCATTTTCATAATACATTCATTGGTACCGACCCGAGGTGCTATTTCCCGCTTGGAAACATTTTCTTTATGTGGCTCTTTTTCAAGCATTTTTGACTAAAGTCACGTGCACTTTCATCTGTTCACTGCCCATTGGTTGAACAAAATGAATAAAAAAAGAATTTACCTCTAAATAACAAAAATACATATGTGCAATGAAATCAACAAAATCAAAGTGAGAACAATAGAAGTAATTTTGACGCATGAAGAATATGTTTTTGTAATGCTATTTTTAATAATTTTTAAATAAACATATTAATTAAAGTTAGAAGAATTGTATGTTGAAAAAATTGAAATTCCTTTTGCCATTATATTAAAGCTTGAAGTCATTTTTAAATGTACGTAATCGTACCATAAGCTCTGTTGCAACTGTATCAAAATCTATACATGCCGGCTCCACTAGACATGAGCCATGCTCGGACTATGAACCTGTCGAGAAAAAAACCAATGGAGGCAGAAAAATCCATGTCTTGCCGACGACATGTCGAAGAAAACCAAATTTTGAACAGCACATGAACGCTGTTCAAGCTTGGCCATGAGATTTAAGATTTCACGTACATGTGAGTTTTTTGTCTGATTTTCGTTACTATCTGGAGATAAATATTGATGCAAAAGTTGTTATTTATTTACGTGATCTTTGTTTTTATAATTTGAGATAATATTTATTATAGCATAAACTAAGCAACAAGCTTGAAAATAGGGCTCAATTTGATTTTCGATTCATTGCATTTAAAGCGGCACACAGCGCCAAAGATCAGAGGACTCAGTTAAAATATTTATAAAGTCAGGAATATCATATCCCTTAGTTTTTAAAGCTCTTCAACCTCAAGGTATAAGTCGTTATATTCGGGTTTGGAAAAATATAAACACTTCCGAGAAACTTCCTCGAAGAGTTGTGGATACGGCTAGGGTAATGAAAGCAATGTCAGCTCGCATTCAAAGAAACCCCTTGCGGGAATAAAAAGTTATAGCCAAGGAGATAGAAATACCCAACAGATCGATGATGTGAGTTATTAGAAATGACGTTGGGATGAGAGCCTCTCATCGTACAGCATGTTGAAGTACGGTACTATAGTACTAATGTATCATAGTGTCTTTATTGAACACACTCTTCATTTATATTTTGTGAACACATCTTTTTCTATGTTTCGAATTATCTCAAATAAAATGGTCAACTGAAAAAAGGTTTTGGCGTCTTTTCTTTAATTGGCTCTGGAAGGATAAAAGAATAAGTATAAATTATAAAACAGCAAAGTATTTAGAAAGCATGATGCGGTGAGTGGTGATCTGTCACTGCCAGTAAAGATTTAAACAATTATATGTGGACTACAGAGTATACAATCTTTCAGTCTCAAGATATCCGTTGAACTGAACAGACGTGTGTCGGATCCGTCGTGCTGAAGAGAAGGGTCAGTGTCAGTCAGTCATAGGACAGCTGTCGGACTAGACGGATGCAGTTGGGGAACCCCAGGCTACTACATTGGCGACGAGGATGGGATGTCGGCAAACCAAAATAAAATGAAGCCAAGTAAAATAAAAGAAAACAAATATAATAAAATAAAGTGAAGTGAAGTAAAATAAGATAAAATGAAATACAAAATAAAAATAAAATTAAATGAAGGGAAGTGATGTGAAATGAAAGAATTAAATAAAATAAAATAAAACAATACGAGGTGAAGTGAAATAAAATAAAATGTAATAGAGTGGAGTGGAGTGAAATTAAATACATAAAATAAAATAAAACATAAAAAAAGAAGTTGTAAGCTGACGATGAAGAAAAAATTCTTTCATACCACGGTTATTTTTTATTAGATAGTTTTTTTTTTTTTAATTTAAAAGAACTGTATACTAAGCTTAAATAAATAAATAAATTTAAAAAAAATAATTAAATTGTTAATACAAAATAGAAGAAAAAAGGCATATCAAAAGAGAAACAAATCAATAAATAAATAACTAAAAAAATGGTTAAATTGCTTAAAAAAATTGAAGAATGGGCATATTAAAAGAGAAACAAATCAATAAATAAATAATTTTAAAAATAGTTAAATTTGGAAAAAAAGGAAGGGATGTGGTGACCTGTTACTGCCAACTTCAGGCAGGATATCTGTTGAACTGAACGGACGTGTCTCAGCAAGTCTTATGGTATCCTTCGTGCTGAACAGACGTGTCAGTTCAGTGACAGTCAGTTATAAAACAACCATCGGACTAGACGGACGCAGTTGGAGAACTACAGGCTACTACACATTATAAGATATTACGCATGTCGTTATCTTATCTCTCTCATGCATTTTGTCAACAAGTAATGCAATTTTCTTTGCATTTGTTTTTGTTTATGCTTTCTGTTTTTGATTTGTTGTTGTGTTTTCAACATATTTCTGTCCAAAAGTAGCGTAGATGCGCAGAATGAAAAAGAAAACTCGGAAAAGCATTCTATATGTATCGATCAAATGCTGGTATAAGAAAAATAAGTCTTGAGTAATCAAAATCTTAACTTTCTCGCTACGCTATCAGAAAATGTTTTTTTCCTTCGAAACAATTTTTTCGTTTGAGGAAAAGTAGGTACAACAAATAAAACTAGAAATTATACGCAACGAAGTCTTAAGAAGAAGATTTCTATAGCCCCAAATCAGCCCTTTTAGTGATTAAGCGGGATACAAACCATTAAAGGCTCTCCCAAACCAACGCGAATGCGGAGCGACGACGAATTTTTGTTGTTGTTTAGCGTTGTTTATTTGTCATATTTTGTACTATTGTGAATGATTCGCTGCGAATCACTCCCAATTCGCGTTGGCTTTGGAGAAACTTAAAAGAATAGGCACAAGGCTCCATTTTTGCAAACAGGAGGTCAACAAAAGGGCTAAACCATAACAAGACATTATGGAGAAAGAAATTTAGCTGTTAAATAATGACCTATTCTAAAAAAAACACTGGGTACTTCAAATGGACTCGGCTTCAGCTCACAAAGCGAAGTTCAATCAAGAGTAGTTTGAGCTGCATGCTCCTGAGTTCATTAGAGCTGACGAGAAGCTCTCCGGTAGTCCTGATTTGCATCTGCTGGATGAAGTAAAATGATTCAGATGTCCTACAAAAAAAATGTTGGCAACAAAATTTTTGTCTTAAAGTTATTTACACGTGGCTCTAAACTAAGCCCATATTTTTCCCATACAAACATTTTTGGCTGAAATACTTTCCATGTGGAACTCAAAATAAGGCTGGTTAGGTTGTCTTTCTCGTTTTCGATACGCCTTTTCTTGATTATTCTTTAAAATGTTTGTGAACAATCAGGCGACTTATGTGTTTCTTATATTCTGCATGTATTCATTAGGGTGGGCCGAAAAACGAAAATTGTGTTTTTTCAAGTTGCAATAGTGCGGAACAGTTGTGCACTTGATAAAATAAGATGGGGTAAAAAAATAAATCAAATCGATTCAGGTCTTCCGATCGCGCAAGAGCCTTTAAGGTTCGAGGAGAACTAAAAAATCGGCGTGCTTACAAATGTAATGCCCAAATTCATATTCACTAGAACCATAGAAAATTATATTTAAATATTATATATTTATAGTTATTATTATTATTAATATTTTTATTATATATCTTATAGTTGTGTATTGGACTTCAAAGTTGATGAAATATGGAAGAAAATCTTTTAAATGGAGTAGTCTAATGGGGCTTTCTTTTGGTATCAAAAATTGATTTTTTCTCCCCTTCTGATTTGTCAAAACACAGATTTTGACAATAAAAGACAATGGTGAAAAAATCAATTTTGCAGATCTGGATTTTTTGGCAGATCAATCCCTCTTTTACTAACACCATTACACAACAGAACAATTGACAGCCATTAGTTTGACAAGCTTGGATCGCCACAGTTTCACAGACACAAATTGTACACCAATTTAATAAAAGCGAAAAAATCAATCTGTGAAAAAAAATCAATTTTTATATCAAAATTTGAATTTACCAAAAGAAAATATATAAATCTGAAATACAAACATCAGACGGTGTTCACATTGGACTGAAAAAAAGGATTTTTTTTTGACGTTTCAGTATTTACATCTTCCTTTACTGAAGCGCGCACATGAGCAACTCCACCAGCAATCGCACCGAACCCAACCAACACACCGACAATATGTTTATTAACTTTTTCTATCTCATATATTAAAAGAAAAATATTATCGCCTTCGTCCTATTCTTTTGCTCAGCAAATTAAAGAAAAGATACATTTGTTCTCTTTCGCACAGAGAACAAAATTCAACGATGTGGTTCAATATCTGCAACTATTTGGTTGAATGTCCGCGCAGTTACATATTATTCCATATGACAGAAACTGAAAAACTGATTTCGTGTAATCGTCCAGTTTGTGCCAAAACACAAACTGAAAAGTTGCTCGAATCGACGACGGAATAGTTTCTGCATGTGCGCGTAGTCTCATATGAATCCATAGGACTCAGTTTTGCAACCAAACAGTTTCAGAACTGAAAATTGCATGTGCGCGACTAGCCTAATGGGGGTTTCTTTTGGTAAATTCAGATTTTTATCTAAAAATTGTTTTTTTTCGTCGCGAATGGTATTGGTGTATAATGTGTGTCTGTGAAACTGTGGCGATCCAGGCTTGTCAAATTGATTGCTGTGTATTGTTTTGGTGCGTAATGGTGTCAGTAAAAGAGGGGTAAATCTGCCGAAAAATCCAGATCTGCAAATTAGATTTTCGATAAAAAAATTGATTGTTTTCATTTTTGGAAGGCTTTTACTGTCAAAATCTGTTTTGACAAATTGGAAGGGGAAACAAATCAATTTTTGTTACCAAAAGAAAACCCCATAAGAAAGATTAGAATCAATCTCTCTTATGGGGTTTTCTTTTGGTAAATTCAGATTTTGATCTAAAAATTGATTTTTTTCGTCGCGAATGGTATACGATTGCAGATTGATTTTTTTGTTTTTGTTGTATTGGTGTCGATTTGTGTCTGTGAAACTATGGCGATGCAGGCTTGTCAAATTGATGGCTGTTAATTGTTCTGGTATGTAATGGTATTAGTAAAAGAGGGGTAAATCTGCCGAAAAATCCAGATCTGCAAATTTGATTTTCGATCAAAAAAAAAAAAAATGATTTTTTTCACCTGTCAAAATCTGTGTTTTGACAAATCGGAAGGGGAAAAAAATCAATTTTTGTTACCAAATGAAAACCCCATTAGACTACTTTATTTAAACGTTTTTCTTCCAAATTTCATCAACTTTGGGGACTAAAATGCATAACTATAAGATGTTGATTAAAGCGCCATCGGAAGACAAGAATCGATTTATTTTGTAATCCCTTCTTAATTTTCCCAACGCACAACTTTTCCGCACTATTGCAACTTGAAAAAACAAAATTTTGGTTTTTCGGCCCACCCTAATATTCATTTGTTGAATCTTGTATTTCTTGACATTATTGATATTTTTTTTTCTTGAAATTTACAATTTTTATTGTTGGTTTTCTTGGTCTTGGTAGTTTTGCATTTGCAATTGTTTCTTGAATAACCTCAGCATTTAAGGCAAATTTCAACCAAGCCATTTTTTCATGTTTAGCCTTATGAATTTTACATGGGAAATATTTCACCCGAAAAATGTTTGTTCCCCCCGGAATTTTAAAAGCTATTACGAGTTTCACATGAACTTCTCTTGGCCTAAAGTAAACAAAAAACTTGAGTAAAGGCACCAGTTGCTTCTTTCGTTCGCCGTCAAAAAATAACTTACAATTTCAGTTCATTATTAAGAGTAATTACGAAAGGAGTACTCACGAAAAATTTTCGTTTTTCGGCTGAAATTCATTAGAGGAGGCGAAAATTGAAATTTCAAATTTTCCGCGTGGAATGTTGTTCACGTCAAACTCACGATAAGGCTGGTTGAGAAATAAGAAATAGTCGCATAGGGCCAAACCCAAAGAATAAGCTGAGTGGGTTTGTAACTTGTATCTTAATCCATACAATTACGCCACTGCGACTGCGGACTTGTGCGCAGAAGCTTTGTTTGAACATTTTTCCTCGCCAAATGGGTTCTTTTCCCCTTCAAATCAACGTTGAATCGCTTCAACTGGTCAGCATAATAAGCACCGGGTTTGCCGATAAATCCACTTTGTCTTGGATTCACCTGGAGAAGTCCACTGTTTAGTCAGTTCTTTGGTCTCTGGCGATAAATCCATGTTTCACCAACATGGCCAAATACTCCATTGAAATGTTTGAACGGTTTCATTTGTTATGGAACGAAAGCAAACGCAGCACCCATCTTGCGGAATGCTTTTTCATGTAGAAAATAGAAATTACCGAGCTGTGTGATAAGCCTGAGCGTCCTCGAGTTCCGTCACTACCTCTTGGCGATCGTATATAAGACCGTGAAATTTGGCGTCATTTGCGCTAGAACGTCCGTTACGTAATTGCGTGGACCAATAATAATTGTGGATGGTTCCAATAGATGGAGAATAGTCCCCATAATATTGTTCGAGCTTTTGGTTTAATTCCGTAATGGTTTTTTTTTTTAAATTTACTGAAACACCAACTGTCCTTTTAGTAAACATCAATCGTAAAGGTGGTTTGAATCCCTATACATATATATAAAAAAATATATGCATTATATAATATTGGACACAAAAATAAAGAACTCTAAGAGAACAAAAACAGTATGTAAAAGTAATTTTTATTGTTTATTTTATTTTGTTTTCATTTAATTTAGGAAATTTTTGTTTGTTGGATATAAATTTTATGTTATTATTTTTTTTTTGTTTAATATTTATAAATTTACGAATCTTATCAATTGCGTATTGGCTGGTTTTAAGCAAAACAATGCATAATAGTACTTTTTTGTTGGTTGTTGTTGTTGTTTTATCTCTTACATTTCCTGCTTGTTTACAATTTCTTTGCTATGGTAAACGGCAAAAAATCATTTAAATAATTTCTTTTAAATTTATATAGATACAAAAAATTCTACGAGCATTCCTCTTGACTTTTTCGGACACAACGAGCTACTTTACGTTTAAATTCTGGATAAGACTCTCTCCATTCCTTGGCTGCATCAACGTTAGCCGGCGACTCATCATTGGGGTCGGCTAGCATTGATATCACTGATATCAAAATTGTTTCAACCGTGTGCACGGGCAGCCAGCGTTCAGATGCCTTTTCGTAGCCCCATTTATCATCGCCGGGCTCGTGGAGGATACTAATGCAAACGTCACCGTTCTTTTCGATATTTGGATGCCAGATCTCTGTTACGAACTTCATACGTGGAGGCCGAAGTGGATATTCTTTTGGGAAATGCAGATGGGCCTTGAAGAAACCTCCTTCACTAAAATTGATTAATAAAAAAAAAAACATAATTTATTAGTAAAATGATAATAATGTTCTTTTATTTTGTTTTAAGATATATGTACCTACTTAAAATTTGTTTTAATAGAGAAAATAGCGCTGGCCAACGAAATACCCTCCCGAAGATATTGTAAAATTTTCTATAAAAACTGATTGTTCCGATAAACATATTAAATAGGTGTTAAGATCTCCGGTAGTCCCAAAAATAAAAGCATATTAAAGACTACATATTCTATAGTCTATACTATAGATTTTAAAGATTTTTGGGGCAAAATTTTAAACATTTGAAACCAACTCAAAATCACTCTTAAATTTTCCCAAAAACTATGAGATATTTTAGCATACGGTTTTTAGTATTCAATTTAAAATTTGCGTTAAATTTTTCAAATCATTAGTTAAATTAGTTTTCTTTCAATTTTTAGTTTGAAATAATTTTGAAAAGTTAATGAGCACTTAACTGAAGTCGAAAAAATTGTGTCCATTATGTAGGCGTGGGTCCAGTGGACCAAGTAACTGTTAAATGTTAATAAAAATGTGGGGGCAAATTATTTGATTTTTTTTTTGGCGAATTGCGAGTGTGGTTCTGAGAAAAATCCACAGTAAGAGTCTTCATTTAATATTTTAATTTGCAGTTATAACAATAGGTTTTATTTTGCCTGACCAAAAAACATAGCATCTAAAAAAATATAAAAATCTTTAGAAACTTTTTTGATTTAAATTTTAAAACATCCTCCTTAGAATTCCTAGAACAAAACTTAAAATCTTTCAGTAAAAAAATTGTGACATTGGTCAAATTTAATGAAGACAATAGCATACAAAATACACTGGCAGCTTGCCATTATAATTGGAATTATGGCTGATTTCGTCATCTTCGGTGGACTTTTTAGCCCTTGACTATTGCTCCATTATATCGTCTAGATTCCCTGAATTACTAATTTTATTTTGCCCTACACATATTTAAGTTCGAACTATAAAACTGAATTAATAACAGGACAAGATATATAAGGTATCTATAGTCGTGGGTCCAGTCGTGGCTTAAACTGACATTGGGAGCAGCAAGCAGAACGCGTCCGTCAGCACACACTTCGGCATGTTATAGAAAGGGACTTAGAAGTGAGTGGAGCTGCTAAAACCGCGGTGATTCGTACACGCGTTTAAAGGTTGAGTTAGCGTCCATTGGACCCACGACTTCAGTTATGGGTTAAGTAATCGCTTGTTGACTAACTGAATTATTATTGAAGCTAACTTTAGAAGGATTTATTTATACTATTGCTGATATAAAGCCATAAGTGTTATATATCGATGAATAACTTGTTTTTATGGCTATTCAAATTAAATAAATTTGGAAGATTTTGTATTTTTAATAAATTTGTTTTTAAATTTTTTTTAATGTCAAATGGAATGGAATCTGAAAATTCTAAGACATGCATTGATCATATTTTCTGTAGGAATAGTTTATCTCGTAATGTTAAACTAATTAGCTCTTTAGCCGATTTGGGTATCACTGATCACTGCATGACTAGCTTACATTACGTAAATTTTTTGGTTGACAAAGAAACAGCAGAAGCTGATGTTGAAGTTAAGAAAATTGATTTTGACAGGCTAAATTTGCTTTTACGTTTTGAATTCTGGGACGGTGTCTATAATGAGAGTGATCCTTCACTTGCCTATGATAAATTTATTGAAAAATTAGGTTACTATCTTGATAATTGTACAAAAAGAACGGTCAAAAAGAACAAGTCTAAACATCTGAAAGAATGGATGACAGGGTATATTTTAGACAAAGTAAACAAAAAAAATAAGCTTCGCAAGAAATGTAAAAAAAATCCAAATAGTACTCATCTAAAAACAGAATACAAAACAGTATGCAAAAAATTATTAAAAGAAATTCAAACTTGTAAAGAAAACTATTATTTAGCTGAACTCGAAAAGAATAAAGGTAATATTAAAGGTGAATGGAATGTAGTAAATAAAATTTTAAATCGTGGTTCCCAATCTGAAAAACCTATAGTTATAGAAGATGAAAATATTAGAATTAGTGATACTACTGAAATAGCTAATCGTTTTAATAATTTTTTTGTTTCTATAGCTGAAAACGTCTCGACTGAGGTGTTTAGAAATAGGAATGACTGTTTTACTGAAGGTATAGTTAATGACAATGTTTTCACTGAAAGTCTTTTTTACGCTCCTATACGGCCTTGTGAACTGCTTTTCATCATAAAAAACTTAAAAAAATCTAGTTCTGTTACAAGTGATAATTTTTCAAATTTAATCTTTAAAAAAATTGCATATAATATTGTGGATGTTCTTGCACATATATTTAATAAAAGTGTGTACAGTGGTGTGTTTCCAGGCTCGCTTAAAATTGCTGAGGTCATTCCTCTTTTCAAAAAGTCTAACCCTTGCATTATGAATAATTACAGGCCTATTTCCCTGTTACCTGTTTGTTCAAAAATTTTTGAAAAGGCGATGAAAAAAAGAATTTTGAAGTTTCTGAATAAAAATAATTTCTTTAGTGAAGCCCAATTCGGATTTCGAGCTCTCAGATCAACTAAAGATGCGCTACTAAAATTTTGTAGTGAAATTTATGAAAACATTAATAATAATTTATTCACAGCTGGACTCTTCATTGATTTAACAAAGGCTTTCGACTTAGTTGACCATAATATTCTTTTGAAAAAATTATACAATGCAGGAATGCGTGGATTTATCCATAATTGGTTAGATTCTTATCTATCTAATAGAAAACAATTAGTTAAAATAAATGGTATCTATAGTAGTTTATGCAATATTAGTATTGGCGTTCCCCAAGGCTCAGTTTTGGGTCCCCTGCTTTTTCTGATTTTCATTAATTCAATTTTCAATCAGAATTTCAAAGGAAAAATTACAGCATTTGCTGATGATAAGGCTTTTGCATATGGTTGTAGATCTCTGCTTAACTTAATTTCTGACATCAACTATGACTTGGATATCTTAAGACGCTGGTTTGCATTAATAAAATGGTATTAAGCGATAAAACTAAATTAATGTATTTTAGTCTTTCAGGGTCTCCTATTTTAGTTGGTTGCGATATTTTTTATCATTCTTCAGATTGCAAAAAATTTAAATTCAGTTCAAATGATTCTAATAGTTTTGTTAATAATGAGTCCTGTACCCCTCATTGCTTTCAGGTAAATTTTGTCAAGACCTTCAAATACCTTGGTGTGCTACTTGATTGTAAAATGAACTGGTCTGATCACACTCACTCACTAAAAAATTACTTGTTATGTTGTACCAGACAGTTCTATTCTCTTGGTTTATATTGTTCAAAAAAATTACTAGTAATGATCTACTATGGAATTGTTCATTCTAAAATTCAGTATGGAATATCTTGTTGGGGGGGTTCTTATCAAAACAAGATTAATCCTCTTCTTATTCTCCAAAAACATATTATAAGAATTATTTGCAAAAAAAATCGTCTTCATAATAGTTTCATTTTATTTCAGGAATTAAAAGTTCTTCCTCTAAGACATTTGTACTACTTCAAAGTTTTAAAGGTATTTTTTATAAGAAGTGGATATCTTTCAGTGCGAAGTAATCCTCGACATAATTTACGAGTGAATACCATGAATCTAGTTAACATCCCTTCTTATAATAAAATCCATTTCCGAAGATTCTTTACTGTAGTTGCTCCCTCAGTTTTTAATAAATTGCCTATCTCCATTAGAAGTGTAAGATTACTGTCCACTTTCCTACAGTATGTTAAATCATGGCTTTTTGAATACGACCACATTCAAATTGAAAACTTATTGTCTTTAAATGTTTTAAAAAAAAAAAAAAATTACATTCTTTCTTCTCACCTTGCACACAACTATGTTGATTTATTTTATTTTGATGAGCATTCGCCACTAGCTTTAGCTTTCAGCTATGCTATAGAGTGTCTCTTAATTTGTTTTGGTTACGGTTACATACTTAATTGTTTTCAGATGAATACCTACTATTTTTAAAGTTTTTTTTGTAGTTTTTTGTATAATATATTATTATATTGTAATACTATTTTATATTTTTTATTGAGTAAGTACTAAAATCACTTAAATTTCAATTATTTTCTTGCCTTCTTTTCAAAAAAATTATTTTTCTTTTGATAAACTTTCTGTTTTTTTTTTATTTTACCTTAGTACCATTTGTAATATTTCCATTATGTTAAATTCTTTTTGGTCTTCTAAACTTTATTTATAAACTGAATTATTGTACCTATCAAAATGAATTAATAAATACAATACAATACAATCTGCGCCGACTTCCAAAAAAATCTTCATGTTTTTATTTGCTCATGTTTGATTTAGAACAATAAAAATGTTGTAGTTGAGTTTAGAATAATTATCCAAATTATTATTCCATCTCACGATCTCCTTCAAATTTAGCATATTCCCGTTATCGAATTATCCCTTTATTCTTTTTCATATAAATATTCTAACCTCTAACGAAGAAATAGTATTCCTATAGCCTAGATGTCGTATTTTTTTTGGACAATTTTGTTTTACTTGGTTTATCTGACTTTTGATGAAAATTGTCAAGGACAGTTTTGGAAATTTGAGTAAGATTTTTACATGTTTTTTTTTTTTTAAGATTTTGTTGAAATGATTTTTTTTCAATCTTTACCCTTAGTTTAAAAATGTACTAAAAACGATTTTTTGTGGTCTTTAGGTAAATCTTTTGTTAATTTTCAAATTGTAATTGCATGACTTGCATTGGTATGCAGATTTATAGACTCTTTCAGCATCAGCAGAAGAACTATTTGAAAATCCTCAAAATGCAATGCAAAAAAGCAATAAAAAAGATTTACTTGAATACAATAACAGGGTTGTAAGGCAAAGTATAGAAGATACAAAATCTATAAAAAAAAAGCACAAAAAGAACAATCCGTAGGAAAAGAAAGTGATAGTTAAACTTGGAGAAATAAGAAAGAGTGTTAAACACCGGACAAATATTAACAATACATCAACAGAATTTTATAAAAATCTGTTCAAATCTAAGCTTACATATTAGGAATTACAAAATGAATCAGTTAATATTGAAGGAGAGGAAGATAATATACTGCCGTTCTTAGCCTCTGCATGTGGACAAGATGAAATCAAAGGCGAAATGCTCCAAATAGAAAAGAATAAACTTATTCGCAGTCTTACAAACACGTTTAATTGAATTCTAGATTCTGAAGAGATTCCAAATAATTAGAAAGAATCAACTAACATCAAAAAAAGAGATACTACAAATTTAAATAACTATTAGTCTTATATCACTGGTGTACAAAGTGTTTGCCAAGTGCCCATAAAGAAGGATTCGCAATACCTTTCATGAACATCAACCAAGAGAACAAGCTGGTTTTCGGCAAGGTTATAGCACAACAGACCATCTGCAAACAGTGAATCAAGTCAATGAAAAGTGCAATGAATACCGACTGAACTTTAAATAAGGATTTATCGATTTTACTAAAGCATTTGATACGGTCGAACATGCAACAATTTGGATGTCACTTAAAAACCAAAACTTGAGAAAAATAAAAAACATATACACGAATGCAACATCGAAAATTTCTCTAGAAACTAAAGGCCGACAGTTCCAACTGAGCAGAGGAATGAGGTTACGAGACTCATTAAAAACAGCATTTTTCTGTGCTGTTTTGGAGGAAATATTCTGAGAAATTAGCTGGAATTAAGGTCTGAAAATAGATGGAGAGTTTCTCAATAATTTAAGATTTGCGGACGATATCGTCTTACTATCAAAATCATATCAAGAACTCGAAAAAATGATAGCTGCAACGTCATTGCAAAATGGCAGGACTTTTAGTAGCCATTTTTTGGTGGCTGTATTGAACGAAAAATCTCAAATTTGTCCTCGTCCACTGACAATATTTTAATTATTTATAAATTTATAATTATTTAATTTACAAAATTTTAAGAAACAATTAGCCGTTTAGTGTTGCGAAACTGGGGGTATACTGATTCATGGGTCTTCCAACAAGACAATGACATCAAGAACACATCAAAATTTGTCAAGGAATAGCTACACCCTAGTTCCTTTAAGAAATTAGAAGACCTTCCATGATCCCCAGGCTTAGACCTCATGGAGCATTCGTGAGATTATCTGGATAAACAGATCCAAAAGATTAAGTAAGAGGAATCAAAATTAAATTTAGTTTGGAAAATGGCAAAAAATCCCAGTCGAAATGGCAAGGAAGCTAATAGAGTCAATCCCCAGACTATTCCCATATGTCCTAGGGACAAAAGAGAAGCAGACGAAGTATTGGTTTAAAATTTTTCGTTTTGATTGAATAGTAGACAATTTATTTTTGACGCCATAAAAATGAAGAATTTTTTGTTATTTTTTTATTGAAATTTTACTATAACATATTTTGATAAGTTTTATATGGCAATTCATTGAAAACAACACGTTTTAAAAAATAAGATAAATTTTTTACTAAATCGAATCTTTTTGCTTCAAAAGATATACAAGAATGCACTTCAAAGCTGTACTCTTTTTTTGACGCTAATAGTATATCTACCTGGGGCAGACGGTTTCCTTCGAAAATAAAGAGATAGATCGAAGAATAACCAATACCTGGAAACAATTCTAGAAACATAAACAAATCTTCTATTCAAACTTAAGCCTAAGACCCAGAAAGTATCTTTTTGATGGAGCTATCCTTTCAGTATTGACGTATGGATCTCAAACATGGAGCTTGTCAGCCACATCATACAAAGACTTCTGACCGCACAAAGGGTCATGGAATGGAACTTCTCAATATCTCCAAAAGACAACGAATCAGAAGTGAAGTAATACGGCACAGGACACATTTTGGAGATGTGATCGAGAAGGCGAAGCTGCAAAAATAAAACTGGACAGGACATCTAACTAGAATGAATGACAACCGCCGGACTTTCAAACAAATTGTGTTGTTCCTATGCATTGCGTAGTCGTCATCAAAATGAATTATATAAAAACAATGTTCGCCAAATTTTTTCACGGTTTCGCATTGATTAGATATTTTTTCGACTTGGAATCAAATAAAAAGTGCATTTTTCGGCGAAGAAAAACGGTCGGGTGAATCAAATTGAAAATCTACAGGAGTATTGATTGTTTGTGTGTAAATTTGTACAACACAAACAAATTGGATTGAGGCAACAAACAAACAAACAATTTTCAACATGCCGATCAAATCTAGAGTTGAGACCAACTCCGGAGTTGGCCAACTTTGGATTTTCCGGCAAGTTGAAGAATAGTGAACAAAATCGCTCTAAATGGATGTGTTAAGACTTTCTTCATTTTTACAAAGAAAGCGAAGAAAGTGTGAAGACTGGGTTTAATTTCAATCCTAAATGGTGGCAACAGTGTTACGCCCCAACGGAGCTCTCTTCTGTCGAAGAGAAGGAGGCCTTTTATAACCGGCTGATGGCTGCTTATGATATTACACCTCATGGAGACATCATAATAGTAATGGGAGACTTGAATGGAAATGACAATGATGGACTCAAGCATGTTATGGGAAAGCATGGTGTTGGAAACCGCAACGACAATGGCGAACTTTTTGTCGAATTTTGTAACGCCAACCGCCTTGTCATAGGAGGAACCATTTTTGGAGCACAACACGTGCCACAAAATCAGTTGGGGGTCAACGGACAGACAAGCAACTTCCAATCAAATTGATCACTTCGCGATCAATCGGCGATTTACATGCAGTCTCCAGGAAGTTCGAAACAGAAGAGGCGCTGACATGGAATTTTCCCCCGGAATAACATCTGATGGTTGCTATCGTAAGATTACGAACAGCTGCAGTTCGGTGATCTCAAGAAAACACCCGAATGTCCAAGTTGAATAACGATAGACTTAAGGATCAGGCAGTCCGGTAGCAACTACTGAAGAACAACAAACCGGTTGGACTTGACGGTATTCCCGCAGAGCTCTGACGAGCAGCGTCAACAACATCATGTGTGTTGCTGCACCCACTGATAGAAAATGCTTGGGAAACAGAGAGTTTTCCTGAGAAGTGGAAAAAGGGGATGTTTGTCAAGCTCCCAAAGAAAGGAGACCTTACGTAGTGTGAAAACTGGAAAGGTATTTGCGGGCTGCCTGCTGTAGCGAAGGTTATAGCAAGTATCGCCCTAGAGCGAATAAAGGACCACCTAAAAGACACGCTTGACGCCGAACAAGCAGGTTTCCATAAACACCTTGCGGGTTATCATCGAACAGTGCGTTGAATATCGATCACCACTCCACTTGCTGCTCATCGATTTCGAAAAAGCGTTTGACAGTGTCATTAGAGAATTTATTTGGCTTACCTTGCGCAGGAGGGGCATCCCGGATTAATTGATTGCTATTATTTAGTCTAAAAATTATGTTCCTGTTGGTAATAAGTGATGTGCTACATACAGCTTTATCGACTGTAAATGGAGGAATTCAGTGGAATCTGTCATCACACCTGAAACATGTGAACTACTCGGATTACGTATATCGTATGCTTATTCCCTCATAGGATCATGGATCTCCATATAATGACAACAAGGGTGGAGAGAGAAGCTGAAACCGTCAGGCTTAAGATCAATACGGCAAAAACAAAGAGAATCAGCCTTGAAACCACTCATCTACTCAAATAGACATTTCTGGGCAACCAGTAGGGAGGTAGAGTTTTCTATACCTTTCAATACTGATGGCGGGACCGAACTAGCGGAAGGCAAAGGCTGCGTTCGGAATGCTGTCCAAAAAATGGAGAAACAACTCTATAAACCTAAAGACCAAGCAACGGCTGTTCCGCTCCAATGTATAATCCGTGCTTCTTTATGGATTCAGCACTTGGAAAGTAACACCCACTGTCACAAGAAAGCTGCAAACGTTCGTGAATAGATGTCTGCAAAACATCTTAATAATTTTCTAGCCTGACCGTTTCTTAAATGATGAACTTCGTGCGAGGACAGGTCAGGAAACCGTCGACTCTTTAATACGTAAACGTAAGTGGCAGTGGATTGGACATATGGTTTGAAAATGCCACGAGCGCATTGCGAGTCAAGCGATACAATGGAACCCTTTCACGCAGAGGAGTGAGCCCACCTAGAAGTATTTGGCGAAGAACGGTCGAAGAAGAATCATCACACCTGGGGAAGAGTTGGAGAGAGCTGAGGTACATCTCCAGAAACCTTACACGATGGCGCGTAGGAGTATTGGAGGCCCTATGCCCCACAAGGGGAACCATACGGACGTAACAGATCCGAAGACCCAAGTAAGTAAATAATGGTTGTAACAAATATTAACCAACAATTTAGTTTTTACTTATATTTATAATGTAGCAATTTCATTCGCAACAAAAAGTACAAAACCGCATCGTTTTATATGCGGATCGCAATTGGATGAAAACATTTGGTTCACGTTACCAAGTGAAACAGATTTACTTCAAAATTCCAATGTCAGCAGAATTGTGTTTAGTGAATAATAAAATAATATTAACTACAATGGATAGCAGAAAAGGGCTTTTGGGGATTTTTGAATTCCTGTTTTGAGGCCACTTATGACATCTGTCCGATACATATTCTTACTCAGAGAGTATTTTATGTGGTTTCTTGAAATTTCAAAAACGTGAAAAAAATTGTATTTTTGGGGACATGAGTCGGTGGGTTTGGCGCCACTTAGATGTCTGTGATATACATAATCGCAATCAGATGGTAAAGATCTTTCGTTTGAGGTATATATTTTTCAAGTGGTTTCCCACAAAAAAACCCAATTTCGAGGACGTCTTTCGGTAGTTTTGGGATCAGACGTATTCGTGACCATATTTTTAATAATCAGTGAGTCGAGGGCATCAGGGTGTTATGAAATGGTTTTCCTCACTAATTCTTTACGCGTTTTTTCACGTATTACTACGTGCTGGCAGACAAACGTATTTGATATCAGTTATCACCTTCACCGGGCATTAATACCGTCGGGTTTCCTCACACCCCAACAATATGTTGCAAGTTCATCGTATATACGAGTATCTGACGTAGAAATTAAGAAATAGGAAATATAAGACTTCCTTTACTATCAACTTATATATCTCAAAATATATTGTTGTATTAAAAAAAACATACAAATTATCTTGTACATACATGTATATGTACACTCCTCGTCAACTGAATACGCACAAACATTTTTTAATATACTTTATCCATTTTTTCCAAACAGTGATGGTTATTATGCCATCTTTTGATGCTAACTATTCCCTTAAGATGTTAAGCAGATAATTCCGAAAGAATTATCCAAAAACAACCGTGGGTTTTTCTTCAACCACTTGCAAAGTGTTTTATATGCAAAGTAGGAGTTTTTTTTCTAGTCAACTGAATAGGTACAACGCAATTTTCTTCGTTGTTTATAAGTTTTTTGGAGTGCTTGACAGTTTAAATTTACGATTTTAGTGTTTTCAGTAAAATTTAATTCTTGATTTCAAATTTTAAGAAAAATGGGTAGATCTACGTGTCTTAACAGTGTTGAAAAAGCTAAAATCAATTTACTTAGAGACCAAGGCCTAACTGGACGTGCAATAGCTGATAAAGTTGGCCGAAGTTTTAATGTAGTTTATTCTTACTTGAAAAATAAAGATGCATACGGCAAAAACATGAAGGGAGGTAAGAAAACAGCAACAACAGCAGCTGAGAGACGAAGAATTTTAAGATATGCATCAAATTCTTCTGATTCTGTGGCAAAAATAAAACAAAATGTCGGCGTAAACGCAAGTTGCTCAACAGTATTAAGAGTAATCAACAACTCAAGCCATCTTAAACGAATGAAACTTAAGAAAAAACCACCACTTGACGAGAGACGGAAAATGTTGCGATTAGATTTTTCAAGACTTCACATGAGTTGGAAAAAAGAATGGTATCACGTGTTTTTTTCAGATGAAAAAAAGTTTAATTTCGATGGCCCTGATGGGTTCAACTTCTATTTTCACGACTTAAGAAAAGAAAAAAGATTTTTAAAGCGCCATCATAGTCGTGAAGGAGGTGTCATGATATGGGGAGCAGTCAGTTATTATGGAACAGTTGAGCTCGAGGTTGTAACATCAAGAATGACAGCAGCTGGGTATAAAGTAATTTTGGAAAGAAATTTTCCTAAATTTTCTAACATCTTTGGACCCATAAACTGGACCTACCAACATGATAATGCGCCTATTCACTCAGCGCGCATAATAATAAATAATAATAAAAACATGGATAGAGGAGCAACAAGTGCAGTTGCTTCAATGGCCGCCGTACTCACCTGATCTAAACATCATAGAAAATGTCTGGGGATGGTTAGTACGCAAAGTTTATGAGGGTGGTCGTCAGTTCGAAGACAAAGAAACCTTAATTTCTGCAATCAAATTAGCGTGGAGCGAAATTTCGCTAAATTACATTAAAAAGCTATACGATTCCATGCCGGATCGAATTTACGAAGTAATTAAAAATAAAGGTGGAAGTACCCACTACTATACTTAAACAAAAACTTGTATCATTCCATTCCAATACCAATTTTAATTTTTGTACCTATTCAGTTGACTCAAAAAAAAAACTTCTACTTTGTATAAGTTACACTTTGGAAGTGGTTGAAGGAAAAACTCACGGTTGTTTTTGGATAAAACTTTGAAATTCTGTTATTTATATGTTACGAACATTTTTGCCATCAACAGATGGCATAATAACCATCACTGTTTGGAAAAAATGGATAAAATATATTCAAAAATGTTTGTGCGTATTCAGTTGACGAGGAGTGTATATATGTAATTATAATTCCTTCAATTTCTTAGTCAGGAAACAGGCCATATGCAGAGACAAATCCAAATCATCCTAATGTCGCTGTCGTGCTTTACTATGATTTTAAGGATTATGAGGCTATCATGTCGCACAGTCCATATTCCTTCCGAGTTAATAAGGCTGAATGTTCATTCATCGGTGAAAGGTATCGTTTACTATTTTTATTATTATATTAATAGCAAATTATTAAATTTTTATGTTTTATTTTAATACAAAAATAACAGATAAAATATTGCGAAAAATATTACCATTTCTTCGTTAAAAAATAGGAAAATGCTACTTTTCAGAGAGGAATGAAAACTCAACCTTATTAACTCTGATGGAAAATGGACCGTGCGACGGGGGTGACAGCTGACAGTATGTTGATTTGGATCTATTTCTCTGTATACGGCTTGGGTTTATGTTGCAGGAGTAATGAAACGCTTGAAATATAAAGATATCCTGGCAACTATGTTCTTCAACGGGTGTTTCAACATACAAAATTATTTCCGCCAAATATTAATAAATGCCTCAAGCCCACCCATCACTTTGTTCATTATTGTAAACTCACATCAAATGATGCTCAAACTTCAAACAAATTAGAATCAAGAAAATTCTTGATGCGTTGTTGCTGATGCATTTGTATTTATATTTGAAAAAAAAAAAAACAGCAGTGATGTACAAATATTTGATGTTTATGAATTTACACCAAGTGACTGATTGGCCGACCGAATCTTCAGACTTGAATCTCAATGAAGATCTTTTTGGGATACTCAAGAACTGAAACAAAGTGGAGATTGTGAATAACTTATTAGGAAAGTGGGCAAACATAACGCCCCGCCCATGTGCTTAGGTTCCTAAAAATAAGGGATATTATACCAAATATTGAAAAATTGCACAGATAAATTTAATGGGAGTTGATGTACATATACATATAACGAACCTTGTGACTTTTTTTGGGGTCGACAAGGTCTGCTTAAAAGGCAAAATGACAAAGCATCATTTCCTATTTTCAAAAATAAAATCAACACAAAAATAGGATGCGAACATAACCTGCCAAATCTGCCAAAAAATACTCAAATTTTGGTAATATGTACATCCATTTCCATTTCCATTTCGAACTGCCGACTTTTGTAGTTTTAGGGAAAATTACACGAGCATCATTTCCTATTCCTGTTAATGACCCTGACACAAAGATAGGAAACCAAGTTGGTTTTAACCTCCCACCCCTTCCAAAAGGCTGAGAAAAAAACCCGCTTGGTATTTAATATCACGATACATGCACCTGTAAACCCACATACTCAGACATTTTGGTTATAAATATATATACATCCACTCACAAAATTTGCTGTAAGCTCTTGTACTATACCTATATACAGGAGCGCATGGGAAAATGAATTATAAACACAAAAATAAAATAGCAACCTGTCTTTGGAAATTCTCAAAATAAAGAACTTTGACGAAACTTGCATACATATGTATGTATCTATCTATATTCAGTTTTGGAGGTCAAATGTAAATTTGTACACATAAATGTGTCCCAATCATCTCATGATATAATAAAAACCTTATTCTCAATTAACTGTTTAACTTTATTCAGTGTTAACTGAAAATGGAAAAGCTGTCAAAGTATCGTACGTGCCCACGTGCAGCTATTCAACTTTTCGGCATTTGTTGTCTACTGTGAATTTTTTTCGAATTTATAAAACTACGTAAACCAGTATCGAGTTGAAATGGGCTCGACTCGATTCCGGGTTTTTGAACCATTAAAAATTACTGTAGTGAAAGTTTAAACTTGTCTAAGTCTTGCAGAACTGACTGCAGCTCCGTGTGCTCGAAGTATTGAATATTTTGACAACTATTTCGGGTCGAGTTCAAGCTGCAGCTCTACCTTCTTTGTGCTCAGGCATTCATTGTAATACACAAAAGGAGTACCTAATTAGTTGAAAAAAAAACATAAGGTTGTGATCGGTGTTTACAGAAGAAATATAGTACAATGTTTTTAACATAGATTAACATCTGGTTTTAACGCATTTATAATCCGGCAGGTGAAATGCATTTTAAATGCATAGATATATAAACAAAACTTGAAACTTTCAGGATCAAATAATGGAAACAAAATGTTTAAAAATTCACTTAAAATTAATTCACATGAATAATATGGCGTTTATAGTAGTTTTTATATTTGGAATTTATCCACGCCTATCCATGATGATCTTACATTTAACAACCACCATAGTTCTTGATATAATTTTATATAATTTATTAAATAAGGTAGGATTTATGATCAAATTAATACTTGTTTAATTAAGTCCCACATATTCTGATTAGAAAAAAAAATTAAAACCATTAAATTATCATGGGGTTTTCTAAATAAATGTTCTTTATAACCTTCCAGAGATATAATTCCGTGCTTAAGTTTTGGCCAACACTGTAAATTCAATGCGGTTATTCCTTCCTTATAGAACTATTATTTTTTTAGGAAAGCAGTTATATTACAAAAAAAAAAAAAAAAATACTCACTAAAGTGTATCCGGTGGACCGATTATGAGGACCTCCCATCGAAATATATCACAGTCATCAATTAAGCCAGCTGAGAATCCTTCTACAGGATTTTTGTTTAATTCTAAAAAGAGAATAAATAAATTACAACATTCATCTGACATGTACGTAGGTAGATAAAGGCAAGTAGATAGGTAGGTATCCATACATTTTTGGTTGGTAAAATAACCAAACAAAATAAAAACACGAAAATTAAAATGATTCACATAAAAGTCAAGCTGTCGTTATTTGTGCGTCCTTCTTCTGCTTTTCTCCTCGCCTTTAAAAGAAGAAGTCAACGACTTTAATCGATAGTAAGTTAAATGCAACCCTCTTATGATAAATACATGATTGTCTTGTACCAAAGGAAAGGCTGCATTTTTAATGAACGAACCCAAAGAAACAAGAAATTCTTCTTCATTTTGACCAAAAGAAAAGGACCCAAATAAATTAAATAATGAACAAAATACAAAAGGATCTGGATGCTAGCAAAACATCGCCCCCGTTGTCCCGGTTTACATTTTTTTGTTCTTAAAACTTAAAACAACCAAATTCAGACAAAAGCCTCACACAAAGAAATATCTTGTTCTACCTTTTTTTCGTTTATTGTCGCATCTAGAAAGAGATTTATGGTGTTTTTCATTATCTTGAAATTTCGATTTTGAAATCGATTTTTCCGAAAGGAAAAATTGCAGAAAATATTTGGTACAATTTCGCACGTTTTTTTTTTAACCAAATGGATGAGGCACACAGAAGACCAAATTTGAAATGAATTTTAACCTCGAATTTGTGTTGGTTTAGTTGTCTGCGGCATTTTGGATTTTTTTTGTCTGATTTCAGATATCGTTTTCAATTTCCAAGGCTTCTCTGGGGTGTTTTCTGTTTTCGTGGTTACTTATTTTTTGATTGGCTCACGAGATTTAGATTATGTATATATTTTTGTTGAATTTATTATTAAAGAAATATCTTACCTCCTAGCTGCTTTTTAAGCAAGAGGGATGACTGCAATTCAGACATTTATTATTTATTACGGCCCGGAGAGGCTAGCTACTTGAGAATCGATTTGGGTGGATTTGATAGATTTTAATTTAATTTTTTTTAATTAATGTTCTATAGTTTTCTGTAAATGTTTAAAGCCAAATATGCACTTAATACTGAATATATTTTTATTAAAACACTTTAGTTCTTTTATTTAGATGTGCGAGTATTTTTTCTTTTTTTAAATTAAGTTCCTCTCAGCAGTAGACACAAAAAAAACGAAAGAGCCAAACGTCGTCTGTTCGATGCTGAAGTTGATGGAAGAATTTTTTCTGGCGGTGGAGACATATGATTGCTAATATGCTGGAGAGATTTTAACACACGCACATATACGCATGCAGAGCAGTTGATGGGTGTGTTCAGTGAAAACGTTATGGTTTCATGACACAAAATAGCGCCTTTTCAGGGAATAACAACGTCATCGGTGCACCATTAGACCCCTATTACACGATGATTCTTTGCGTCTGATTCTTTTCAAAATTCAATGAGTGTGAAGGTGAAATCAGATGTTTCTTCTCCTTCGCACTCATGAAAATTCGAAAAGAGTCAGACCCAAGGAATCATCGTGTAAAAGGGGTCTTAACAAATCACAAACCCTGTTCCCTAAATTTTTCAAACAGTTTCAGACCACCAGACTTAGTGCGGGCCAATACAAAATTCCACTAGTGAAACGGGTTGGCACTAAATCTGGCGGTTTCAAACTGTTTGAAACTCGGCGTGGAACACACCTACAAACAGTTCAATTACCAGACATTGGAGGCATGGTAGTTTTGAACGTCAAACGTCCACAACACATTCGCAAGTATGTACCAGTGAGAAATGTCAAAAAATCGCTTTCCCACTGGTGATTGTTCACTTCACGAGGAAGTATGGAAGAATTTTGTTTAGCGATGAAGGTAAATTTTGGTAGAATATATCAAAAAAATCGCTTTCTCCACTGGCTGGTGATTGTTCACTTCACGAGGAAGTATGGAAGAATTTTTTTTTTAGCGATGAAGCTCAATTTTTTTTAGAATATATGGATACGTCAAAAAAAGCTGTAGTAATTAGAGAGATGATAATCCTCAAGTATATGTCGACAAAAAAACCAATAGAGGCAGAAAAATGCACGTCTTGCCAATGTGTGCTGTGAAGGATTCAAGTAGATTTTGAAACCTTGTTGTTAAATTTGGCTGCTGGTCTTTAGTCTTTCGTTATTTCTTCTTCATAATTGAACTTGATTGAAAGATATTTATAGTATTACTAAGCATATTTATTAAACTTAGAAAATTCTTCATTTTGACTTTTTAAATAAAACATTTGAGTTATGTCAGAACAAATTGATCTGCAGAGGTTGACTCTAATAATCTCGTGTTTTGAAAGAAAAATTAATAAAAATGGAAACTAACTAGAACATATGAAGATAGTTTTGTTTTGGCCCTTGAGTTAAAATGTTGAGTGGATTCTGACTTGGAATTGTTAGAAAAGTTTTTCTTGTGCCAACGGACTTCTGGACGTCCAATGGAGAACTACAGAACATGATCGCTGCACCGAAGAAAAAACTTTCGTCTTACGATTTCCATGAATATTTCATTCAATTTGTCTGAATCAATTTACCTATGTGTTTTCCTTTTTTTATTTTGTTCACCCTTGAAGATGACTATATTTTTTTGTGTTTAGTGAAAATAAAAATTTGTAGTCATCAAACAAACATGCTAGAATAAGAAACAGGTATCTCTCTTAAAAATAGTAGATATTAATTAAAAACTAAGTCGTATTTCAAAACACTATTAAAAACCTGAGTGAATCTGCTATATCTTAGTTCAATTATCTAATTCATAAAATATTAAACAGCTGTTGGTGGAATTTTTACAAACAAAATTTCTATCCAAAAGTCACTGCCACTAGTCAAAATAAATATGATTTTTTTGAAATTCGTTATTTAAATAAAAGTATCCCACGCCATTCCTGATGAAACTCGAAATTTCATTAAAACAGCAACTCATATTCATACGACAGTAAAGTGTGTTTTTTTAGACGCTTGCTTTTTAAACTGGCAATACTTTTTTCAAAGTTGGTCTTTTTGACAACAGTTTGTGATTTCATAATGAACAGACTTACTCCTGAACAATATTTTCAAATCATGCAAATTTATTAAAAAATAATGGTTCGGTCACAAGCAGTCAATTTATTGAAGGAAACTTTAGGAAAATATTTTGAAATAAAAAACAAAAACAAATTTGCCAAAATTATGAATTCTGAAGAACTATGCTTTGTGGGATAATGCAAACATATGCTTTACTCTAAGTCAAATGCTGTATTGGCCGCCTGGAACCTACTAGCTAGAATTTCTTGCTTTTTATAGCTAGACGAAATAAAATATAATTATTACTTTACAGTTCCAGAATGCAAATAATTGTGGAAAAGCTTAAAAGATGCATTTCGGTTTATAAAAATTTTATATCTGGAGATGGCAACGATGATATACTTCGTCGGATAAGAAAGAAGAAGAAGAAAATTACAAAATAATGGATGCCTTGTCATTCTTGCAACCAGTTTGCTACGTGACAATCAAAAAGGTTTATTCAAACTAATTAAATAAAAAATGATTAATAATTTTATTAATGACATTACCACAATTATTGGCCAACATACAGTTTTGAGATTTCGTTAAAATATTGTATCGATATAAGCTCTTCTTTATGAACTGACCCATTTTGAGCTTTCACCATAGAAAGGTGAAAAGCTTTTTGATACATACTACGTTTACAAGCAGGTTTGCGAGCTCAAGTTGAAATAGGGTTGAATATACAACCCATGTTTTTCTTCACTTGGGTTGAGTGCTCCATTTTGAGTTGAGTTGAGATTCTAGAAAAATTAATGGCATTAATGTATTTATTTCAATGCGAAACAATATCAATTGAATTAACACAATCACTTACAACACTTATATATTAAAACAAAGCTATATTTGTATACAAGCATGCAAATAAACAGACCATATTGCATGATCTGTAAAACCAACTCCTCGACCCAGGTTTTTCATCACAAATTTCGACTCGAATCCGCTCCTCGAGTGCAGTCGAGTCGAGTCGAACTCATTTCAACTTGACCCAGGTATACAAGAAGTTGAAGTGAGCTTCAAACTAGCTTCAACACTACAACTATCTTTCACTCTTAGGGCGGTATTCATCAAGCATTCATAAACGGCTCTTACACCCCGACTCCACAGAACATATATGTAGATGCCCAACATCACAACCACAATCCAATCAACAAACAGCAGATCTTTTCTCGCTGGGCAAATTATGTCATGTCGTTTCATTTCTCTCTCACCACTACTTCTATCTTTTGCAGCAACATTCATCTCAAATTATAAAAACAATGGTCACGTAAATAAATGACAGCTTTTGCATCAATATTTATCTCCAGATAATAACGAAAATCAGACAAAAAACTCACATGTACGTGAAATCTTAAATCTCATGGCCAAGCTTGAACAGCGTTCATGTGCTGTTCAAAAGTTGGTTTTCTTCAACATGTCGTCGACAAGACATGGATTTTTCTGCCTCCATTGGTTTTTTTCTCGACAGGTTCATAGTCCGAGCATGGCTCATGTCTAGTGGAGCCGGCATGTTAAGCTTATGGGGCTCATAACTCAAATAATATTTGTGGTATTCAGCAACCTCTCATAGCTCTTTTTCGAAGTCCGAAAATGAGAACAACTCTCACCAGACATACCCAAACTGGGAAATCAAACTGTTTTCAGACTGGCCCAACTTTGTTGGAACTTTTATGATCCGTACAAAAATGAGTGTTGAACGCACATTTACACAAATTTTTGTGACTAAAGTGATTTTATTTTATTTTCATTTATTTGTTTTTATTTTTGTTTTGTAACATTACATGTTTCAGTTTGTTTTATAAAGGGAAATTTTCTTTTAATACTTTTTGGTTTCGCAAGGTGTGTCGTTCATACGTTGTTTACTTCATTTGCGGACCCAAAACGAACTCCTTTAATTGAAGGGGTGAGTGAAGCTGAAGGATTTGTATTACTGACGTTTTTTTACATTTTCTCGGCCTAAAACCAGCAATGATCTTCACCGCGTAACCTACAAAAATTAACTTATAAAATAAGTGGACAAAAAAATAAAATCTCTGAAGACAAAAAGTATTATAGTATGTGTGCGTGCGACACTCATTTTTGTAAGGATCCAAGAAGTAACGACAAAATAGATACGTGAATTTGCTTGAAGGGTTACTTCAAAGGTTTTTGAATAAATTTTCGGAGAGAGCGCTCATAACTTTTATGAGCGCTCTTAAATATTTACTTTTTTCGCTTGGTGAATAGGATTGTCAAGCTTTTAAGTTATGAGCGTTCGGTGAATACCGCCCTAATACTATGTTCCCACCAAAATGAAATCCGAGATTTCAGCTGACAACTTTCGAGATTTCAAATTAGTGTTCACGTCTCAAACACAATATCATACTCTCTCTTTTTACCTGCTTGGCGTTGGAGTGAAAGATCATAATTATCATATACCTGCTTAATGTTGCCTACAAGATCCTTTCCGCAACGTACTATATGTTAGCGTTTAAACCTTTCAGCAAAACTATGATCGGCACGTAGCAGTGTGGCTTCAGGCCATCAGGCAGATCAACTATAGACCAAATCTTCAGATTGAATCCTGGAAAAGACAAATGAATTTCAACTTGAGAAATGAAAAAAATAAATAGTGTGAGAGTAGTGAAATTGGTTTGCCTGTAGGTGTGTACGCGAAACTTGTCATGCAGGTTTGATATCCAACACGGGTGACACTCAGGTTTGCCAATGTGTACCACGCCTTACAGCTCATAAATTAAATTGTGTACACACATATTATCGATCAACCACTCATCAAACCGAGGGTTGTCAGGCAGTATTAAAAAAAAATTTGTGAGTAGCAGGTTCTGAGTGTCAACCCATCATTCAGCGTGCAAATATACAGAGTGCTCAGTAAAAATATAAACTGGCCAAATGTGTAGTCCCCTTTCTGAGTTGCCAGCAACTTTCATTTCCTGGGTAAGGACAGAGAGTGGTGATCAAAATCTACCCGGTTGAGGATTTGAAGAAATTTTTTTGACATTTCTTTTCACATCTTAGGCTAAAGGCTCTCCCAAACCAACGCGAATTCGCAGCGACGATGAATTTTTGTTGTTGTTTAGCGTTGTGTATTTGTCATATTTTTTTCTATTGTGAATGATTCGCTGCGAATCGCTCCGCATTCGCGTTGGTTTGGGCGAGCCTTAAAGGCTCTCCCTCAAAATGTCTGCTCGCGTACCTCCCAAAGTCCCCTTTCACACGAGGAAACTGAGTTGTTAGCAACTTTCAGTTCGTGAGTGAGGAGGGCAGGAAGAAAGAGAGGTGAACAAAATCTCCCCGGTCGAGGATTTGAAGAGATTTTTTTGACATTTCCTTTCACATCTAGAATTGCGAGAAATCTCAAAATTGCCTAGATTTTGTTGCCTCGAGTGAAATGTACAAGAGATTTATAAGGAAATCTAAAGAAAACGTCAAAAAAATCTCCAGCTACTTGTTTCTTCATGTGAAAAGGGGAGAAAACTACGCAATTTTGCGCATTCAACCCAAAGTTATGTGAAAACTCATGTACAAGGAAAATAAAATTCATAGAGATTCGTATTTTTCGGAAGTACACGAACAGACATAAAAATTGAAACCTGAAACATATACAAATTCTCCAAACAATTTGGTCACGTACACCAACATACAAAACAGGTGTACCAGCTTTCAACAAACAAAATACTGACAGTTCTTATCAAAATAAAACATTTTTATAAACAGCGTGCTCGTAACTTTTGCGTTTCAAGAAATAAAAACAAATATTCGCCTTTTTATTTTTGTTTAAAAGGAAACAAATCGTTCTCACAATCATCAATAATGTAAACATGACTTGATTATTAAAGATTTATCTCTTTTTAATGGTGATTATTTTTAAAAGGCTTGATTTCTTCAAACCCGCTACAAGTGATGACTCGGACGACAGTTTAGGTTTAATTGAAGACGATGGCCCAGTGGTCATTGCAGACTTTGCCAGTGATTCAGATGCCTCTATTAATATAAGCGATGAAGATGATTCTGATTTCAATCCTGACGATGATTCAGATGACAGCGATGATGAAGGTATGCCCACTGCTGGCTCTTCATCAGCCCAAAATGCTGCCAGCAATGACGACAAACCAAGTGGCTCAGTGGCGTTGGAAGAAATGGACGAAGATGAAGAGGAAGACGAAACCGTTCGTGCTATCATTGCTGCCATCAAAAAGCCACGAACCTCACCACCTGAAATTAAGCTTGATGACTTCATTGCCGATATATGTTTTAATCCAGACGAAGATATTATTGCAATAGCTACAATCACAGGCGATGTTCATCTTTATAAGTATGCCAACGAAGAGAACACACATTTGAAGACGATCGAAGTCCATACAAAAGCCTGCCGCGATGTTGAATTCACAGAGGATGGTAAATTCCTTCTTACAGGCTCGAAGGACAAGTCAATTATGATCACAGACATGGAGACTGAAAAACTAAAGCAGTTTTATGATGCCGCACATGAAGATGCAGTAAATAAACTGTTAGTCATCGATGAGAATATGTTCACTAGCGGTAAGTTCTGGGAATATAAACAAAACAAATATTGGGTATGACTATTTATAAGTTAAATATTGCAAGACCGTCTATTCTAACATCAGTGTTGTTTCTTAGGGAAGCTTTTGTTATCTCTTAAGGAGCTGGCAGGAAATCTGAAAATAGTTTTTCTTGTATTCTTTTTCCATTTCCTGAGCTGGATTCTTATCTGTATCAAACAGGGAACCGTCTACATCCTTGAAAATATTTGGTCTTAAACGATTTTGTTTGTAAAAGTTCTTATTTTTGGACGGTTCTAATGCCTCAACTTGAGGCAGCATCCTCAATCTGTTCTGTTATTACATTTATAATAAATATTTCCTCTCGCATGGCATTAGGTTGCAACTCTACTGAAGTTCGGTATCGGTTCTCTTCATTGCGAGGTCGATGCCAGTTGGCCCTTGATTGAATTTTGGTGGATTCCTCAAGGTATTTATTGAGAGCCATTTGCCACATTTGCAAAACATTTTACATTGTCCTCTAGTAGTGTTTGTTGGTGCTTTTTAGTAGTGTACAACTTATTGATTCTGATTCTTCGGCGTGGACTGCCTTTGTATTTTTGGGGCACTCCATCCCGAAGTTTGTCATTCGAAGAAAATTTTGTCGACTTCAATGGACACAATAAAAATGTAATTCGAGCGATAACAGTGGCGTATGTTACGAATATCGAAAAAACATTTAAAACACTGTTTATCCCTCCATCTATAGACAGCCAGGGTATCTTGCCTTGGCCTTGGGATTCCGCAAGCACCCGCAATCAATTCTTAATTCTTTCGCCTGTCCTGTCTTTCTGTACCTAAGATCCTCCATCAGCTATCAAGATAGCAAGCCTCCTAAAAGCGGCTCTTTTATTGCGGCGTCTGTCCAATTTTATTCGAATAAAAATATTGGATGATTCTAATTTTCCATATTTTACTATTAGATTCCATGTATTTGTTTCCATGTTACTACATTGCAAGTCGCTACTCATTTGGCATGCCTTTTTCGAAGCCAGTTGAGAAACTAATGTTTGTACAACTTGCTTGCCAGTATATTCGCTCGTGTGGCCTCAGGGTTTTAAGTAAAGATAGAAATGCCTTTCGAAGAGTCGTCCATGTGTTAACGTCGGTTTTGTGCTGAAAAAGTCCGTTCTCAAGTTGGACGAATCTTAAGTTGATGGGATCTTTTTGTGATTATCTGTGAGTTCCAACATTCCAAGCTGTAATTTTTTTACGTATGACAGTTGCTTACCCACCACATGATATCCGATTTAATGGACCTCTTCGATGCTCTTAGGAAAAAATTCTGGAGAGTTCAATTGTAAGTAAACCACTGCGGCCACCATCTCTTTTTCCAAACCCTGACACAATTTTTAAAAACAATACTTAGTTAGTCCATTGAAATGTTACATTGACCTTTGTAGCACTTTTTTTTTCTTTTGATTTTCGGGTCTTAAACTCTCACTGCAACCCTCTACACATCAAACGAAAAAACCTTGTCCTACCCAAAATGCAAGGTTCGGCCAATTTTGTAATATTTCAATGGACTGACTTGTTATCTAATTATGTTCATTCGCTATCGGCTGAATTAAGAAAAAATGCATCTCTGGAGATGTATTTCGGTTGTTCATAACTTTATACTTATCTCGCTAATCATTTCTGTTTTTGGCATATTGATTTTCAGCTTCTCTCTACACCTTTGTCTAATAAAAAAAGAGGAGATTCATGATTCTGTAAGAAAATAAGCAAACGTAAGCGTTTGAGTTGTGATGGAAGAGTCCAAATCCTTTGAACTCTTCTGCTGTTATAATAATAGCGCCATGTCATGCCGCCTCGTTGTTTTTCATGCCTTTAATCGCGGTAAGGATTTCTTTTATACTGGGAGATAGTGTATAACTTCGGGGGAGTTCCTTATTTATTCTTACACTAAATCCCATTAAATAAAAACTCTTTTATCTAGGTGACGACAGTGGAACAGTTAAGCTCTGGGATTCAAGAACCAAAGATCCAGTCTTTTCACTTAAAGAAGTCGAAGATACTATTCTTTCGATGCTTACAAACGATGCAAAGAAACTACTTCTAGTCACAAGTGCTGATGGTTATTTAACAACGTTAAACTTGTCGGCACGGTAAGTACTTGTATTTACTTACGTACTCAATACTTTATTTTTGAATTGTGCCAAATATGTGATCTCATAATAATTTTAGCAAACTTTTCGTTCAATCTGAACCTTATGAAGAAGAACTAACATGTATGGGAACATTTCGAGGTGATTCTAAGTTGATTGTTGGTACATCCAAAGGACGCATCTACACATACAATTGGGGTCAATTTGGATATCATTCAGATATGTTCCCGGGAGTTAAATCATCAATGAGTGTAATGATTCCTGTGACTGACCGAATTGCGTGTGTTGCTGGAGAAGAAGGTGTTTTGCGTGCTGTTCACATAGCTCCATTCAAAACACTAGGAGTTGTTGGACAACATAGCCTTCCCATTGAGTCATTGGATATAAGTAATAACGGTAATTTGCTGGCCTCGAGTTCACACAATAATGATGTTCGCTTTTGGAATGTGACGTATTTTGAAGGATTTGCTGACATTAAGTATAATCAAAAGCACAATGCACACAGAGAGAATCGCCATAATCTCCCATCGTCTAAGTACACTAATGCATCGGACTTTTTCTCTGATCTAGCCGGGGGTGATGATTGATTTTTGATCACACATAATTTTGTTTATATTTAAGGGCAAGTTATACATAGCTGTCATTGAAAATGATTTTTTTTTTTTTATTTATTTTAGTAAATTGTTGAAATTTAAGTCAGCTTCTGTTACAAATAGAACGAACAAAAACTATGAAACTATGGCATGAATACTTCTTAATGTTGGTAATAATTTGTAAATAACAATTTTCCTCCAGTTTGAGCATGTAAAATGGATCCTTCATCGTTTATAATTTGCCAGTTAAGGCTTCTGAAGTCTAATCAAAATGCTCTTGTCTGATTGTATGAATTGACTTCAAAAAACAATTATTTTTTTTTAAACTGAAAGAGGACTTTCGTTAATAATTATCAATACATTTTTGAGAATGTCTTTCTTGGATAACTCGGCAATCTGATTTAACTACACTTCTAACAAAAAAATGGCAAAATATTATACTTTTAGATCCCGGAGATCTCTGAAAAATTTAGGATTCTTTTAGCAAAACTTTTTAGTTTTTCTCTGAAATATTGAGGAAACCATATTTTGGATACACTTGCTCTATTTTTGGTAGAGGGAAATTTATGAATTCTTAAAGGTCCAGTTCATCAATAAAAAAATTTTATTAAAAATGTATATTTATGTAAATATAGTATCATTTTTGTGATGACATATTTGTACATATAAACTCGGGAATACCGACCAAATCACTTCTCGGTCAACTCATTTATGCTGAGAATATTTAATTATAAATCGTGTTAATATTTTAAAAGATTCGTGAAATGTCCTATAGTTAAAACAAATTACTTAAAAATCTAGTATGTAGGTCTTAAACCTTTTTAAAATTTATTTTTCACTTTAAGCATGTGCATTTCAATGATAGCTATATTAACTTTTTCTTTATGAGAGTACCTTAAGATTTTAAGATGGGAATGCATTAGTGTAAAATTTGAAATCATGTTTTTTTTTTTACAATAAAAGACTTAAAAATTTGAAGTAAGAAAATAATTTAATTTGTTTTTTTTTTTTAACAAGGTTTTGTTCGCTAAGAATTTACATTAGTCAATACAAGGAAAAAAATTCTTGTGGGAAAGGCAATTTTCTGATGAAAAAGAATAAGATATTAAAAAAATAGTAGAACTAACAGTAGGGTAGACGGGGGAGCCGTTGCCGGGATTTCGGAAATTTGTCCTTACGAAAATCTTTAAACCTATTTACCTATTTTAAAGTACATTTTATCTTGATACCTTAAAGATTTATATTTTTAATAATTAATTTAAGAACATACAAATTGATTGGGCAAAGCCTCCCTGTTAGGGATGCTTTACATTGGGGATGGGGGTGGTTTGCCAAGTACCTAAATATCAGTCAATAAACATAAAAAACACTAAACGTTTAAAAAACATAAGAAAACCCTCTCTTGCTTTGCCAGTGGTCAATGTAACCTATTGGGTGGGTTTGCCAGTGGGAAAGGTACCTCGTGAAGTACATAAGTCACTTTCAAAGGGACCCCACGAAGTGGCCTCACCGTTGGTAAAAGCACCCCACGATGTGGTTTTACCAATGAGAAATCCACGACGTTGGTTGCCTTTGCCAGCAAAACCTACCCACGAAAAATTGACAACTCCCCACTAGCTATTTTTGTTTGAAAATTAATTCTTAATTATTTTACTTTGTTAAACTATAATGTAAATCAATACTATTAGCAACAAAAAATATATTAACAAAAGATATTTGCAGCGAAGAGATATTTAATTAAAAAAAAATAGAAATTCAGGACAATTGCTTACCTAGTTATTTAGATTCTGGCACTCTCAAAAACAAAACACATGCCCCACTCGGTTGGGGCAAATTTTGTCGGAAGTTTGCATATGGAGATGTGCAACTTAAATTGATATTTCGATATTTTACATTTTTTTCATCCGACTCAAAAGTTCGATTGGCAGAGGTGCCCCTATTGCAAGGGATACCAAAAAAAAGAACCAAATTTTTAATTTAAAGAAATGTTGAAATTAATTTCTTTAATTTAAAAGAGTTGGAGTCGAAATTTTGGCAAGGTCAAAATCGTTTTGCAAAATTTTTCTTTCGTCATTTTGTTTCTCAAAATTCTGATATTCCTAATTCCGTTTACATACTTCTGACAATAATAAAGGGAAGTTTGGAAAATGTAAAAAAAGGACGTCCTTTTTTCTTCCTTATTCAATTGGCTTTTTTGTCATCTTAAAATAAAATGTAAAGTAGAGTATGTATACGCTCCATATAGTGAAGTAATAAAAACCAGCCTGTTCACTCTTTCGAGATTAATTACTTTTTCGAGCAGGAGTTTTAAATGGTTTTGTAAGGATGAATCTCATCAAAAATGTACATTTTGTTCGATGCGTGAATATTTTTACATTTATTTAAGCGCTAAGCAAAGGTTTTTAATCAGGTTTAAAAAAAGAAATAATTCTTCAGTGTCTTCAAGCAATGTTAAATTCTTGCGAAACATTTTTGTAAAAAAAAACATTTTCTATAAAATTTTTTGTTTTTTTTTTTTTACTATTGTGGATAGTTTTTTTTGTTTAGGGTTCACTAAATCGAGCGTCTACTGTATTATTATTTGTTGAGAAAGTTTATAAATTATTTATATTATTGTCTGTGTAAAGCCCAAATTTTGTTAAGATAAATTTTGGAAACAAAATTTTGATCCACTCCCGAATTTAAATAAGATATTGAGGTCGTGCTTCCTGGGCACCAAAAATATTTCGTATGGATTTTTTGTGCACGCTAACAAATATGTAGGTTTTGGAGATGGTAATCTTAAAATTTAACGTAGGTATCTCTTACGTTCGAAGATAGTTTTAAATGATAATGATTTACATTTGTTCTTATCTGATGTTTTAAAATAATAGATTAAGAGGAGATAATTTTCTCCTTAATCGAACAAAAATTGTGGTAATGCTAAGTCTTCTACTTGGCTGATTTATTTCAGTAGTATATAGAATTTGTATTATAAAAAACCTTCTAATAATAAAAACTATGCCTGGCCCCGGGCAACAAAAATTCCAGTTTAATGATTAGGAATTCTAATCTTGTTGGATAGTTTACAGTGGATTTTTGTAAAAGAATTCATGTATGTTGAACTGAACTACGTCACTGATAAGTCCAAGTGAGTAAGCCGGACGAAACGCCAATTTGTAGGACTAAAGGCCATAGAAAGCTATTTTGAAAAAATTGTGGTAGTTAGAAGAGAATTACTGTTTTTTGTGACAAAAATTCATAGCTTCCACAATTTGTTTCTATTGAAGCCTGAAAAGTGAACAAGCCAAGAAAAATTTAATGCAGACCAAAAGTGGTCTTCGAACTTTCAAAAATGTTCATAGTAAGTGTAAATTTAAAATTTACACAACCGGTGCCTACTAATACAGTAGACGCTTGATATAGTGAAGTAATAAAAACCAAGCCTGTTCACTCTTTCGAGATTGTTCACTTTTTCGAGCGGGAGCTCTTAAGGGCTTTCTTATGGTGAATTTGATCCAAAATGCACATTTTGTTCGATGTGAATGTTTTAGATTTATTTAAGCGTTAAACAAAGATTCATTTCAGTTAAAAAAAAAAAAAAGACAATTCTCCAGTGTTCTCAAGCAAATACAAATTACATTTTCTTATATATAAAAAGAAGTTGCCTTATGTTCGGGCTCGATAAACTCGAGAATGGTTGGGCTGAGTTTTTCAATTTTTTTTTATAATGTTTTCTTTCATATTGAGGATGGTCTTTTTGTGAAATTTGGTCAAAATTCGGTAAAGGGAAAACCGCAAAATGCATTCTTAGTGCATTTTGTCAAACTACAAACAAATCTTTTCGTAGGGTCTTTTAAGAATGTCTATTAAGGTTTCTGTGCAGTTTGGTTAAAATTTTGTAAAGCAGTTTGCCATAAATGCATTTTTAAGTGCATTTTGTGTTTGTCAAATTTCTAACAAATACTTTGGTAGGATCTTCTGATGATGCCTACAAAGGTTTCGGTAAAGCGGTAACGTCGTTTTTTTATCAAGCATTACCAAACCAACAGGTTTTCTTCCTGTAATTATAATTTGTTAATTTGTCAATTTTATTTAAACTGATTTAATGATAAAGATGGAATAAGTTTGTTATCTGTGACATTAACTCGGGTCGATTAATTAGTTTTTTATTATTAAATTCAGTATTCAGTTCATCAGAATGGCCCAGCAATTATTTCAAAAAGAAGTTGGAGAAGTGCAGGGAAATATGTAAAGATAGAAACCTGGACATTGGTAAAATAAAAACATCACAAGCTATATATTTTTATTATTATTGGTTTATCGAGAAATAGTGAAGATGCCAATAAAAATAATAGAACAATGATTGCATTAAATTTAAGCCTGTATGATATTTTATGTTATGTTCTGCTTTGGAGTGTGATGTGCTTTGTGATGGCTAATCTTATAAACTACATATACGATTTCAAAAATTCTTTTGCTGTTTGAAAGATTTTAATAGAATCGTCTTAGGCATAACATTTTGTAAAAAAAAATGCGTTTGTAGAGTTAAAAGGTCCGGGCGGAACTAAAAATAAGGCTGATAATTTTTTCTGTTCAATTTATTTATTTAATTTTGTTATTTTTTTTTTGTTTATACCCGAGCGAAGCCGGGAGGGGCCAGCTAGTACATTATAAAAATTCGTTTACATATACTTTGTGTTAAATTCAATTAATTCTTTGAAGTTTTTTCTCGTCTAATGCTTTTTATAGCACTTGAGTTTTTTCCGATTTACCTAAAAAACTCCATTTCGATATGGGACGATTAAGCACTGAAGTTATATTTTAAGACTTCTTCTGAAAATTTTGCCCACCTAGTTTAAATTTTAGTATGAGGCAGATAACCACTAACAGGACTCCAAAATATGTGGTCTATAGAGCAAATATAGTTTTTGCTTAATAATAGAGATAGAACAACGGGGAAAGCAGCAAAAGATAGAGAAAATTCGAATTAGTATAATTGCATCATTAACTCAATTTCCCAAAAAGTGGTCTATGGGGCATTTAAGTACTCAGGCGGCAAAATGTCAAAATTTACGTTATTATACCACTTAGAAAATGCCATGAAATTGATATTACGGCAGTTTGTCAGTCCCAAAAATATGTCATAAATTGGCATCAAATAAAAGATATTATTCGGGCAATGGCTTGTAAATTTTGATAAAAGTAGATAGATCAATTTTTCAGTTCAGTTCAATTTTTTAGGGGAAATTTTATTTTCTGTTGCTTCACATCCATCATAGATTTCAATATTAAGTATGAAGGAAAAAAGATCTTACTATTGCACTAATTTATTTTCGAAGAGTCCGAACTCAATCTTGGCTTGTTCAAACTTTTGCTTAATGCCAAACTTCCAACGCTTTTTCCAGTTATTCTGTTCGTGTAACTACGAATTTCTATATAACTCTTGCGGCAGCAAAAACGAAGATCTTTGGCCTAGCCACCCTTATTGATATTATTTTTATTTTTTCGAAAGTGTGAAGTAGTGACTGATACCGCTATAGATGTGATTGTTTACTATATGGTAAATTTATCGCTGGATCCAAAAACATAATTATCTGGTTCTGGTAATTTCTTTCTAATTTTTAATAGTTCAAGTTTCTTAGTGAACATTTCAAAATTTTGAATGTTGAAAATTAAAAATAATATTTGGGGGGCATAAACATTTTGGTAATGTTTTGATGGGGGATAGCACAAAAATGGTTGGGAAACATTGAGGTAGATACTTATAACAAATAATGAATAGTCTATTCCAAAGCTATAAACAGAATTTTTTTGAAATTATATTTTAAACAAGCTGGCCCGCCCCGGCTTCGCTCGGGTAGAGACAAAAGCTTCTTAAAAAAATTATAAAATTAAATTATAAATAAATTGAACAGTATAAATTATCAGCCTTATTTTGAGTTTGGTCTGGAAAATATATCACAAAAAATTTGTGTTCCGCTGTAATTTCAAAAACTTTCGCCCGAAGTTCTCTTGCCCTAAAATAAACAAAAAAAAAAAAAAACTTGCGCGAAAGCCACCAGTAGGTTCCTCTTCTTTCGTTTGCCGCCAAAAAAATTAACATTTTGGCTCTTAATTAGAGCACATTTCACAAAGTAAGTTTAATTTTAAGACATCAAATATTTTTTCGGATGAAACTCACAAAATATCAATTTTTTTCGGATAAAATGTTATTCGGGTCAAACTAACAATAATGTATGATGTATTTGTTTGTTTTTTTTTAAATAAAAGTTAACAAAAGAAACTCTATAGCCGGCTTTCTCTTGTTCGGAATGTTTTGCGTATTTATTCATGGAAATATTTTCTTAAGCCGCTTCCATCGGCCAACGCAACCAGTGTCCATAACATAAAAGGATGATATCTATAACTGCACTTGATTCTCTGCATTTAAGAATCCGAAATGTAGTATTATGAAGCTAAATTTTGAAAAATATCTGGTCCCAAATCCAACCTCTAAATATAACTTTTAAACAAAGAAATATTTGTTTGAGTTAGCATAACTTAATTAAAAAAAAAAAAATAAAGCCGGTGATTTAGAAACCTATACTATAAATATGTATTATAACCTTCCATGCACAAAAAGTGTATTTAAAATTTAAAAACGTACATCACAAAATAATATCTACAAAAATATTCTTTAACTAACTTTTAATAATTTTTCGAACATAAAGAGGTTTTCAAAATTGAATTCCTTTTTTATGTTTTTACCTCATTCCTGTAAACATAACCATTAATACACAAAAAGAAATCGAAATTGGATATTTTTTGTTTTACCCCATTTCACCCTATAGATAAGAATCTAAATCCTCTAAGTACAGCCTTTCAAACAGAAAAAATAATAAAAAATCCGACACTATTTTCCTGTTTTTACCCATTTTCACCCTACAAAGGCAATTTTTATAAAATTTTATGCCTAAACCGATCCTCTTAAAATAATCTTTCAAACACCAAAAGAATTTTTGAAATCGGACATGTAGTTTCTGAGATTAGCCGTCACAAACAAACAAACAAACAAAGCAAGATTAGAGCTTTATGAATATAGATAGATAGATTGCAAAAATTTGTTGCTCTTATAATTATTAGTATTCGCCGTTGTTTTGAGAAGCAATTTGGGTTAGTATATTGATATACCAAAATAAGGATTTGGTAATAAAAATGATAATCCAGTGTCAGCTATAACCGTCGAGAATTTTTTGTATGAACAAATCCGAATTAAAAATCAAGAATTCCCTGAGAATGCTTCCCTACCTCAAAGATTCGGAACGTTATAATGATGCTCAAAAGTTTCCATCGGAGTTTATTGATATGGCGAATACATTTTTTTTGTTATGTTTATGGGGGACATTTTATTTCGAGGGACATTCACGATAGCAAAAAAATTTCGAGGGAATCAAAAATTCCCCCCGAGATCGCGATGTGGCCCAATTTTATTCCCACATTTCCCTCAGCAATAAGTTTTTCCAAATTAAACTAGGCTTCTTCGTATAAAAGAGCTTTCAATGAAACAAATTTACTAAATATAATAATTAAAATAAACAATCAACTTTAATAAACAAACATTTCTTAATTCTAGTCTTCTTCAACCATCGGTAGGACAAAAAATTGTATGTACACCTGCGCTTCATCACTCGAGTGAATCATAAAATGCAATTCCAATAATCCACTAGAATCAGTTTTGAGTGCGACTTTAGAAGAAGCAGATAATGCTTTTAAAGTCAGACGAATATGTGAGCACTTATAACGCGTTACAGTATCACCTCTACAATTGAACATCAACATCATATCACTAGTTTTAGCAACTTCAATATTAGACTCAGATTGCATGACACCAATTGTAGCTAACCGAAAATGAGGTTCCTTCGGTGAAAGAGTAATTTCTAATTCATCTGCAGTTTTATCGATTTCGGAAAATATCTGTGCCATATCTGGTCCACGAATGAAAATTATATTATAACTTGGACTGTTCTCGTTCAATGAATATTCAGTTGATTCCTCAAATTGTGAGGTTTTAATTGAGCACTCTGTTAAGACATCTTCATCTGCATGATCTTCTATTACCAACATTAATGGAGCTCCTTCTCCCTTATAGAACATTTTCATGCTACAATCGCTGCCAGCAAATAAACCAATACATTCAACAAGTATATTCATATTGACACTAAAATTGTATTCACCATCGAGGCAAAATTCTTCAAAGACTTCTTTTGTTATGAAGAGACTGGCTTGGATACTTTTGGCATTTTCCGTCATTATACGAAATCCATTTTCGTTGATTTGAAATTTTGCAGTCTAAATCAAATTAAACAAAGAAAAGTAAATAAGTTTTAGGTTTAAACAATTTTCATAAAAATACTATGGAAAGTAGAATGATGCCAAACAAAATAAAATAAAAGGGAAGATAGTGAAAATGATAGAAAACATGTTCTAAGAGTCCCTTAGCCATTATGTAGTTATTTTAGATACCCAGTAGAAAAATCCAAGCAAATTGCTGGGTAGTTTTGATTTTCCCTGCTTTCGTGATGCAACATGGAAAAAAATGCAAAAATCCATTTTTTTGGAGTTTTTCACTTATGGCTCGAAAATTTATAATTATTCGTAAATTTCATCAAAGAACAGTTGAAAGTATACACTATTTCAAAAAAATCTATTTGTGAGGTTATTTTGCAACAACTCATTTGGACTCAAGCGCTAGTTGAAAATTGACGCATTATTACTTTTTTTTCTTGCTTTTTTTAATGTTGCGTCACACAGTTTTAGTCGAAAACCTCAGAAACCTTAATACTACCCTACAATTTGATCGCTAAGGGCTTTTTTGAGCAGGAATTGACTGGACTATATTGGGCTTTATTACGAGCGTCGTTTGCTCTCGATAAATGACTATTGTCGATCACCGAAAAAATTAATTTTGGGGTTGAAAATCTTGATTTATATGGACAAATTTTTTGGTTTTCACTTTTCAACGAAAAGTTTGGTCAACAAAATTTTTATTTTCAACATCAAAATTAGTTTTTCTTAAAGGAGTCAAAATCTAAAAGTGCAAAAAAAACTTTTTTGGCAGTATTGGAGGGTATTATACTTTTCCTGTCTGAATCCTAAATTGAAATTTTGTCAGTTTCAAAAACTGTGCAGAAGACTTTACTCCAGTTTTTTCTCAAGTATATAGAAAGCGACTCAGGTAAATACATAATGTTGGGGATCGTTGCTGCTCTGTATCTTCCAAGGCAATGTTTTTCAAACTTATTGAGTACGCGACCCCATTGTTAGTAAAAACATTCGGGCGACCCCCACATTAATAATAATTCTTTTCATTTATTTTAAAAGCGACATGCATTGAACCCATCTTTATCACAAAGAGGTCAAATTGTTGTCAAAAGGAAGGGTATTGACATGAGTTTTGGAATTAAAAGCTGAATAATTGATGATCTTACAAGATTCAAAATCTTGATTATCGAGTCATTTCTTCTATCACCATGTGGTCTTTTAAAATTATTATTTCTCTCTGATCTTTTTGAAATCTTAATCATTTTGAATAAGTGCATCCAAGGTAGGGAAGAAAATATTGTGGTCAGAGTATTTTCCAAAAAAAAAAGTAATTTTCTTTTCTCGGTGTTCAGAAAAATCTTGAAGAAATGTCATCAGATAAATCGATGATAGTAAGCTCTCACATTCCTCTCATGAGTTTTTGTATAATTTGAAAAAGAAACTACTAAGTTACTTTCCAGAACACGATTTTGATGGTGTAAATTGACAGAGATGGACACTTAATCCTTTTTTGAATATATCAGTTCATCTGGCCGATCTTCCATCGGTAAAAATGAAAAAAAATCTTATAGATTAAGCAGCAGATGGTATGCTTAGAATTCAATTTTAAAATCATTGTTAATATCTGGATAAAGAGAAGAAAAGAGGAGATTATTCAGAGCTGGCAAAAGGGGCTTAAGGACTAGCGCCCAATGCAAAATTGCATTATTGTTCTTTTCGCCTTTTTTGAGGCCAAATATCTCTCGAACATCATGGTCTCTAGCTTAACGGTAATATAATAAAATGAACTATGTATATGTATTAACCTTTTCATGTCCTAACAATAACCTTTTCAAAAATATATGACACAATTGTATTGAGCATATGGGCCAATTTGCCCATTCTCCTGTCATGATGCTGTGTGAAAATTATGTGTTTCAGAATCCTTTCGAATTAGATTAAAATGGTTATGACTTTCGAACTAGGAATTTTTATTTATCATTCAACTCCAAAAAAATAAGTCAAAAATTAGCTATGGTCATAATTGCAGATTATTTAGGTATTGTGACCAACAGGTAGCGATTATGTATGGACAAGTTATTAAATTCTGACAGGTCATGGCCTGCCTTTTATTAATTAAAATTTGAAGCATAAGCTTTGGACATTCAGTAGGTAATTAATGTGTACAAGTGGGTATCGCATAGTCTTAGATAAATGCATAAATCTGGTCCGCCAGAGAAAGTGACCAGGCTTTGACCAGGACGACCTTGAAATATTGATAGGTGAAAGTTGTCCCTTTAATTTGATGTAGGTTTTATCCTTTACCTCGATGGGTGGTAGTACCCTAAAAAGTGACTACTTCTTTTGGTCGGCCAGCCGATCTGAACGAGGTATGGGCTGGACGACCAAGCTTTTTGTACGAGTATATCACCGAACGAAGACAAAACGCTACGTTAATAAAATTTTCTTTATCTCGGTGGGTGGTAGCACCCCTAAAAAATGACTACTTCTTTTGGTCTGCCAGCTGGTCTGACCAGGATACAGGGTGGACGACCAAGTTTTTCTATATCCCCAAGTGGCAACCTAATGCAACGTAGCCAAATTTTTCTATAGCTCGATGGGTGGGAATTTTGTATTGCCGCCTTCCGGTCTATTTTGTTTACAATTTTAAGAATATTTCAGTCTTACAATTCTTCTGGTTGTGTTAAATATTTTGGTTCAATCCAGCTGATATTTTCCTTGTTAAAATTGAAATTTGCATAGAGTTGAAGAAAATGATGGGATATGAGAGTTTTAGAAAAAAAAAAAAACAAATGAAAGTGTATTAGTCAGTTGAAATGTTTTGGCGTTCAGTGTGAGTACAAAATCAGATTTCCGGTGTTGAAAGCCACTTAATTTGACCGCCATCTTGAAAAAAGGGTAGAAAAGGGCTTTACAACCGTTAGATTTGCGAACAATTTGTTAAATTTTTTTGGTATTGAATTAAATATTCTACAGTTTATGCGAGTGTATTTTTTATCGTAAAATAAGGAAGTTACAGAAATAATAATAACTCATGGAAAGAAAATAAAACTTTTCCTACACCTACCTTAAATGCAAGGTTCGGCTAAAACTTTGTAACATTTCAATGGACTGTAATCCTAATAGATCGTGAGCCAACGACATAAAAAGTCAAATCATTTGCGTAACATTGTAAGTTATATCAATAAAAGCCTTTTAGGTGTTGAACCAATAACCGTTTGTGTGCTTATCTTAACACGTGTCGAACAGGTGTTATATCATTTACTAAACAATCATACAAACTTACCTCTCCAAAACTAATAGCCTTCATTCCCAAATACAACGCCTTCACTTTGTCTAATCGTCCAGCAAATTTGAAATTGGAATATTGCGTTTGCGTTAACATCTTAAGATTTTTCAAAATACCCTTCTCGTACAAAATCTTTGAATTGTGCATTTATTCTTTCGCGGCAATTTGTTTTTGTATGAAACTAAATTTATGTTTTGGAAGGATCTCAATTTTGAGTTTATTCAAAATTCTTGCCAATCGTGCGGCTATGACATGTTCACAGGTGTAGCAAGTTGCTTCGAGCGCTTTAAGAATGTCTTCCTTGAAAAAAGTACAGTGACAAAAGTTGATATCAGGGAAAAGCTTATAAACCGACTGAGATGGCCATACGCTAGCAATTTCAATCAATTCACTTGTTGTGTTTTCTTGGCGATAGGATATAATTGTATGTGTATCGATGATCTGAAATGCTTTAATAAGAACTTCCTCCTGGAAAAGGGCATTTAATTCGATGTATTCCTCAGTGGTTACTAAAAAAAATTATATAGAGATGTACTAGATAGTAAAAACAGAGTTATATAGATTTGCTTAAATACGCACATTGTTTTTCGTTGGAACTAGATAAACGTTCTTCTATGCGATTAAACACCTTTTCAATTATTTCTGGAAGAAAACTAGGTTTGATTGATGGCATTTATTGTACAAAACTTTAAAAAGAAAAGTTAATTTGGATTTGCTTTCAAATTTTGCCGGTTTGTTGTTTTTTTGCTTCTGTAATTTTTGACACTTAACTTGACTTTCTACGTCAGGGATGGTCTATATAAAAAGATATAAAAATATTATGGTGCACTGAGGCGTCGCTTCCGTAGGGACATTCGGAATAGTATTTTTTTTCCACTACTAGGTTTGTTCGTTCAGCCCTGAAGTCTCCCTGGTTCCGCTCCAGAGCGTTTTTTTTGAAAACCTTGAATACACAGCACACACCACCCATATTTATGTAAATACAAAATATATTTTTTCTATCAGCTCTATTTTTTTATAATATAATTTAACCACTGGGTTTTTGTTTGGCTTGTACTCGGTCTGAACGTGCTGTTTGTTCAGTTAAGTGTTATGGAACCTAATTGAAATAATTGAAGAAAAAACAAAAGTAAATTGTCTTTATCTGATTGCTTACCTCAAAACAAAATTTTTTAATCAGAAATTTTTACAGCTTATCAACTGTTCCGGAAAAAAGTAATTTTATTGAAATTGGTTAACATTAGGATCAAAATACGCTATTTCCATGAAAATAGAGTTTATATCCCCTATCAAGTCACGAACTGTATTTGCTTCAAAAAAAGCAAATTGATCATAAACAAAAATGAACATCAATTCAGTGATTTCGTTGAGACTCGTCTGTCAAATAAGAAATGGCTACGATGTCGATGGATTAAAAAACCTCTAAGCAATCTGAAATTTTGAAAGTTTTTTCACTACTTCAGAAAAAGGTTAATTTAGAGCAATTGTTTAACATTTGGATAGAAATACACTTTTTCCGTTCAAATATAAAGTGGGTTTTATTGGTATTTATAGCTAGCGCAGCAATGCAAGCACCAATAAAACTCTATACCCACTTTTATAATAAGCCACATAAATTTAAACTTAACGAAACTGTCTCAACTTTTATATCCACTTTTTTACCGACTTATTTATCGACACTTTTGGGTTTGTTGTTGCTTGCCAAGGGAAATTTTACTATGCTAGCTATAACCTTTTAAATAAAACACGCCTATAGTTTGTCTCCCATCTATCAAGCCACAAACTGTCAAATTCCATTGAAGGATGGCTGGTTTCTGGAAAAGCCCAATTAACACCATGTCAAAAAAGTGTGAAAAAATCATGTATAATATAGTGTGGATGCAAAATAAAAAAAAATATTAAGAAACGGTTCTAAAACCATCACAGTTTCTATCCCACTTGGGAGTTTGAGGTTACGGTGAAACTAACTTGTTTGGATTCAAGAGTGGAAGCAAAATATGAAAATCATTTCCAGCACACAAATTTGGCAGTCGTAAGAAATTCTTTCCCACTTTATTCTGACACATGTTAATTCTTTGTGAGATACTGTAGAGACACTTTAAAGGAAATGGTGAATGTCATAAAACCAGTCTACTTGAGTGGAATAGCAAGAATACAAAAAAAAATTGAGATTCATCTGTCATTTTGCTGAGCTAAAGCGACGTTTATTAAGCTAAATAAAAAGCGAAATAAAGGTTAGTTTAGCGAATAATTTCCATAATTTATTAAAAAATATAAAACAAATTGCGGTGCTGGGTTAAATCCTGTAAAAATGCCTATGTTAGGGAGTGCACAAATATTTCATTTTACAACCAAGTTTCGTCTGATATTTCCGTATAAAGTATAACGTAAAGTGATGTTATTTAGGAGCATAAATTATCTTAAAATAATTTTAAATTGATATTTTATGGTAATCTGCTTCAAAAAAGCAAATTGATCATAAACAAAAATAAACATCAATTCAGTGATTTCGTTGAGACTCATCTGTCAAATAAGAAATTCTTTTACAGGGCCCAACTAGTTTTTGTTGGTGATGGTAAGGCCCTTAAATCTATTTAGGGCTCGTAGTGCAGGGTTATTTTTTAACGCTTATAAAATATTTTTTAAGGTTTTTTGCCATTATCATGTTGGTTTAGTATCTTTGTCAAGGAGTTTTTATCAGTTTTAAAGTACGCTACAGTAAAAAAACATCACTTTACATAACTGTATGTAGTAGAATACGAGACAAAACTTACCAGTAAAGTGAAAAATTTATACACAGTATTGCAGACTGTTTTACGCAGCATATAGCCGCGTTTTATTATCGTTCATAACCCATATGGTTCACATCAAGAAAATAAAACGATGCGGGTTAGTGAGCAAACATAGCTATATACCCATTTCTTTTTTCCTTATGGTTCACCTTATGAAACATATAAGGCCTGTAACTTTTCTTAACACTGATGACCACTGCTGTCAAAACGCTGACATCATTCACAATGGTAAATAGCCGTCTACCGGTCAGAGTGAAAACTTGTATCTGGGTTACTGAAATTAACCTCGATAGAAACCTGGCTCCTATGTTGTTTTTGTAATACGTGTAAAAAGAAAACCTCGACCCAGACCCGAAGACAATAAAACGCAGCTAATATTTCCTTAATTTTTAATTGGACCGATATCATTGGTTATTCATTATAAAATCATTTTCTTTGAGATTTGTTTGACCCTTAGGAATTTATCTCAACAGTATTTTGTAAAGAAAAGTAAGCAAAGTAAGTCCTTACTTACCTTGACAAGGGTTAACAAGAAGTTAAAGGAATCGCTAATACAGGGTGTCCGTCGGGAAGGTATACTTCTTTGTTTTGCCGCCATTTTGGTAAACATTTGTCTTGACAGTTCATATTTGCAGTCGTGAAGTAGACTCGTTGAAAATTTATTATGAACAAATATTTGATAAACCAACGCGCTTTAATCGTTAAAACACTTTATCAAAATCAATCATCGATTACTGTGAAAAAATCATAATGAGCACCTAGGCACATTTTCATTTGAATAGATATGTGAATTAACAGAATAGTCAGTCCTGGAAAATGTAAAACCCTGAAATTATTCATCAGTCACCTTTGCATCTATTAAAATTTACAGTCTGGTGTGCAATTTGGTGAGGAGGAATCATTGGACCTTACTTCTTTGAAAGTGAAAACGGCGTAACGGTAACTGTGAATGGGGAGCGATATCTTGATATGATTTTTACACCACAACTGCATGCTTTGGGCTTGATAAAAATGTGGTATCAACAAGACGGTGCCACATTGCATACAGCCAGGATTATAATGGAATTAATGCGAGACCTTTTTCCACAACAAGTTATTTCAAGAAATGGCGATGTTGATTGGCCTCCACGGTCGCCTGATTTGACTGCTCCAGACTTCTTTTTGTGGAGATATCTGAAAAGCAAGGTTTATGCAAACAAACCAGAAACGCTTGAGCAACTCAAACAAATATTCGTGATGAAATTATTGAAATACGACCTGAAATGTGTGAGAAAAATGTGCTCAAAAGGGCTCGCATTTGTTAGACTAACAAAGGCGGACATTTACCTGATATTCTATTCAATACTTCCATTAAATAAAACATTTATCAATATAAGATCCATTCTCTTAAACAAAAATTATAAACTAACAAAGTAGTATACCTTTCCGGCGGACACCCTGTATAGAAGTGTCCCACTTTCATTGCTCAGTCTTAATTAAAAAATAATAAATTGAAACAAAGCATAAACCTGAATTTCAAGTGGCTTACCATGGTTGTTACATTTAATTGTGGTCTACTTTAAGGGAAGATAACATCAGAGAAATTTGTAGTAGTAAATCTAGGATTTGGCTGTGTTGGTGGAGCTTGAGGCTCCCTTTTTAGACAAATAACTTAAAAAAAGGCTCAATCATACACTCAAGGTGTCTCTCGATACTAGTAAATATTGTAAGTTGTAACCCATCAGTCAGCGTGTACAGTGTACACATTAGCCGCATTATATTATCCACATAATCTGATCCGGATCAATTTTTAACACGTAATTACAAAAACAACATGGGGTCCTGCTTTCTATATGGATCTTTTACTCTGGCGGCTTGGAGGCAATTAGATATTTTGAATGTGTCACAGTAGTGCAAAAGCCGTTTTTCTTTGGAGGTGGCAAAGTACTCATGAGTAGATGAATAGATATGAAAACTCTAATCTAGTACTATCAACTGCACATGCATTTGACAAGGGAAAGCAGGTTGATGTGTCCCATTGAAATAAGCTAGCAAAGTACTTGAAAGTACTTCGCCACCTCCAAAGGAAAACGGCTATAGAATAAAGGCAGTAGACATAATCATGAGAAATCTTAGAAAAAGAAATATAAGAAAATGAAATTTGTCACTTATGCAATGTACGTGAGTGCGGCAAATAGTTGTGCATTTGAAATGTCAAAAACATTAATAAATCATTTAGAAAAAACAAGCTGTTTGAAGTCAATAACTTAGAAATTTTGTATATTAATATTGTATTGTATTGTAGGGAAACAGCTATAATAAGCGAACAAGAATCATTTCACAAGTGAGTTTTATTAGATTTTTCTCGAAAAAAGTGATGTGAATTGTCAACATTTTATTTTTTGGTTATTACCTTGTGCATTAGAAATGTCCAACTGCAATTCTTTTTTGTTGGTGATTGTAAGGCACAACTTTTTGTGAGGCGCCCATAATACGAGAACATTTTTTTGTTATTGGGTTGATTTTATACGTTTAGGCTGGTCGCGCACATGCAACTGCTATCGCAACAAAATAGTTTAGTCGCAAGTTGACTACCGATCGCGCACATATGAGCAACTCCACCAGCAATCGCAACGAACCTAACCAACACACCGACAATGTTTATTCAGTTTTTCTCATTCATACATTCAAAGAAAAATATTATCGCATTCGTCCTATTCTTTTCTTCAGCAAATTAAAGCAAAGATACATTTGTTCTCTTTCGCACAGAGAACATAACGCACTTTGCAAAGCACAAAATTCAACGATGTGGTTAAATATCCGCAACTATTTAGTTAAATGTCCTCGCAGTTACATATTATTCCATATGACACAAACTGAAAAACTGATTTCGGGCAATCGTTCAGTTTGTGCCAAAACACAAACTGAAAAGTTGCTCCAATCGATGACGGAATAGTTTCTGCATGTCATGTAGTCTCATACGAGTTCAAAGGACTCAATTTTGCAACCAAACAGTTTCGAAACTGAAAATTGCATGTGCGGACTAGCCTAAGAGTTCCTTTAAGTATGTTATACTACGTTTTCATTAGGCCAAACCAGGTAATTTCGTTGAGAAATTCTAAATGTGAATCTGGCGACCTTATGAACAAAGGGTGTCATTTACTCTTGTAGTCAAATGATTATTTGCATTTCGGTTTCCAATTACTTATTTTCGAAAAATTATAAAAGAAAAATAATTGATGTTGTCCTTTATCTCCTCAATTGCATTTAACATGAATGTTTAGGTTGCTGAACTATACTCGTTAGGTATATCGTTATATTTAAAGAGTACTTTTTTCGTTAACTTTGTTTTTGGTCTAAAGGTAGAACTAGAATATGCGGTAGCTGTCGGAAGCTTATGTCAAAACCGATCGAAAAGTAGCTTTGCGAAACGTCAACAAGTTACCCATAATGCACAAATGGTGGAAAGTAAAAAAAGTAAATAATTGTTTGTTCAATGATAATTTTCTTTTAATTATTCACAGCACAGAGTGATAGGCTTTTACTTATTTATTTTGCAAAACCATGAAAATTAATTTTTAAAAACTAGAGGTTTTACTTAACTCATACATCAAACAGAAAATAAAACAGTTGAAAACTATACACCAAGCAACAAATTATTTTTAGTTTGCCTTCACCATTCTTTGTATACGTGCACTTAGGAAAGACCGGTCGGTGAGCGCTCTCTCGCCTGACCGCAAAAGTTGACTAAAGCTTAACGAAGAGTACCACTTCGCAATTATGTGTGTGTCATATGAATTTCTTCTTTGCGCTCGGTTTCGTACGACCACGTTCGCTGGCTTCCGCCTATTCTAGTTCTACCTTAATTCCTTAGGGGCTTGAATAAAACCAAGTTTACATGTAAATTCTTAAGCCTCAACATCGTATTTTTCTTGAGGTGGAACTTAAATTGAGGCAGTGAGTGCAAAAAGTGGTCGCTTAAGTGTTTCATTAATATCTGAAATCTATGTATATTCTAATTTTGAGAGAACGTCTTGAACAGTTTGAAATTAATTTTGACACAGATAATGTTGCTGTCGTTGGCAATGGGCCAAATGTGATGCTTAATGTGGGGAGGTTAGTGAGTGCAGAACACCAGCTTTGTTTTGCTCATGGTATTCATTTATCTGTTTGCGATGTTATATATAACGGGTGATTTTTTAGCTGGTTTGGTTTTGGCAACACTGGTTTTGACAGCTGACGTGTGTTTAGTACCTTATGTCACTGTCAAACAGCCTCAGTTTGGTTTGCAATTTAACCATGGATCGTCTTACAAATGAACAACGCTTGCAAATTATTGAATTTTACTATCAAAATTCGTGCTCGGTTCGAAATGTTCATCGCGCGAAAAATTGTGTTCAGCGATGAGGCTCATTTTTGGTTGAATGGGTACGTAAATAAGCATAATTGCCGCATTTGGAGTGAAGATCAGCCAGAAGCATTGCAACAGCTACCAATGCATCCCGAAAAAGCCACTGTTTGGTGCGGTTTATGGGCCGGCGGCATTATTGGGCCATATTTCTTCAAAGATGATGCGAATCGCAGCGTTACTGTCAATGGTGAACGCTACCGAGCGATGATAACAAACTTTTTTTTGCCCGAAATGGAAGTTCTTGACTTGCATGATATGTGGTTTCAACAAGACGGTGCCACATGCCACACAGCACGCGAAACAATGGCGCAATTGCGAGGCGAGTTTGGTGAACAGTTAATTTCACGTTTCGGGCCGGTCAATTGGCCGCCTAGATCGTGCGATTTGACACCATTAGATTATTTTTTGTGGGGGTATGTCAAGGCTAATGTCTATAGGGACAAGCCCGCTTCGATTGACGCACTGGAAGCCAACATCCATGCATTCATTCGTGAGATACCGGCCGATATGTGTGAAAGAGTATGCCAAAATTGGACTCAGCGGATTGGCTACCTGAGACGCAGCCGCGGTCAACATTTGCATGAAATTATCTTAAAACATTAAATTGCAAGGTTCAAACTATCGATTCAAATAAATATTTCATTCATTTTTTCGAATTTTTTGTGTTTTTTTTTTTTTAAAGTTCTAAACCTCTTAAAAAATCACCCGTTAAAAATTGAGGTTTTGAAGAAGAAATAACAAGAAATAATGAAAACGAACACTAACTGAAGAAGAAAGCGACGACGATGAAGATTTAGATTGTCCACAGTCCAGTTTAACAATCGAAAATGAAAGTTTACATATAGTATTCCAGAACTGACAAATTATCGGGATTTAAAGACGTTATCAAGAAGGTTCGTAAAACTGTTCTGTACTTCAAAAGATCGCCTACAAAAAACGACATGATATTGGAGAAATATGTGAAAATGGAACATGTGAAGGAACTTTTCTTGTTCCTGAATTGCAAAACAAGGTGGAATAGTCTTCTCACAATATGATAGAACGTTTTACATTTTTGAAACAGAGCATCAAAAAATCGTTTATCGATATCAACCACCCTATACGGTTTAAAGAAAGTGATTTTGATTTGATAAATGAGATTATTGAAGTACTGTGCTTACGTTCTGTAACTCTCGCATCGACAAATACAGTCGAGAAACGATGAAAGTTGAAACAAATTTGTATGAGTTTTGTTTCATTTTTCAACGTTTCTTGACCAATTTTATCGATGCGAGAAATACAGAACGTAGGCACTGGCTCCAAAAAAAATTTACAGTTGAAGCACTTTGCCCTTCTTATTGATGATGATGAACTTGTGCACAGCGGATGGTGCCCTTAAGTTTCTTTTTGAGCAGTTGGAATCAAACACTTCAAGACTAGGCAACGAAATGAGAACTGCTTTGATTGACCGATTAAGCCTGCGTCCTATCTGGAGTTCTACCTTATCTAAAAAACTCAAAAGCAACTTTCGAAGATTTGACACGGGAAGTAAACAATTGTTCTCAAGCCCCAAAAAAATTGGATTAATAAAACAAATAACGTTTATTATGAAACATGTGGGTGCAATCAACATCAGTGATGAAAATATCGATGATTCTGTTGAAAAAACTGAACCAAGTTAAAGCGGCCATATACAACTTTCATTGGAAGAAAATTGAGAAAAAAAAAATAAAGAACAGCCTTAAGAATTTGAAACCACAGCAGATCGCAGGAGCATCTGATGAAACTACGCTGAATTAAGCTGTTAAGAGAGAAATACGGGGAAAATATCTACAGCAGACCTATAAATATTAAAAAAAAGATGCTAACACTTTTCTTCGTAGGAACAACAGATTTCAAGAAAAATGTGCACAAACGTTATTGTAAGAGCTTTTCACTATAATTCATTTTTTTTTTCTTCATTTTGCCTTGGTAAAATAGGGAATGATCGCGATTGTGCACGTTTTTCTCAAAATCTATTGCTCCTACGAAAAAAGTGTGAGAATATTTTCTGTCCAGAATTTCATGAGAATTAATATAAGTTCATTAGTTTTTTGAAAAAAAAAATTATATTTACTGATATATTAACAAAAAAGCGTTATTTGTCCATTTACAGTACAAAATCAAAAGTCTTATTTTGATACGCTATAACTTCAAGTGTTCGTTAATAGCTCATTTAGATAATTTTATTGCCTAAATGTTATGTTTTTATGAGTTTTTTGCTAAAGGAAATTTCATCGAGCTGTTGAACAATAAACAAATCACTTACTTTTTCAAGATGGCGGTCTTCCCCTTACCCCGGGCACCCCAAAAACTTGGTTTTATGACTAAACTTTCTCCACCGTGAAGTTCTTGAATGATTTTTTCATAATCTATTACTTGTATGAAAAAAGTATGCTAATCTTTTTTGTGCAAAATGACATAAGCTACATTTTTTCAAGAAAACTTATAGAAGGTTTGTTCGTCAAGGTCTGAAGTAACCCTATGGTCAACCCGAAGCGTTTTTTGAAAAACCAGAACTAACCCTGACGAGCTAATTCCATTTTTTTTTTTTTGAAAACTGGGGTCGCCCTGAACTCGCCCTGAAGTAGAACTAGGTTTTTTTGCTGGGCGATTTGAGGCAAAGAATATTATGTCAAAGTGGCAGGAGCTCTGATGCATTTTTTGGTGTAGACTTACGTGCTGCAGGTAATTCTTTTGTTTTTGAAATGAAAATTCAAGGAATACATCAATTTACGTAAATTATAACAAATAGAAATAGAAAATGGAAAGTGTGGTTTCTTTTTTTTATTTTTAAATCAAATTTTGTTTTTTGCTTATCTCAACAACAAAATTAAGAGCCGTTTGGTGTTTTTAAGAACCGAAAAACCCAGTTTTTTTTGACAATTCGTGAGGTTGTCAAGAAAACCTGGGTCAACCCTGGGTAAACTTCAACGAACAAACCTGGTTCTTGAGAAATTAAGACAAAACTGAATTTTACCCCCTTTAACCCCCCCCCCCCCCTAAAAAATTAAGCCCCAGCCCAAAATTTATGGAACTTTTTCAGAAAATGCTTAATAAGTCAAAACAAAGCTTTGTCGGAATTTTTTCGAAGTTAAAAGTCAAATTTTCCGGGGCTAATATTTATGTAAATGAATCAAAACTTTGCCATAGTATCTTACTCTTAATAGAATAAATGACAGCAAACTGGCATTAAATAGCTGCGTTTGATTATCTTTTATCAGGATCCGGATATGGGTCTGGATTAACTTTTACACGCAATACAAAAACAATCTGGGATCTTGCTTTCTATCTGGATCTTTTTCAAGATCCAAGAATTAGTTTTAACTCTGATCACTAGAATACAATTTTGTTTCATAAACATTTAGCCAGTTTATATTTCTGAGATCTCAGAGGACTCAGAGCGCTCAGAAATATAAACAGGATTCCTCTCAAAAATTCCTTTTTTGGATTCGCTTGCTCAATTATTTTTTGTCTCAGTAAATTATATACGAAGAAAAGGAAAAGAGAGTTGTTTTGACTTCTATGTGAGGAATACTTTTTATATTTTATTCTCCTGCTCCGTCAAAAAATTGAGGAAAAATACTGAGCGCTCAAGAAATATAAACTGGCCAATTGTCAGTACTGTGCAAAAAATAAATGAAATGTCATAGAATAAAATAAATGTTTTTGTTTACATAAACTTTCAAATTCAGCTTGATGTTTATATCAATTGGCATAAAGTTTTGGGATCGATACGTATGCACGACAAGCTTTGAACTCCAGGACCGTGGAGCATCCGACTATGGTTAAGAAGTGTACTGACGAATTATCCGACGAGCTAAGAATAATGGAAACCATGAAGGTAAGATAATACGTATTGAGAAGGTTAAATTTTATTAAATATGTGTATTTATAACATCGAAATAAATTCCCTTAAACTGTTCAAAAGTAACACTCGAAAACCTTTTGGAATTTTCGTTAGTTTTCCATCAAAACACCCACACTGATCTCTGGTTCGATTTTCTTTACTACTCTCTTAGAATCAAAACTTTTGATGCCCCTTTTTTAAAGTCCAAATGTAAATTTCAAAAGAGATTCAGCCATTTCCGTAGCATAAACTGTTCAAAAGTTACATGCAAAAACCTTTTTGAATTCGCAATTTGCTGTCAGAAACCATAGAAAAAAACCCAAGTTTGGGAAACTTGACGGAGGAAAAAATTTTTCCTCAGCTTTTGACAGCCAAACTGGAAAATTCTCTGAGCGCTTAGAAACATAAACTGGACACTTGATTTTAAGGGCCATTTTATGCCTTGGGACGCAACAGCATTTATTTTGTGAACTTTAGACTTGAAACCGCCCAAAACTTCAAACTATATAATGCCAGTTGTGTTCTGCGGCCACAAAAGTCGTACTGTTGATTATTAACCTTTAGGAAAAGTGGCCTAAAGAATAGGAAAGGTAAAAAGCCTACGCAGTGGTTTGGCGAAAGTGGAAGAACATATCTTCAAGACAATAGTTGATAACATAGAAGTTTCTGCAAACACAATGACCTTGTCTTGTTTGACTTAAGTTTAGAGAAAAACCGTTATATCGATATGTTATCGATATGTTATCGATAGTACTAATATGGAAACTGCATTTTTTTGTGTTGGCGTCGCGTCGCTGATGTAAATATTCAACGCATTGACTATTTGACGTCCAATCCTGTCCATAGGTTGTCTTGTCGTGTGATCCTCAATGTAGAAAACTGCCATTGCGTTGACGGCTGTAGAGTGAATGCATTTATTATTTTCATTCGCCGAGTTATCACCCTGTCAACATAGTAAGGAAACTTTGACATACTGCTCACCACTGGTGAGTCACCAGCACGTTGACTGTAGAAAAAGAAGGCAATTTGTCACTCGTGTAAATGCGGCTTAGATCCCAAACCAAAGCAAATATGCGGAACGACACAGGACGAAAAATTTCCCTTTGTTTGGAGTTTCGCTACTGAATTCGCATCGCGTCAGTGTGATCCTCTTATTTATTGTCGGGTAAATAAATTTTGATAGATGAAAGTTTCGTTGTTTTTCCAAATGTTTTGCGTTGGTTTAGGAGAGCTTTAACACTACTATTAATTAAGTGTGGTCATCAACGTGAATATCTTACGTGATACCATTTTGATACTAGCTTTTATATTGACGGTGCTTTTGGTGACGTAAAGGAGAGGAGTCAACGCGTTGATTATTTACGTTGACCACCTAATCGTAGCTTAAGACCCGATGTGTAGGGCTTGCAAAAATACACACCTTGTAACAACTTTTAGATTTTAACTTCTTATTCATTCATGCAGTACAAGGTAAGGGAATTTTTTAAAGGTTTTGTTTTTTTTCTCCCTATCTTTGTTTTTTTCTAAGGTTTAAACTTAACACAATGGCCACAAATAAATACTACATTTTTAATTGCTTTTGAAGTCATTATCAAAAGGCGGTGGTCCTCGAAACCAATTAATGGAACATCAATATCTACTTTGTCGATATTTGGCACTCAGAGCAGCACGTTGTAAACGATAAGAAATATTTGTAGTGTTATTCTTGTGATATAAAAACCAATTGAAGTTTCATTGGCTTTAAGGTTTAAGTTTTACATTTAACAATAAAAGTTTATAGATATCTTAGTATCGAAGATGACAAAAGTTTCCTTAGTTCTTGCAAGTTTGTTGCTTAGCATAGTTTTAGTTACTGATGCATCTGAAGTTATTTGTCCATCAGCACAAAGTAACATCGATATGGCTGTGCACTTTCCTTCGGATAAAAGTTGTTCAACTTTTTACAAGTGCGACCGAGGAATTCCTGTGTTGCAAAGATGCCCAGCTGGTTTGCATTTCAACAAATTAACACAGGTGATCAAATCATAGGATTTTTATATAAAAGAAAATATTTAATCATATTTTGTATTCTTGTCGCAGGGTTGTGATTTTCCATTTGCAGCAGGGTGTAAGGTGGAAGGAGCCGAGGAATAGATTGATGTTTCTTTTGCCTTTACACTTGACTTCTATAATTTGATAAATCTATGTACTAATACTATAAATGTGAAAATACACTTCTGTTTGGATGTCTGTCCTTTAATCCTGCTTAAATTGCTGAACAAATTTAAATGATATTATAGTAGAAAAAAGGGCGAAATTCTTTTACAGCTTCTCAATATCAAAATTTCTACAACCTTAAAGCAGAAGAAATTCCTACTTTGTGTGCTGGAAAAAAACTTGATTTATTTTCATAATTTTATCTACAATCTTTTTTTTTTATCTATAAATCAAACTTCTCACAACACTATTTTGTATTCATTACTTTGAGTTGTGTTATTTTGAGTTATTTTTAATAAAAACTTTTTATATAATTTCAAATTTTAGTGTTTTGTTCAAATTGTTTCGTTTAAGCTTAGTACGCAGCTGAAGTGAAACATACATTTTCTCTGGTCTCCAACAGCGTTACCACTTCGCGAAAAAAAGTCGAAGCAGATTGAGAAAAATCGAAGTAGATTTCGGGATGAACTTTTTCGTGCAAAACTATATTTAAAGAAATAAAATTAAACAAATACAAAAACAGAAAAAAAATTCTTTCAGACTTATTCTTACACATTTACATATTTATTTCAATTTAAAAAACATAAGTGCTTCATTTCTGCATGTATATTTTGCATCATTTTTTTAAAAACAATTTTTAGTTTTATTTAGTTTAGGTACCAACTTTATCTTTTAAGAAAGAACAATAACATGATTATAATTAGGGGACAACCAAACAGATCCAAGATCATCATTTTACACTTCAGATTCTATGAGTGTAGAGAGCTTAGATCAAGTTGCAACCTACAAACAAGGGCTCATCATAATTTAAAAGAAAAACAAATTTAGCGCAATTTTAATTTCGAATGTTTTTTTTTTTTTAATCTTCGATTCTTCGATGTTTGTTTGTCCCCTGACTATAATCATTTTATTGTTCTTTTTTATAAAAAGTCAAAGAAAAAGAATAGGTAAAGTAGGTACCTTAACAAAATAAAACTAAAAAATTTTATAAAACCATGATGCAAAATATACATGAAGAAATAAGGTGTTTTTTTTTTAACTTGAAATAAATATGGAAATATGAAGCCTGAAAGAATTTCTTTTGTTTTTGTTTTAAGTTTTTTTTTTTTTAATTTAATTTTAAGAAATATAGATTTGTATAAAAAAGTTCATTTTGAAATCTACTTCGATTTGTGTCAATCTACGAGTATTTCCTTTTTTTCTTCAAATCTACTCCGACTTTTTTCTCGAAGTGGTAACGCTGGTCTGGACCTATTTACGTACCTTCGCAATACGTATCTGCCATTCGAATGGAAATATGGAAAACCATTCACAGTAATTGAAATGGGCTACGAAGACTTCATAAATATAAAAAAAACTTCCGGAGCCAAGGTTGAACAAATATGTTCAGGGTCAAGTTGTAAAGTTGAGGTTAAGGCCATCAAAATTAAAAAAACTTTACAGGATATTTTCTATAAAACATCTTACTTTGATGACTTCAAAGAGCTTGATCAGGCTAAAAGAACAGTCCCAAATAGAAAAAAAAACATCCTGAAACGTTGGTACGGTTGTACCAGCATAAATTCGATATAGCAGAAAGGAAGAAGAACGATGTAAGCAGTCTTGTAAATTCTGGCTTGATACCCAGTTATTACAAATCGTACTTCGATGGCATTTTCAATCAATAATTTTTGATCTCTTATGGTTCATTTCATTTACCTATTACTAAGGTGGCCAACTTTTTAAAAACCCAATGGGGGACATTCTTGTGGATAGGGGTGGGGATGTGGTTTGAGATTGTGAATGTCAAGAAATTCACTTAAATAATAAAACAAAGAAACGTAACTTTCTGTCATTATTTATTTTTAAAATCATATTTTAAACATGAGTGACATTTTTTAACCAAATCTGGATTTTGATTAAGAATATCATAAAAATTTGCACAATTGCCCATATTAAATTTTAGAAAAAGGATTGCGCGTAGCGTATCAATTTTAAGTGATGATTTCTCAGATGTCCATGAGGCATTCATTAGCGAAAAAACACGTTCTGTAGCTGCATTGGTCCCTGGCAAACAAAGAAGGTACTGGACGATGGCCAGGCAGTTTTTGTACGGTATTCCTTTTTCTTCAAAATTTTGGAATACATCCATCCATCGTTTTTCTGTATTGTCACTCATTTCTTCCCATTTATTTAGGACATCTTGGTTAACGTAATTTGACACGTAATTTATTTCGTCAAATAGGCTTTCTTCGTTTAAAACCATACCCGCTGTTGGCATCTGCAACAATAAATGTTGATATGTCAGCTGTACATCAGCCCATTTAAGACCTTGTTTTAAAAGAATCCAAGTATATGTATCGAAATCTTTGTATTGATGAATATACTTTTGCAGATACTGAATGCAATTGTGGTAAAAGTTACGAATATGACCCATAAAATAATTTCTATTGATTTGGCCACTCTCGACTAGCTTTGCCAACTCATTTCTTATGGTCAGCGGAATATAGTCATTTTCTAACCGATTAACGTACTTGTTTTTTAATTCCACAAACAAGTGAGAAACTTCTATGAAGCTTATCTTGTCTCCTTCCATCATTTTTACGGAATCGTTAAATAATGATGCTTGCACATGGATAAATTTTAACCACAGCTCTGAGCATTCATTAGAGAAAAATTGGTTCAGTGCAGCAGGGCATTTTTCTTGCGATAAAAAGTATGATTTTAATGGCAAATACATTTGTAATATTCTCTCTACTGCAGGCGCAAGTGCAAGCCATCTTGTTTTACTGTATCCCAACATTCTTTTATATTGCATTTCTGCTTCTTCGCAAAAATCTTTAAGATTTTCTACACGCACGGTGTATATATAAAAATACGAATAAATCTTCGTAACTATATGTTCCACATCCACTGGTAACAAATCTGCTGCTGTTTGAATAGCATTGTGTGCGATATGTGCTGCGCAGCCCACACCAACAATTTGTCTTTTTAAACCCTCTTGCAGTTTTCTGAAAACGTTACATTGACCTTCACGTTGAGCCCCGCCGAAATTGGTGTTGGCGTTATCGGCACAAAATCCAACCACTTTATCTTTAAGATTGTGCCTTTCAAGAATGTCCATTAATGAATTGTATATAATAACTGCTGTTTCACCAGGTAAATTTACGAGATCTAATATTTTGACGTTAATGCCGGTTGTAGGATGAAAGTACCGCACTAGTGTTGGAAATATTTTTATGTCTTTATGATTCGAAGCATCCGTAAATATACAGACAAATGAAACGTATTTAAGCTCTGTTTGAAGAATTTCTGAAGAATACGGCGCAATCACATTTTTTGCAATAGCTTCACACTTAGTTTTTCCACAACAGAACTTCTTATCAAAAACTTTTTGGATTAATTTGGAAGTGCATTCCATCGATCGAAAACTTTGATTGTGACTTACCGTATGGAAAGCCCACAAACCTTCGGCTTTTGCCAGCTCTGCTTCTTTGTCTCCATATTTTTCCTGGCGAAAGTAATTTGTCAATGACGAAGACGTACTAGCGGCAGTTAGGGCTTTTTTGTGTTTGTCTGATGTTAAATGTCTTTGTATATCATATCTGCCACCGTTAGAAACAGAAAATGTTGCATTACATTTCTTGCAACGTACATCTGAAGTTGTTAAACACTTTTCTAAGAAAGGGAATTCTTTTTGCATGTCTTCACTGAATTTACAACTGCGTTTCTGAACGATAGGTGGCATTTTGGTAAAACACAAATTATTTTATAGCGAAACCGGTAAACAAATACAGGGTATTAATTAAGTGTCACTGCTGGCCAACGTAGACTAATTTGAAATCAAATCAATTCAACCACTACTGCTCTCGGCTCTTTGACGCAGAATACCTAAGCCAAATAGACAACGGTTTTATGTAATTTCCCTCTCTCTTACACGCACTTGTCGATTAGCATTAGATGGGATGTATATTTAGGTGCAACAAAGACATTAAGAAAAAACTATTAACAGCAAAAAGAAAAGTATATGTTATAGAAGAAGAACATTTTGAAAGCTTTAGTCGTCTGCTGCAGATTTTTTTTTTTATACAGACATCATACATACATACATGGACTATTACATCTTTAAATTTTTGTATCTGTAGTAGTAGTGTAGTTGAAACGTTTATGGACGTACGAGCGAGGTACCTCGTCGTTTGTTTGTTTAATGTAGTACATTGGTAAGACTTGGAAATCTAAGAATGAATTAGTAAATATAGGAATGGGGGACATGGGGGACGCTCAAGTGGTTTTGCGGGACTATATTACTAATTTTTGCAATGGGGGACTACAACTGCCATTGGGGGACTGTCCCCCTCAATGGGGGACGGTTGGCCGCCTTACCTATTACGTACCTAATAAATTATGAATATTTTTTGTTTGTTTTTGAGATATTTAGTTTGTGTTATTTATTTTTAGAGTTCTTTTTTAAGTTTATTTTGTATTGTTAAGCTAAGAGTTGACTGACTTTTTTCTTGTTTTTGACAAAAATTCACTGTCAAATAAACAATAGGTGCGTTATACCTAATTAATAAATAAGACTTTTAGTTCATTTTCTAAGACTTTCGCGTGGTTTCTTCTTTTAAAATCTGAACAATTTTACGCCTTTATTGGAAAATAAGTAAAAGTAATAAGAACAAAACTGGCACTATTCCGAACTTTTTCAAAAAACCCTTTATTTCTTAAATACCCATAATTTTTTTAGAGTTATCGACCATTGAAGTAAGTCCAAAAGTTTAAACGACCGTATTCAAAAACAAGGTTTTTTGTGTAATGCCATTATTTTTGTTTTCAATGAGCGTTAAATTCAAAATATTCCAGACTTTTAGTAAAAAGTAAGCAAAATAGACATTATATACTTTATTTATTTATAAAATAAACATTTGATCATATTTATCTATTATTTTTATGGTGTGGTGAGTGGTGGGATCTTACAGTAGAAACCTGGATTTTTGAAAATGTTCTCATCTTTTTCAAACAAGTTATGGACACCTTACATATCAGTTTGAATCATCTTCATTTCTTAGGGCTTCCATTGGCTGTCCGATTTCTAGTTTTTCGAACAAAAATATTTAAAATTAAAAAGGAGAAATCCCACCTTTTGATCATCAAAAAAAAGTATTTTTCCAAAAATTTGCAACATTGAAATTTTAACCCCCTCAACACGAAATTTTTTAGAAATATCAATTACTATTTTCCAACGCGCATTCGGCAGCTGGTGGCAGATCTGCAAATTTTTTATACTGAAAATTTAAAAAGAATCAAAACAACTCCGGTTCCACTCTTCCCACTCATTGACATTGGCATCTACTCAACGCTTAAAAAAAAAAAATGGGAATTTTTTAAGTAATATAAAAGTTATTTTTTTTAAAACATTATGTGCGTCACTATTCATTTGATTAACTTGGAAAAGACGTCTTTTTTCTATGCGAATTTTTAAATATCTCTTGAAAAAATTAATCACAGTAAAATAAGTATCGATACCTCTACAATACTTGAATAGACCTTTCCACTGATGTGCATAACGATTCATTTGGTTAACTGGGAAAAAACGTCTTTTTTCCATACGAATTTTGTAATATCTCTTGAAAAAATCAATCAAAATAAAATTTGTTTCGAAACCTGTATTGGGATTGGATAGACCTTTCCAGTGATGTGCGTCATGTTTGATTTGATTAACTTTGAAAAGACGTCGTTTTTCCATGCAAATTTTGAAATATATCCTGGAAAAATCAATCAAAATTAAATTTGTTTCGATACCTGTATTGGGATTGGATAGACCTTTCCAGTGATGTGCGTCATGTTTGATTTGATTAACTTTGAAAAGACGTCATTTTTCTTTGCAAATTTTGAAATATCTCCTGAAAAAATCAATCGAAACAAAATTTGATTCAAAACCTGTATAAAGCTTGAACAGACCTTTCCAGTGATGTGCGTCATGTTTGATTTGATTAACTTTGAAAAGACGTCATTTTTCTTTGCAAATTTTGAAATATCTCCTGAAAAAATCAATCGAAACAAAATTTGATTCAAAACCTGTATAAAGCTTGAACAGACCTTTCCAGTGATGTGCGTCATGTTTGATTTGATTAACTTTGAAAAGACGTCATTTTTCCATGCAAATTTTGAAAAATCTCCTGAAAAAATCAATCAAAATAAAATTTGTTTCGATACCTGTATTGGGATTGGATAGACCTTTCCAGTGATGTGCGTCATGTTTGATTTGATTAACTTTGAAAAGACGTCGTTTTTCCATGCAAATTTTGAAATATCTCCTGAAAAAATCAATCGAAACAAAATTTCATTCAAAACCTGTATAGGGCTTGAACAGACCTTTCCAGTGATATGCGTCATGTTTTATTTTTATTGACTTTGAAAAGACGTCGTTTTTCTATGCAAATTTTGAAATATATCCTGGAAAAATCAATCAAAATAAAATTTGTTTTGCTATCTGTTTAGGACTTGAGCAGACCTTCCCAGTGATGTGCGTCATGTTTTATTTGATTAACTTTGAAAAGACGTCGTTTTTCTATGCAAATTTTGAAAAATCTCCTGAAAAAATCAATCAAAATAAAATTCGATCCAAAACCTGTATAGGGCCTGAATAGACCTTTCCAGTGATAAGCGTCATGTTTGATTTGATTAACTTTGAAAAGACGTCATTTTTCCATTCAAATTTTGAAATATCTCCTGAAAAAATCAATCGAAACAAAATTTGATTCAAAACCTGTATAGGGCTTGAACAGACCTTTCCAGTGATGTGCGTCATGTTTGATTTGATTAACTTTGAAAAGACGTCATTTTTCTATGCAAATTTTGAAATATCTCCTGAAAAAATCAATCAAAATAAAATTTGTTTCAATACCTGTATTGGGATTGAATAGATCTTTTCAGTGATGTGCGTCATGTTTTATTTCATTAACTTTGAAAAGGCGTCATTTTTCTATGCAAATTTTGAAATATCTCCTGAAAAAATCAATCAAAATAAAATTTGATTCAATACCTGTATAGGGCTTGAATAGATCTTTCCAGAGATGTGCATCATGTTTTATTTGATTAACTTTGAAAAGACGTCGTTTTTCTATGCAAATTTTGAAATATATCCTGGAAAAATCAATCAAAATTAAATTTTGTTTCTGTACCTGTTTAGGGCTTAAATAGACCTTTCCAGTGATGTGCGACATGATTTATTTGATCCAAGTCCAAGTCCAAGTCCAAGTCCAAGTCCAAGTCCAAGTCCAAGTCCAAGTCCAAGTCCAAGTCCAAGTCCAAGTCCAAGTCCAAGTCCAAGTCCAAGTCCAAGTCCAAGTCCAAGTCCAAGTCCAAGTCCAAGTCCAAGTCCAAGTCCAAGTCCAAGTCCAAGTCCAAGTCCAAGTCCAAGTCCAAGTCCAAGTCCAAGTCCAAGTCCAAGTCCAAGTCCAAGTCCAAGTCCAAGTCCAAGTCCAAGTCCAAGTCCAAGTCCAAGTCCAAGTCCAAGTCCAAGTCCAAGTCCAAGTCCAAGTCCAAGTCCAAGTCCAAGTCCAAGTCCAAGTCCAAGTCCAAGTCCAAGTCCAAGTCCAAGTCCAAGTCCAAGTCCAAGTCCAAGTCCAAGTCCAAGTCCAAGTCCAATTCCAAGTCCAAGTCCAAGTCCAAGTCCAAGTCCAAGTCCAAGTCCAAGTCCAAGTCCAAGTCCAAGTCCAAGTCCAAGTCCAAGTCCAAGTCCAAGTCCAAGTCCAAGTGCCAGTCCAAGTGCCAGTCCAAGTCCAAGTCCAAGTCCAAGTCCAAGTCCAAGTCCAAGTCCAAGTCCAAGTCCAAGTCCAAGTCCAAGTCCAAGTCCAAGTCCAAGTCCAAGTCCAAGTCCAAGTCCAAGTCCAAGTCCAAGTCCAAGTCCAAGTCCAAGTCCAAGTCCAAGTCCAAGTCCAAGTCCAAGTCCAATTGGAAGTCTAAGTTCAAGTCCAACTCCAACTCCAACTCCAACTCCAACTCCAACTCCAACTCCAACTCCAACTCCAACTCCAACTCCACCTTTAACTTAACTTAACTTAACTTAACTTACCTCAGCTTAACTTAACTGACTGACACGTCCGTTCACCACGAAGGATACCATAAGACTGGCTGAAACACGTCCGTTCAGTTCGACGGATATCTTAAGACTGAAGCCTGTTCAGTGCTGCAATATTGTTAAAAAAAAACAACAACAAAAATTTACCATTCAAAAATTTCCCTACTAAAAAAGAATTATTGAAAATAAAAAATTAATTATGAGCTTTGTCATAATTTTCTTAATAACGGGTGATTTGTTAAGAGGTTTAGAACTTAAAAAAAAAAAAACATAAAAAATTCGAAAAAATGAATGAGATATTTATTTGAATCGATAGTTTGAACCTTGCAATTTAATGTTTAAAGATAATTTCATGCAAATGTTGACCGCGGCTGCGTCTCAGGTAGCCCATCCGCTGAGTCCAATTTTGGCATACTCTTTCTCACATATCGGCCGGTATCTCACGAATGAATGCATGGATGTTGGCTTCCAGTGCGTCAATCGAAGCGGGCTTGTCCCTATAGACATTAGCCTTGACATACCCCCACAAAAAATAATCTAATGGTGTCAAATCACACGATCTAGGCGGCCAATTGACCGGCCCGAAACGTGAAATTAACTGTTCACCAAACTCGCCTCGCAATTGCGCCATTGTTTCGCGTGCTGTGTGGCATGTGGCACCGTCTTGTTGAAACCACATATCATGCAAGTCAAGAACTTCCATTTCGGGCAAAAAAAAAGTTTGTTATCATCGCTCGGTAGCGTTCACCATTGACAGTAACGCTGCGATTCGCATCATCTTTGAAGAAATATGGCCCAATAATGCCGCCGGCCCATAAACCGCACCAAACAGTGGCTTTTTTGGAATGCATTGGTAGCTGTTGCAATGCTTCTGGCTGATCTTCACTCCAAATGCGGCAATTATGCTTATTTACGTACCCATTCAACCAAAAATGAGCCTCATCGCTGAACACAATTTTTCGATAAAAAAGCGGATCAAAAGGAATATGTCTAAATTATTCAACCTCGAAAAAGATTAATTTCGAGACAATAAAAGAAGCTGTACTTAATACCGATGCAGACAATGACATCCTGGTCACATCTGAAAATATTCGCAGAACTCGGAATCATCAAGTGATAACAAAAACTGAGTGCAAAACCTACAGACACAGATCAGAAAAACGTAAATTTCTCACTGATCATAGCTCTCTCCCCTTTGGATTTTATCGTCAAAACAGCCCTTAACTATACTTTTCTTCTTAGTTTCTAAATTCACATCACTGTATGTTCTTACTCTAAATATTAAAATAATATATATAATATGAAAATAAAAAAATGATTAAAAATTTCATCATTATTTATCTTTTTATTTATAAAAAAAAAAAAAAGTTGTTACATGAGTACTTATTTCACAAAATATTTAGAATATAGAATTATAAAAAATCATATTTTTTGTTTGGGCTCAGTAATGAACTTATGTAAGAGGTATTCATTTTGAAGGGCACAACATTTTCCATGACTTAAACACTTTATTTGATCAGGATAAATACTTCTAAGTTCTTTTAAATTTGGACAGTTGAAAATATCTTCTAAGTTAATGACTTCAACATTTTCATTTTGTATTAATTCTCGAAACCATTGCGTTTTTTCATTTCCTTTTACATAAACAACTGCATTTTGTAATTTTTCTCGAAGAAATTCCTTTACTTGAGTAAATTCTTTGAATCCACCATTCCAAGTTAAACCATGATAGTTTTGATACAACCATCGAGCTTGTTTCCTTATTGAAGCAGACATTTGATCCAAATCAGAGGGAAGAGTAATAATAAAGTGATGATGATGGTCATTATGAAATATAGCCACTTCTTTCGCGATAAAATCATTCTTAAATCCTCCGTACCCTTGAACATCCACAATATAAGTATTCATGTTTTAGATATGTTCTCTTCACTTTCACTTCTTTTACTGAATAGTTTTCACTGAAGTTCTCAATTTAAGTAAGCTTATTAACTTCTCCTGTTACTGGATTATATTCGATTATGCGATCATGAAGTATTAGACAATATGCAGATGTTAAAGCTGGAACAGAAACTGCTGTTTTAAGTTCAATTTTCACATCCACAGGACCAGTTTTAATTGATTCATTTTGTCGGGAACAATCAATAACTATCATTGGTGCTATATCTTTAAAGGATTGACGCGATAGAAGTGGTAACGATTGTTTCTGATAATATGATTCTTGAAATTTATTGTACATTTCATAAAGAACAGCATATCGATCTAATTTAAATCTAAGATTCAAATCATCACGAGGGTAGGATTCTGAGTTTAGATGTACTTTCACATTACTCACATCACAGTGATCGAATTTGCTAGCATCTTTATTTCTTTGATTTTTTCTAGCGGTTTGCAGAGCAACAATAACATATCTTGGTTTCTCAAGTTGAGATGAAGGTCCACACATGATCAGAGTTGGTTGGTAGTGTTGGATATTCATGCATTTCCCAATTTCTAAAGTGAATTTGAATTGGTTTTGATTGTATTTGTTTAATCCATTGCAATTTAAAAATTGTAAGTTTTAATTCTTCGTCTTCTTCTTTAGAACAATAAGCATTCTCATTAGTTCGAGTACGAATTAGAATTAATTCATGTCTTGCATTTGTTATGATTTTCTTATAGTCTTCAGCAAAGCCCAATAGAAGTTTAAGAGGTATGCAAAAATTAAAAATACCCGATGGAGGTGAAATTGCAGAGTCTCCAGTCCATGAAGCATTTTCAAACCTCTTACTTTCATTCTCGGTAAAAGATAAATAATTTTTCAATGATGTTGTAATTCCCACATTTTTATTACTATCGATTTCCACACCGTTGAGTTCATAATGTATTTCCTCAAAAAGAAATGCCATAGCATTATTACTTAGTTTTCCTGTAGAAGTCACTGTTCCATCTTCATTTGTTAGGCTACCTTCTATATAAATGTAGCTTTCACTGGGTAAAATACACAAGTCCTGTTGTTGTATGGGAATACGTATTTCATCACTAGGATTGAAAGACTGGAGAAATGGCGAGTAACTATGGTACTCAAACTTAGATATACTGTTATCATATTTGGGTGACTGAGTAATATCCAAAATATCGTTCATTTTTGTTTTGTTTTATTTTAATCTGAATCCTAATGCAAGAAGATAGGCTTTATTTTCGGGTGATAACTTTGGTGTTGCCAGTTTTGAGGTTCGAGTAGAACTAATCAACGGAATACTCTTGATACATGTTAAATAATTATTATAGATTAACATTATTACGATTCTGGTTTTAAATGCAACCGCACTGTTATTTTTTCTCCTCTAAAGTTTATTAAGTCTCCGTCCTGATCCACAAGTTTTAATGTTACAGTACTTATTCGTTTGACATTCACCGGTAAATAGATAACATTTTTTGGAACTTCTATGATTTTATACCCTGCTGGTGTTTCTGGTGAAAATTCATGTATTGTATGCATAAGAGTATTATTAAAATAAGAACCAGTTATAATATTACACTCGATCCGTATTACATTTACCTTGTTTATATCAACAGGTAAATTGGATGAGTGGCTTTTATTTTCCTCAAGAACGCATTTACTGAAACCCAATAGTTTTCCAATAGTTCTTTCCTTATTGAAATATATTTTCTCACTGCATTGGATTTCACATTTCATTGTGTTATTATTTGGTTCTATTCCTAAAATAATGGTAGAATTTCGCAACAATAATTCTTCAGATATGTATGCTGAAATAGCGTCAATTTCATACGACCCTGTAGGGATTTCAATTATATACTCCCCCACATGAAATAAATTATTACGCTCATCAACATTCGGTATTGAATTGTATGTCTGAAAATCGATCAACCCGCAAACATAGTTTTGCTCCAGTTGCAGAGGTGGAAAATACTCTGTTGATAGAAGGGAACTTTTCCCACTTAGTGTAAGTGTCATCGCCATGGTGATAAAAAACGCAATGAAATCAATTGAATAAAAACTCTTTATTTATTAAAGATTACTATCATATAAAAATCTTAAACATAAATGCCCACAGTTAAAAGAGCCATAATCCTGATATTTTGCATAATTATAATCAATTTTTTCACCCAAATACTTAATAATTTCAATAGGAGGCTGAAGATTTCCAAAACTATCGAAATATTCAATTTGGTTACCTTTTTTATTATACGCTACCCAATGTGTTCCAGGACCAAATGAGGAATCAAGATTTACAATTCCACATTCGTTTTTCAGAGGTTTGGTTTTTGGTAATTTATCTCGCATAAAAACTCCTCGAAAATTCGGAATAAATTTCTTTGCTAAAATTTTCAAATCTATTTCATTTAATGCACGATTGGGTAGCGAGTTTATAAGTTTTTTGCCTGTGGATTTAAATAAAGCCCCAACCCTTTTCTATATGGTTTAAGGTATAAGCCTTGTCCAACTGCAATGGATTCCATTTTTTCATTATGACGTTTTTTCTCTTCCAGTTCTTTTTTAGCAATGCTTATATCGTTGACAGCTTTTGCTACTCCTGCAGCACCTCCCGATAAAGCGCCAAGTGCTGAAAGTCCAGCAAACAGTGGTATAAGGAATGGAACTGCTCCACCAATTTTCGGTACAGAAATAATTCTGGGTGTCTTAATGTTATTACCACTTTTTCCAACTGTTTTCTTAGCAAATGCTATTGCTATTTTAATTGCTTTTTCTATATTGAATGGATTTTTTTGTTTGATATTATTTCCAATAACTTTTATTACTTTTAAAAAGGAAAGTGCCCTTGCCTTTTTATCTTTCGATATTTTCTTAGGTTTCTTATCATTTTTCTTAGAGCAACCCATACCCAGTTTTGTTTTTGCATTCATAAGATTTGTAACCAATAGTGCGTTTGCTCGCTCAGATATACTAGCGTCTTTCGATTTAACTCGCTGCCAAGCTTTTTCAGATAAAATTCTATCAGCAATATGTCTATCAGAAGTATTTTTAAATTTTGAATAGGATATAACGTGTTGTTTGCACGCTTGATCAAGTAAATTTATTCCCGAATCTCCTCTAGCAAGACGTTCTTGAAGTTTTGTTCCAGGCCCACAGTATTGATAACCAGGTAAATGCAGTTCAATTGGAAGTTTGTTTATAACAGAATTTAATAAACCTTCCCCCTTCACAATGTTTCGTTTACTGATGAAATTTTTTGAATAATCAATCATTTTATATAATAATCCTTACGTTGGAATGTTTAAAACCAAAATGACACTTTTGAATATAAACTTTGTATTTATAGGATATTATTTAGTTTTTATCACTATGCGATTCGTTAAACAACAATATCAGTTGCCTGTAAAAAATATGGAACTGACTTCAAATATTGAAAGGAAAAAAAAACATGGTAAACTATTTCCCCATAGCATAAGGGGGTTAATTACAGGACCCTCAAACTGTGGAAAAACAAATGTTATGATGAGTTTATTACAACATCCCAATGGATTAAAGTTTGAAAACATCTATATATATTCTAAATCTCTACATCAGCCAAAGTATGAATTTTTACAAAACGCCATAAGACCCATTAAAAATATGGGGTTTTTACTTTTTCTAATAATTGTGATGTTATACCTCTCGAAGAAGCTAAGCCAAATTCTGTTTTTATTTTTGATGATGTAGCTTGTGAAAAGCAGGACACAATTCGATTATACTTTAGTATGGGTCGACATCATCACATTGATAGTTTTTATTTGTGTCAAACCTATACAAGAATACCAAAACATCTTATTCGTGATAATGCGAATTTTCTCATATTCTTCAAACAGGATGATATGAATTTAAAACACATATATAATGATCATGTCAATTCGGATATGACATTTAACACATTTCAGAAGGTATGTACAGAATGCTGGAACACAAATTACGGTTTCATGGTTATTGACAAGGATAGTCCTTTGAATGAAGGTCGTTATAGAAAAGGGTTTGACTGCTTTCTTAAGCTATAAAACAGATAAAGCTTTTTAATTACATATCATTTGTATAGTGATGTTCTATGAGAGCAGTTCAGTAAGCAGATAAAAGCAGTTAAAATCGGTTGTATCCAGTTTGAGACCCAGTATTCTACAGTACAGACAAGTAACCTAAATATCAAGTGCCGTTTAAGAAAACTTTGAACGAATCATTCGACAACTTAAGAACTTATTCACTTACTGTCTTTGTAAGAAAAATTATACAGACATTATGATGAATATAGATGTTAAACTAACAAAAGAACTAATTAAAACTACCGATGCTCTTCGAAAGAAATACAAAGCTCTTAAAACTGGTAGGGAAGCTTATGAAACACAAATTGAAGAAACTTTTAAGCCGCTTACTAAACCACTTAACGAATTAGTAAAAAGAAAATCAATCCCCATACAGGATCAAATTAATCTTATTGAGACCCCTTTTAAAAAAATAAAACCCAATTTCGAACTACTTCAACCAGAAGAAAATGATTTTGATAGCAACAAATATTTTAATAGTGAATTCACTACCCCAAAGACTTCTATTGATGAATCTCTAATTTCTACTGATAAAAAAACAGAGAAAAACTCAAATTATCGAGCTAGAAATCGTAAATTTGCAGAACAACTGGCACAAGAAGAATTTCATGAAACACCTAAAAAATATGTAGATTTATTTATTAATAATTCCAATACTCTTGATAAAACGTATGGTATGCATTCAAAAAATGGAAAATGGTACATTGGTAATGGGGAGCTAAATATTCTCGGAAAGGATATACAAATTAAAAATAAAACCTTTGAAGGAACAAATGGGTTATATGAACTTATATTTAAGAAAAACCCTGATAAAAATATTTACACTGATGAAGATTTAAAAAACTACAAAACCATACTATCTGACACCAATGCCTATAGAATAGCTCATAATTCACAGAGACAAATACATGGTAATCGGGGGTATAAGTATAAAAAAATTATAAGTAAATTATTTGGATTGACAACAAATACTTCTATTACTCCATCAACTTCGCCAATACAAATACCTTCAGGAAGTGGGTTAATGAAATTATCTAATTTGAAAAAAGACTATATATTTTGGGATAATCCCAACGAACTCGTAGATCGACTGAGACTTCTTATTGCTTCACAACAAGCTGGAAATAACAATCACTCTAACGAAATTGTTTCAATCATTGAAGAACTTAAAGAAGCCAATATCATCGATTAATCTAATAATAATAATAATGGATAAATTTGGACGTTCTTCGAATAGGGCTCCCCCCAGAGGCCCAAGAGGGGAAAAGGGGCCCCCGGGTATACAAGGAGAGCGAGGCTTGCCTGGACCAGCGGGAGCGGGGTTTTTCAAAACAGATAGCGGTGACTATGACATAGTCTTTAAACAACTAAAAAATGTTCAAAATCCATATGAATCGAATGACGCTGCTACCAAAGAATATGTTGATGAAACATATGAGAAACTTAGAGAATACATCCGGTTGGAAATAGTTGAAAAATTGCAAACGCAGCTGTTTGAGGCAGTTAATAACAACAAAAACAAAGACAAATCTAATATTATACAGGAAGGAGAGCCTACTACTTAACTTCAAATTAATCATTTCCTAACTTCAGTCTTTTACTAAACACTTCGGAGGAAAACGCAATTATTATGTCTAACATAGATATTTCATTAATTTTTGATGAAGTTTTGCAATTTTTGAAAACAAATCATCATGATATACTGCAAGAACATCATGAGGAACTTTTGAATACTGTAATTTTCTTGAAAAAATTTATAAATGTATCCACCACTACATCAAAAAATGGCTGCCATTTTGATAACTGCCCATGGTCTTCAAACTTATGTAAGGCTGGCCCAGATACATGCGCATGCTGTTTACTTGAAAATAGAATGTTAAGAATAAAAAAATTGATGTTACTGTATAAGAGGCTAAATAGTAAGCCTACAGCTTCTTATTATTAAAAGATATTTGTTTTTATTTCAATTAATAAAAATATTTACATAAAAAGAATAAACACTTTTGTTTTTATCATTTAATAAAAAGATGAGTCAAAGAAACGTTGTCGAAGAACTACATAAGCCTGCTCGAAGGAATTTTCCAAAAAGACGAGTAATTATTAAGGGTATAGATGATTTATGGCAAGCTGATCTAGTCGAGATGGTCGTGTATGCATCAGATAACAAAAGTTATCGATATCTCCTCACTGTTATTGACACATTTTCAAAATTTGCTTGGACGACCCCCATTAAAAATAAAACTGGAACAATGGTTACTATCGCCATGCAGAATATATTCAATAAAGGTCGCAGGCCTAAGAATTTACAAACAGATGATGGAAAAGAATTTTTCAATACATCATTTCAAAGTTTAATGCGGAAATATCAAATTAACCATTATTCAACATTTACCTCACTAAAAGCTTCGATTGTCGAACGTTTTAATCGTACTTTGAAAAATGCTATGTGGAAAGAGTTCAGTGTTAATGGTACATATAAATGGATCGATATAATAGAAAAACTTACTAGTACTTATAATAATTCATATCATCGTACAATAAAAATGGAACCTTCTCAAGTCAGTATGTCAAACGAAAAGCAAATACTCTCCAAAATATATAATCACATCAAAATCCATATTACTCCTAAATTCAAGGTAGGTGACTTTGTCAGAATTAGTAAATATAAACATATATTTGATAAAGGATACACTTCAAACTGGACAACGGAAATTTTTAAAATAATCAAAACTCAACGTACAAATCCTGTTACATATCTATTAGAAGATTATCAAGGTCACCCAATCAAGGGGGGATTCTACGAACTAGAACTACAAAAAACAAAGTTCCCTGACACATTTTTAATTGAAAAAGTCCTTCAAAAGAAAAAAGATAAAATATTTGTAAAATGGCTTGGTTTTTCATCAGATCACAACTCTTGGGTACCTACTACAAAATTAGATAAATAAAAACAGGAAATTTGTTCTATGACTATTTTTTTTTTAATAAATCAACAATAAATTATTAAAACAATATCTTTTTTAATTTTGTAAAAAAATTTATTCGTATTAATTTTACATTTCAGAAAGTTTATGAACTTTGTTCATTCTAAGATATATTCATTTCGTATGTTTGCTTCATTGATTTGAAATCCAGTAATTCAACATTAGATTTATATTCAAGATCCTCTTTCATAAAGACTTCAACTTCTCCGTTACTTAACACCCTCTCGGTCTCATATTCATGGTATTCAAAACACTTAATGCTCAGTGTGCGTAAATTATAATTACTATCATACGCACATCGAATAGTTAGTGCCTGATCATCATTAAACTCCAACTTGAAATGTCTATAAAATATATCTTTACTTTGAATGATTCCAGATATTTCAATCTCCTTTTTTATTAAGTCTTGCCTAAATTTTTCAATTGCTTCTTCTACTGTGACGATACTTCGTTTTAGCTTTGGTTCTGAGGTTGTTGTTGATGTTGCAAATGTTCTTTCTGTAGGAAGAATGGAAGTGTCATTTTCGGGTACTGTGTTTGAATTTACTTCGTTTTTTAAAATTCCTTTAGGTGAAAACGATAACAATCGAAATGATAATCCTACTGTAACAGTATCATTGTTAGGCAGGTTCAATGAAAATGAAAGATTGTTTATAGTGTTAGGTTGCTGTAAATTAACATTCAAAGGAAGTGTAGAACCAGTAATAGAAGATGGTAATAGTGTAGAGATAACAAATATTACAATGTAATACATTTTATCGAAAGGAATGCTTGGTTTAAAATGAAAAATGTTTATTTAACAAAGGATATATCTCAACTGATTGAAATGTGATTTTGTTTTTGAATTTATAGTTTTTTTTTTAAATAATTTTTGTCTATGAAATATAAAAATAAGTTGATGACTCAATTTAAGACGTATGCATTCCATATTTTTGTTGCGCTTGATTAAGATGTATCAGTTCCACATCACGTTGAGTGTTGTGTCGATCCCTTGCAACCTTTTCTGGTCTCCTCGTAATTTCTGCTTCTCCAAAGGGACATAGAGCAGGGTAGTCTCTTTCCTTTCTATTAATAACACTTGAATTTGGGAAAATTGACCCGAATAAGGTTAGTTGCCCTCCTTTAACTCTTAATCGTACATGTTGTAAGAGTTGAAATTGTAGTCGGAAATTTAATATTGAAGAAATTGATTCCCCATTTCTTATTCGAAATATACAGCACTCTCTTCCTTGTTCAGGGGTTGTATGGAGTTCAAAATAATCCGAAAAAAATAATATATCAGCAAATCTAATTTCTCCCCATCCTGCTTCGCATACGCAAAAAGTTTCAGATTCTTTTAACTTCTCACACCAAAACATTTTTAATAGCTATTAAAAGTCAAAATGTTACTAATGACAAATAGTACACATCCGAGATTTATATATGATTCAAATCAATAAATCAATTCTTTTCTTTCTCTCTCTTTCTAACCCGTTGGACAAGCGATGGCACTTACATTAAGCGCTAGAAATACCCTTCTATCAATAGAGTATTTACCACCTCTGCAAAATGAGGAAAAGAAATATTTGAAAACAAAAGACCGCAAACAGTTTTTCATCTTTACGCATAAAGATTTTTTAAATAATTAAAAAAAAAGATATTTTTTTTGGTTTTATATTTTATTTTTATTTATTTATTTGTTACTACATTTTTTTTTTCAATCATTTGGATAGCGTTAGAAGTTCCCTTCTATCAATATAGCATTTTCCGCCCCTGCAAAATAAGGAAAAGAAGATGACACTTACATTTAGCGTTAGAAATACCCTTCTATCAATAGAGTATTTTCCACCTCTGCAAAATGAGGAAAAGAAATATTTGAAAACAAAAGACCGCAAACAGTTTTTCATCTTTACGCATAAAGATTTTTTTTAAATAATTAAAAAAGATATTTTTTTTTTGTTTTTATATTTTATTTTTATTTATTTAATTTTGTATTACATTTTTCTTAATTATAATTAACTGGTCCATCGTCCTCATCATCTTCGGTCCCTTCCGATTCTTCGCCTTCTTCTTCCTCAATATGTCGCTTTTCAGCGCGGACGGGGTCGAAAAATTCGACCTTGTATGCCCCGTACGGTTCTGGTGGAGGTTGTTCAATCGACACACTGTGCCCTGGGAGATGAAGAATTTCTTCATCTGACAGGGCATTGAATTTTTCTGGGAGGAAAAATTTTTTGTCTTCACATTCCAGAAGAATCTTCTCCCCGTACTTCGTTTGGCATCGTCTTGCCTTAATTATATCAAAGCGGTCGGCCCCCAGATCTTTAAGGGGTACCAAGGGCTTATCAAGGCAGAAATTGTTTAGCTTTTGTAAAAACATTGTTTCCACTTACAAATTTTGAATGAAACTGACTAAAATTCAAGAACTTCTTGGTGTTTTTATACTAAATTATAACTGTGGTTTCCCTATACAGAAAAGAAAAAAAATTGTATAAATACCTATCTTTCGAAAATTCTAATCTATAGGAAAGCCATGAAAAATGTCAAAGTCCCTTACCACATTTCATAAAGAATACAAATTAGTTTTAAAATAACTTAATCGCTAGACGATGACGACAACGTGACTCCACACCCGACAAACACCTCCCCCATCAACTCAAGAGAGGAACCACAGAATTTGATAAGCATACAAATCGTTTCAATTTTTTTTTTTTGATAACAGAGGCATCAATGATTTTTAAGTACATGCTTCAACATGCTTGAATTTTCGTTCGACTTTAATTTCAATGTTATCATCATTGTATATTCTAATCTAACCATTTCCCCCAAAACAATTTTATTTTTAATTTATTCATACATTTTCTCATAGGACTGACCTACGATCACCATAATCATAATATATCAAGGTTATCATCATTGTATATTCTAATCTAACCATTTCCCCAAAACAATTCTATTTTTAATTTATTCATACAACGACTGTTCAAGACTCAATCAGTGTTTTATTTTGTTAAACATTCAAATATCAATCATTCATACATAATTAACTACAATCATTATATTTTCATTCATTCAATTTATTAAGCTTTGTAAATTAACTACAAATATATGATTGTTAAAAATTACCTAAGAACTTAACTATACCCTATGATTTTAATCTCACTCAAAGATGTTATCATTGTTATCTTTTTTAACTCATTCGCAATGCCGCACACTTGCTTTGTAAAGAAGACAATTAAATTGTATCGTCCCTTTTTGAGTTCAACCGTCAAGCAGTGCACATCATTCCTGGTAACCTGTATCAACTATATAAATATTAAATACTAATTACATACCTAATCATCATTGAAATTACTTTTTTTTTTCTTTTTATTTGATATTTCGACTGGGCTTTGCTAGGACTCTTTCGCTCGTTTTGAATCTTAAACATATTGGTCCTTCGTCGTCGGATTTTTAAAGACAGAACATTAATAATTAAGTTGTGATTGCAAATATCGTATAAATCAAATCTGCCATATATATATTTGCATAAAATCTCTTCATATATATATGTGCAAAGTGATCACGTGCAAATAAACTGACTGAATTTTCTCGTATAAATTCACAGCAAGGAAATTATTCCTACGCCGCATAACTTTTTTTGTATTTAATACAATTTGTGCAATGTCAAGTGCATTAAAAATCAAATGTGGGAACGCCAAAGGGCGCTTAACTCGGGCGGCAGCATTTGTAGAAACAATCGATGAATCTACGACGGTTGAAATGTTGCAAATTCGGTTTGACAAATTGGAGACCGCGTGGTCTGAATTTTCATTTTTGCATAACGCAATAATTGAAAATTTGGGAGAAGATGCTGTTGATGAAATCGAAGAAATCGAAAATGAATTTTCCGCATATGAATCCAAGTACTTTGTTACAAATGCACAAATTGCAAATGCTATACGGGTTAGGGCACATTCTAATGAAAATTCATCAGCTATAGACCGGTTAACCGAACAGCAGACATCCTTTTTAGAAAAATTAAATTCGTCTTCGTCGCAAAATAACAGTGGTACTTCTCAATTGCCTTGTATCGTGGTGCCACCATTTAGTGGAAATTATAAGGACTGGCCGTCCTTTCGGGATCTATTTCTAGGATCGGTCGATACCAAGAAAAATCTCAATGCGACTCATAAGTTCCATTACCTGAAGTCGTATCTTCGAGGTGATGCAGCTAATTTAATTAAGCACATAGCTATATCCGAAGCAAACTATGCCGAAGCATAGGATCGTCTTGAAAAGCGTTATGATCGCAGTCAGTTAATAGTTCAATCGTTTATTGAAACTTTTTTGTCGCTTCCTAATTCCACGGTTTGCAATGTTCAAACTCTTAGGAAAATCTCAGACGGAGCCGATGAAGTCGTGCGGGGGCTTCATGCATTGGGAAAAAACAGTCGCGACCCATGGCTCATCTACTTGTTGTTGAATAAACTCGACCATGATACAAAACAATCTTGGGCAGAGCATATTGGTTCTCGGGAAGACTGTACTATAATCGAATTTTTAGAATTTCTAGAGGCACGCTGTGATGCTCTCGAAGCTTGTCAGTCTGTCAGTAGTCGATTGATCACGTCGCGGGCTAAGCCAGCAAATAATATTCGGGCTCATTTAGCTGGGCCTTCTGATTCGACAACGCAGTCAAAATGCCCAATGTGTCAAAGTGATCATATTTTACCTCAGTGCCCTAAATTCGTCACGTTAGACATTGAATCACGCCGAAACTTTGTTAAAACCAATTCCTTATGCTTTAATTGTCTTCGCGTTGGACATTCTTCGTATAAATGCCATTCTTCGTTTCGCTGTCGGGTGTGCCGAGCACGCCATCATTCGCTAGTTCACTCTGCAGATTCCAAAACAAAACAGGAATCGTCTTCAGTATCTCCGCTCCAATCTCAATCTCCTTCGTCGCCGTCGTTATCAAACCTCGTTACACCTGCGCTTCCACTCGTGAATAACCATTCGCTTGAATTTAGCTGTCCTAGAAAAACACTTTTGCCAACTCTTTTAGCTAAAGTTCAAGATACTCTGGGAAATTTCATAGACTGCCGGGTGCTTCATTGATTCCGGGTCCCAATCTTCTTTCGTTGTGGAATCCTTCGCCCAAAGGCTCGGTTTTCAACGAACACATGCGAGAATCCCTATTCTTGGTCTATCGTCCACGGAAGTAGGATATACTAAAGGACGCATTTCATTAAAACTGGTTTCTCGTTTCAACTCTAATCATATTTTCGTTGATGCCTTTATACTCGATAAGTTGGCTTCGAACCTACCCTCTCAATTTATAGATGTTTCTTCATGGTCGCATACACTTAATCTTGATCTCGCAGATCCAAATTTCAACCTAGCTGCTCCTGTTGATGTTCTTCTTGGATGTGATAAACTTTGGAGCATTCTGAAAGACGGACAAATCCGCGGTCGTGACGGTTTACCTCTCGCTCAAAATTCATCGTTCGGTTGGATAATAACAGGACAATTCTTTGAGTCCGAAAATGCAAATTTCTGTACTTCTCTGCATTCTACTCTTGATATAGATGGATTGTTACAACGTTTTTGGGAGATTGAAGAGGTTACACCAGTAAATCCATCGTTGGTTGTCGATCAGGCAGAAGAACATTTTCGTAGGACATTTTCTCGGTCTACAGATGGGAACTTTGTAGTTCAACTTCTCTTTAAAAAACCAAATCCTTCGTTTGAAGGCACTTTATCTTTAGCTGTTTCACGTCTTTACTCAATGGAGCGTCGCTTTTCGCAAAATTCAATATTGAAAGATATGTATTCCAACTTCATGCGTGAGTACATAAGCTTAGGCCACATGACTCGCATTCCTCAAGCAGAAATAGGAATGTGCAATGGCAAGTGTTTTTATCTCCCTCACCATGCAGTGCTGAAACCAGATAGTTCCTCTACAAAACTGCGTGTTGTATTTGATGGTTCAGCCAAGGATTCGAAAGGTATATCTCTAAACAGCACTCTTTTGGTAGGACCTCCCATTCAAAGAGACCTAATTGGAGTCTGCTTGCGCTTTCGGCAACATCGGTTTGTATTCACTGCGGATGTTGTGAAAATGTTTCGCCAAATTTGGGTGGATGATTTACACTGCGACTACCAGCGTATTGTTTGGCGTGACTCTCCGTTGAAGGAGTTAGAACATTATCGGTTACGTACTGTGACTTACGGGACATCATCTGCTCCATTTTTGTCCGTAAGGGTCTTAAAACAGTTGGCAGAAGATTATAAATCACAGTACCCAAAGGCTGCTCGTGTCCTCTTGGAGGATGTTTACGTTGACGACGTCATGACAGGTGCAAAATCACCAAAGGAGCTAATCGAACTACAGTCAGAAGTAGTTGCTCTGCTTTCTGTGGCTAAACTTCAGCTGCGTAAGTGGAGCTCAAATTGTTGGCCTTTGTTAGCTTCTCTTCCAAAAGAAGAATGTGAATACTCAATCTTTGACATAGAACGTTCGCAATCGTTCATAAAGGTTCTTGGTATGCATTGGAGCCCTTCAAGTGATGAGTACTCGTTTCGCATGTCAAAGTTTCTTCCAAAGATAACTTCAACAAGGCGGTCATTGCTGTCAGAGGTTTCCCGAATATTCGACCCCTTAGGATTACTAGCACCATCCGTCATATTGTTTAAAATCCTCTTTCAGGCGCTTTGGTCATCAAAACTAAAACTAGGGTGGGACGACCCACTTCCTTCGGAGCTGGCTGACCGATGGTTTCAATACAGACAGGAACTAACCTTTTTCGAGCAGGTTAGGGTTCCAAGAAACTTGTTTCCGTCGTCAGAAGGAGTCGAACTTCACGGATTCTGCGACGCGTCCTCACTTGCATATGCTGCTGTTGTTTACACTCGCTGTGAAATCGCTGATGGAAAATACAAGCTTACGATAATTGCAGCCAAAACTAAGGTTGCCCCATTAAAACCTGTATCAATCCCGCGTTTGGAGTTATGCGGAGCTCTTCTTCTGTCTCGCTTGCTGAATCTCATAAAATCTTCGTTTACAGGGAATATTTCAAAGGTCGTGACTTGGTGTGACTCTGAAATTGTTTTGCATTGGCTGGCTTCACCCCCTCGTCGCTGGACAACATTCGTCGCTAATAGAACCGCTGCTATACTTGAAACCACTCCCAGACACATTTGGCGCCACATTTCATCAGAATCGAATCCAGCAGACTGTGCTTCGCGTGGTATTTTACCGTCTAATTTACCAAATCATCATCTCTGGTGGACTGGTCCATCGTGGCTATCATTAGATGAAATTCAATGGCCTAAACCTAAACTAATGAATTTAGAACCGGAAAGTAATGAACTTTTAATCGAACAAAAACCATATCCGCGTCAGGTGCTTCTGACATCGAATAAAATCGACATAATTGACTATATAATCGACAACACTTCGTCTTGGCTACGTATGCAGAGAAAACTTGCTTATGTTATTCGGTTTACATTCAACTATCTAAGCCCAGAATCTAATCGTCGAACTTCATATTTAACTCTTAAAGAAATTCAAGTAGCAAAATTAACTATCCTTAAATCGGTACAAGAAAACTCATTCAGTGAAGATATTCGCGCCCTAAAAACTACAAATCAGTTATCCCCAAAATCAAAATTATTAAAATACTCTGCGTTTCTTGACAACAAGGGTCTTCTTAGGGTTGGAGGAAGAATTAAAAATGCTAATATATCATTTAATATAAAACATCCTATTATTCTTCCAAATAATCGTTTTTCTTCTCTAATTATAGAAGACATACATAACAGCTACCTACATCCAGGAGTTTCCGCAACTTTTGCCATCATCAGACAGCAGTATTGGATTTTGGGATGCCGTAATATGATTCGTAAAAAAGTGTTCAGATGCAACAAATGTTTCAAGCAGCGGAAAAACACTATATCACAACTGATGGGTGATCTACCACTTCCAAGGATTACACAAAGTCGTCCCTTTTCAAACACTGGTTGTGATTACGCTGGCCCAATAAGTATTAAACTCTCACGGGGTCGTAATCCAAAAATTACAAAAGCATACATATGTTTGTTTGTATGTATGGCTACTAAGGCCATTCACCTCGAGTTAGTGAGTGATCTAACTTCTGAAACATTTCTGGCTGCCTTACGTAGATTTGTGTCTTGACGTGGACTTTGTTCGAACATCTATTGGGACAACGGCACTAATTTCCAAGGCGCCCGTCGGTGCCTCAACGAGATGCACAAATTGGTGTTGTCAGAAGCCCATAACGAAGCTGTTGCCACGTCGCTTGTCAAAGATAACATCGCATGGCACTTTATTCCCCCTCTTCACCCCACTTCGGTGGTCTTTGGGAAGCTGGCGTGAAATCCGTCAAATTTCACCTACGACGAGTAATCGGTGACACTTTACTCACCTTCGAAGAACTGTACACAGTTCTTACGCAAATAGAATCTGTTTTGAATTCTCGCCCTCTTTTTCCTATATCAGATGATGATTTAAATCCTCTAACCCCAGCTCATTTTCTTATAGGTGAACCGTTAACAGCTGTACCAGAACCTACAACGCTTACCACACCTATTAATCGCCTCTCACATTGGAATTATCTACAAAACATAGTGCAAGGATTTTGGAAAAGATGGCATTCGGAGTACATCACCACACTACAAGAACGACCAAAGTGGAAGCGATCTACTACCAACCTGAAGCCTGGTGACATTGTGGTTATAAAGGAGCCCAATCTTCCGCCCACCAAATGGCTCCTCGGCAAAATCGAGAAGACAAATGAAGGAGCTGATGGTCGAGTTCGAGTTGCTACAGTGAAGACGACTGGGGGTACCTTTGTTCGCCCAATAACCAAGCTGGCTCCATTGCCTATGTCCTGAAACCTGTTCCAGGGGGGCCGGGATGTTCAAGACTCAATCAGTGTTTTATTTTGTTAAACATTCAAAATATCAATCATTCATACATAATTAACTACAATCATTATATTTTCATTCATTCAATTTATTAAGCTTTGTAAATTAACTACAAAATTATGATTGTTAAAAATTACCTAAGAACTTAACTATACCCTATGATTTTAATCTCACTCAAAGATGTTATCATTGTTATCATTGTTATCTTTTTTAACTCATTCGCAATGCCGCACACTTGCTTTGTAAAGAAGACAGTTAAATTGTATGGTCCCTTTTTGAGTTCAACCGTCAAGCAGTGCACATCATTCCTGGTAACCTGTATCAACTATATAAATATTAAATACTAATTACATACCTAATCATCATTGAAATTACTTTTTTTTTTCTTTTTATTTGATATTTCGACTGGGCTTTGCTAGGACTCTTTCGCTCGTTTTGAATCTTAAACAACGACTAAGCCCACGATCACCATCATCATAATATATTCATCATCATATACATATATTATAATCTCTCTACCATACCATAGCTCACCCAATTGCTTTTGCTAATTTATTCACAACACGCAACCACAATAACATAAACACCCAATCCCCCAACACGCACGTGCCATCATCACATCAAACACACCGCCACCGCAGCACATCAAAACCACCGCCACCACACAAACCCCGGCCGTTATCTTTTACTTCCGCACACGGCACGCGACACCACTGATTCCGCAACACATCAAAACCACCGACACCACACAAACCCCACCCGTTATCTTTCACTTCCGCACACGGCACGCGACACCACTCATTATCTCGTACCACACACCAAATATCTTTCATCTCTTTCACATATCTTCCGTCTCTTTCTCGCACCGAATTCCCATGCTCAATCGCCCCATATACTACTCGGATCGAACCGAGCACGAATTTTGATAGTGAAATTCAATAATTTGCAAGCCTTGTTCATTTGTAAGACGATCCATGGTTAAATTGCAAACCAAACTGAAGCTGTTTGACAGTAACACAAGGTACTAAACACACGTCAGCTGTCAAAACCAGTGTTGCCAAAACCAAACCAGCTAAAAAATCACCCTTTAGAATTTCGAACATTCAAAATCTTTAAATATTCACTAAAAACTTGAATGTTTTTTTGTTATTGCTTATTTAAATAATTAACAAATAAATCTAGTTTACTAGTATCTTATATCGACGTAAGCTGTTTTTAAAAATTCCATGCCTTATGATTCTCAAACAGTAGTTAATTTTTTAATATTTTTATCCAAATTTCTATACTTCCTAAACTAAACCTTTGAAATTGATGCGGTTTCCAGTGCTGAGTAGAAAATTAAGCCACCTTTCCAAAACAAATTTCAAAGTCTGGTTGGTAGATTATTTGCTTCCAAATTGACTTTACCAGATTTTTACGATTTTCTGCCTCCAACTACCTACCTTAATGTCTTTGGATGGCGATATTTCTGAAACAAAGCCTTCAAGATGGTTTAAAATAAAAGATTTGGTAATGAAATTTCCCAGATCTTTCCAAAAATGAAAATAAAAACCTACTGATGATATACAAAGTGATATTCGAATATTTGTATTTAGCCTGATTTGTGTCACGCTGATAAATTTTAGAGTTTTGTATTTTTAAAATAAAACTCAACTTTTGTTTTAATAAATTAGATTTTATTACTTGTGTAGCGTTGGAAATTCCTCGAAAGAATGACCTTTTAATTTTAGCAATGTTAAAAAGATATATTTTACATACCTACCTAATTTACATGGCTATGCTTTATCTGCCAGAAAATGCAAGGCAATTCGTTATTTGTATGTGGCTAATTGACAATATAGTAATTAACATTAATTTTACTTGAATTGTTTATAGATTTAATTGAAATAACAAGTAATTAAAATAAATAATTATGAGTCGCCAACATTCTCCGCCCCGGTGAACGATGTTCGCAAGGCCCCTTAAAATATATTGGAACCGGCCCTGGTGATTGACTCCATTGAAATAGTTTCCTTACGGCACTTTCAAAAATTGTCTTTGCTTTCTTAGGGGCATGTAAAAAAATAGAACTTAAGCAAAAGAACATAAGAAAAAAACAAAACCAAATTCAAGAGCAAAAGGTACAACTAAATACGCTTATAGATACATCATCAACACCATTGATGTTTCGTTTCCTTTTAATTCCATCCAAAAACAGTTAACCCCAATGATTTTGTTGTTGATGGTTTTGCATTTGCAACAACTTGCCGGTCAATGAATTCGCCGTGGTCTAGCTCTTAACGATCATAATCATTTTACAATTTACAAATGTTCTGAATTTCATTGATGGCGGTCGTGCGTGCGTCGCCGTCGGCGGGTCCACCTCTCGTAGAAGGTATCATCGTGCTTTTTTTTAACTCGGTTTAAAGAAAAAAAAAGTGTTTATTTTAATTCGGTTTTAAGAAAAAAAAAAAGTGTAAGGTTCGTGTTCGTTTTTAAATGAAAGTGTCGTTCGGGATGTGATGATAAAATTAAATATATTGTCTAATCAGTAGTGCGGTTACTGATTCTTTTATTTGATTAATTTTTATTATATTTAATTTATTTATGCGAAGAGTGAAAGTGATTATAATTATCAATTATAAGTGCGTAATATTAAGTGTTTTGTGAAGTGATATGTGTAATGTGTAGTAAGTTCCTGATCCTGGGTTGCTGGTGCTGCTGCATGTTGCTGCTGCTTATCCTGCATATAGCGCAGGTGGATTTGGTTGATGAGTATCTTTTTATTTTGTTTGTATTGCAATATTAATTTATTTGAATTTATTTGATTTTTATATTTATTTTCCTTTATATTGTTAACTTTCAATTGGAAGTTATTGTAATTGGCCGAATTGTCGAATCGAAAATTTTGACATGTCTTCACGTTTGGAGCTCCCTAGAATCGGGATCCATGATTTTTAGAGAGATTTCTGTGTCTGATCGTACGTTCGTACGTTCCTTCACTTTTTTGTTCACCATATCTCAAGAACGGATGAAGATATCAACTTCAAATAATTTTATTTTGTAGATAAAAGCTTCAATACCTGCAAAAAGGACTTTCAGAAAAATTTAATGAGCGGTTTGTTTACTATAGCAATTTAAAAAACCCCTTGTTAAGTTTTGTTAGTCTAGTATATCTCAAGAGCAAATCATACTAGCGACTGGCATCGAGCTGATTTTATTTAACGCACATTAACGTATTAAAGAATTGGTAAATTAAAAAAAAACATATCAACTAATATATTTTTTCTTAATAAGACAAAGTTGCTAAAATTTTTGAAAAAAGTGGTTTTTCTCAAATGTCTTTAGAACAAACAATGATATTGGCTTGGGGTTAATTTAATTTCACAGACTTGTTTATAATTAATAATTTATAGGATTTGCAATAAAATTCGACAAATAGTTTTTCATATACCAAAAAAAACAACAAGAAACTGTACCAAAAGCGGTGAAATTTTTTTTTTCCAAATATCCTGCGATCACACAAAATGGTATTGGCTTCGGATTAATTAAATTCTTAAAACTAGTTCATAATTGATAAATTAATGGTTTTATTAAATAATTCGGGGCGACTTTGCTTAAGGACATCTCGTTTCCCAGTTTTCCAAATCTTATGGTGAAGAAACCCCCCTAAATGCAATTAAAAAATGTTTAAAATTTTGAAAATCGGGTTTGTTTTTTTACCGAATTGCACTTTTTACACCAGGAATTTGGAAACGCGGATAGCCTCATTGAAAAGATTATCACTAGAAAGCACTAAATATCAAAATTTTAAGGATAGGTAACATTCATAAGTATTTTTAATTAATTTTAGAACTTTTTGTTTTGCAAAAAAAATAAATGGATGTGAAAATAACGCTCCATTTCAATTACAAATCACAGAAATGTTAAATGGTGTGTTTAGTATTGCCAAACACGTATATTTTTCCCTTGTGTTTTACTTTGGGAAATTTTGCGGGAAATTCAAAACTTGCTTATATACACAGTGCTAGCATAAGCATTACTGCGCATAAACAGTGAGGTGTGCAACCCCCCTGCTTTAACTTTTTACCTTAAATCTTTAGGAAAGCCCCCAAAAAATCTATCGATTTCCTAGCCATTTTCGATTATTTTTTTTTTAATGGGATGCTCGAATTGGCCCGACAGCTTTATACAGCGCACTTAAATTAATAATCGGTCAATACAAATGAGTAAAGAAATCCAAAATGAAACATAATAAGTAATTGTGACCACATATCGACGCGAATTTAAATGGTTTTTGTGACCACTTTTTCGAATAATTGTTTTTTTTACCTTAAAACGGCCGCGGGGTCTCAAAATTCAGTTTAGAAAAAATTATTTCTTTATAAATCCTTAACAAGATTCACGATACCCATTTTTAATATAAAAAATTAAAAAAAAATCCAACACCCCTAATGTGGCCCAAGCAACCCATAATTCATTAATTTGCCCTTAACTACAGACGTAATTATTTTTGGATGCAAAAACTATTTACGTGTTTTTCGAACAAAAATATTAAAAATTACCAAAAAAAAGAAGAAATCCCACTTTTTGATCATCAAAAAAAGTATGTTTCCATAAAGTGGCAACATTGAAATTTTAATCGAAGGTGCATCTACTAAACACCTAATTTTATAGAAATATTAATTATTATTTTCCAACACGAATTTGGCAGCTGGTGCAGTTCTGCAACTTTATTCAACTGAAAATTTTAAAAATTATCAAAACAATTCAGGTTGCACCCTTCCACTCATTGACATACAAAAAAGTATATTCCCGAAAATTGGAAACCCTGAAATTAATTTGACAGTAGATGCATCTACTCAACACCTTTTTTTTAAACATCAATCATTATTTTGATCGTGAAAATTTTTCAAGTAATCAACGAGTTTTTTTTATTTTAACATTTTCCACAGGTGGCAGGGCACTGTTTTTGAAATTGTTGTTCAAGCGATAGGGTTACTGTGATATTTCCAAGGAAAACTTCATTCTCTGAGTGTAAAAATGAGTTCCAATCATGGAAAAAGGCCCCCGACAAAAAGTGGCGTTCGGTTTCCTGACCAGAATATTTTACAGTTAAATCCATCATGACGCACATCACTAGAAAAGTTTTTTCAGGCCCTTTCCAAGTATTGAATTTTATTTTATTTTTACTAATTTTTGTAGGAGATATTTCAAAATTTGCTGAAAAAACGAATTTTCTTCACAGATAATCATATGAATCATGACTTCCATCAATGGAAACTTCTATTTAAGCCCTGCCCAGGTATCGAAATTAATTTTAGTTTAATTGATTTTTTTTGGGAAAATTTCACATGGTTTTCCTTGAAAATTTTGCAATATCTCCTTAAGAAATTAATCAAAATAAAATAAATTTCGATACCTGCATAGGGCTTGAATAGACCTTTCCAGTGATGTGCGTCATGATTTATTGGAAATACTTTGAAAAGATGTCGTTTTTCTATGCAAATTTTGAAAAATCTCCTAAAAAATCAATCGAAACAAAATTTGATTCAAAACCTGTATAGGACTTGAACAGACCTTTCCAGTGATGTGCGACATGTTTGATTTGATTAACTTTGAAAAAACGTCATTTTTCCATGAAAATTTTTAAATATCTCTTGAAAAAATCAATCAAAATAAAATTAGATTCAATACCTGTATTGGGATTGAACAGACCTTTCCAATGATGTGCGTCAAGTTTTATTTCATTAACTTTGAAAAGGCGTCATTTTTCCATGCAAATTTTGAAATATTTCTTGAAAAAATCAATCAAGATAAAATTTGTTTTGATATCTGTTTAGGACTTGAACAGAACTTTCCAAAGATGTGCGTCATGTTCAATTTGATTAACTTTGAAAAGACGTAATTTTTCTATGCAAATTTTGAAATATCTCCTGAAAAAATCAATCAAAATAAAATTTGTTTCGAAACCTGTATAGGACTTGAACATACCTTTCGAGTGATGTGCGTCATGTTTCATTTGATTAAATTTGAAAAGACGTCGTTTTTCGATGCAAATTTTGAAAAATCTCCTGAAAAAATCAATCAAAATAAAATTCGATCCAAAACCTGTATAGGGCTTGAATAGACCTTTCCGGTTATGTGCGTCATGTTTTATTTGATTAACTTTAAAAAAACGTCGTTTTTCTATGCAAATTTTGAAATATCTCCTGAAAAAATCAATCAAAATAAAATTTTTTTCAATACCTGTATTGGGATTGAATAGACCTTTCCAGTGATGTGCGTCATGTTTTATTTCATTAACTTTGAAAAAGAGTCGTTTTTCTATGCAAATTTTGAAATATCTCCTGCAAAAATCAAACAAAATAAAATTTGATTCAATACCTGTATTGGGATTGGATAGACCTTTCCAGTGATATGCGTCATGTTTAATTTCATTAACTTTGAAAAGACGTCATGTTTCCATGCAAATTTTGAAATATCTCCTGAAAAAATCAATCAAAATAAAATTTGTTTCGATATCTGTATTGGGATTGAATAGACCTTTTCAGTGATGTGCGACATGTTTGATTTGATTAACTTTGAAAAGACGTCATGTTTCCATGCAAATTTTGAAATATCTCCTGAAAAAATCAATCAAAATAAATTTTTTTTCAATACCTGTATTGCGATTGAATAGATCTTTCCAGTGATGTGCGTCATGTTTAATTTCATTAACTTTGAAAAGGCGTCGTTTTTCTATGCAAATTTTGAAATATCTCCTGCAAAAATCAATCAAAATAAAATTTGATTCAATACCTGTATTGGGATTGGATAGACCTTTTCAGTGATGTGCGTCATGTTTTATTTCATTAACTTTGAAAAGGCGTCATTTTTCTATGCAAATTTTGAAATATCTCCTGAAAAAATCAATCAAAATAAAATTTGATTCAATACCTGTATTGGGATTGGATAGACCTTTTCAGTGATGTTCGTCATGTTTGATTTGATTAACTTTGAAAAGACGTCGTTTTTCCATGCAAATTTTGAAATATCTCCTGAAAAAATCAATCAAAATAAAATTTGATTTGAAACCTGTATAGGGCTTGGATAGACCTTTCCAGTGATGTGCGTCATGTTTATTTTTATTGACTTTTAAGAGACGTCATTTTTCTATGCAAATTTTAAAATATCTCCTGAAAAAATCAATGAAAATAAAATTTGTTTCAATACCTGTATAGGGCTTGAATAGATCTTTCCAGTGATTTGCGTCATGTTTTATTTGATTAACTTTGAAAAGACATTGTTTTTCTATGCAACTTTTGAAATATCACCTGAAAAAATCAATCAAAATAAAATTTGATTTGAAACCTGTATAGGGCTTGAATAGACCTTTCCAGTGATGTGCATCATGTTTTATTTCATTAACTTTGAAAAGGCGTCGTTTTTCTATGCAAATTTTAAAATATCTCCTGAAAAAATCAATCAAAATAAAATTTGATTCAATACCTGTATTGGGATTGAATAGACCTTTTCAGTGATGTTCGTCATGTTTGATTTGATTAACTTTGAAAAGAAGTCTTTTTTCCATGCAAAATTTGAAATATCGCCTGAAAAAATCAATAAAAATTAAATTTGTTTGGATACCTGTATTGAGATTGGATAGACCTTTCCAGTGATGTGCGTCATGTGTGATTTGATTAACTTTGAAAAGACGTCATTTTTCTATGCAAATTTTGAAATATCTCCTGAACAAATCAATCAAAATAAAATTTGTTTAAATACCTGTATAGGGCTTGAATAGATCTTTCCAGTGATTTGCGTCATGTTTTATTTGATTAACTTTGAAAAGACGTTGTTTTTCTATGCAACTTTTGAAATATCACCTGAAAAAATCAATCAAAATAAAATTTGATTTGAAATCTGTATAGGGCTTGAATAGATCTTTCCAGTGATGTGCATCATGTTTTATTTCATTAACTTTGAAAAGGCGTCGTTTTTCTATGCAAATATTAAAATATCTCCTGAAAAAATCAATCAAAATAAAATTTGATTCAATACCTGTATTGGGATTGGATAGACCTATCTAGTGATGTGCGTCATGATTTATTTGATCCCAGTCCAAGTCCAAGTCCAAGTCCAAGTCCAAGTCCAAGTCCAAGTCCAAGTCCAAGTCCAAGTCCAAGTCCAAGTCCAAGTCCAAGTCCAAGTCCAAGTCCAAGTCCAAGTCCAAGTCCAAGTCCAAGTCCAAGTCCAAGTCCAAGTCCAAGTCCAAGTCCATGTCCAAGTCCAAGTCCAAGTCCAAGTCCAAGTCCAAGTCCAAGTCCAAGTCCAAGTCCAAGTCCAAGTCCAAGTCCAAGTCCAAGTCCAAGTCCAAGTCCAAGTCCAAGTCCAAGTCCAAGTCCAAGTCCAAGTCCCAGTCCAAATCCAAGTCCAAGTCCAAGTCCAAGTCCAAGTCCAAGTCCAAGTCCAAGTCCAAGTCCAAGTCCAAGTCCAAGTCCAAGTCCAAGTCCAAGTCCAAGTCCAAGTCCAAGTCCAAGTCCAAGTCCAAGTCCAAGTCCAAGTCCAAGTCCAAGTCCAAGTCCAAGTCCAAGTCCAAGTCCAAGTCCAAGTTCAAGTCCAAGTCCAAGTCCATGTCCATGTCCATGTCCAAGTCCAAGTCCAAGTCCAAGTCCAAGTCCAAGTCCAAGTCCAAGTCCAAGTCCAAGTCCAAGTCCAAGTCCAAGTCCAAGTCCAAGTCCAAGTCCAAGTCCAAGTCCAAGTCCAAGTCCAAGTCCAAGTCCAAGTCCAAGTCCAAGTCCAAGTCCAAGTCCAAGTCCAAGTCCAAGTCCAAGTCCAAGTCCAAGTCCAAGTCCAAGTCCAAGTCCAAGTCCAAGTCCAAGTCCAAGTCCAAGTCCAAGTCCAAGTCCAAGTCCAAGTCCAAGTCCAAGTCCAAGTCCAAGTCCAAGTCCTAGTCCTAGTCCTAGTCCTAGTCCTAGTCCAAGTCCAAGTCCAAGTCCAACTCCAACTCCAACTCCAACTCCAACTCCAACTCCAACTCCAAGTCCAACTCCAACTCCAACTCCAACTCCAAGTTCAAGTCCAAGTCCAAGTCCAAGTCCAAGTCCAAGTCCAAGTCCAAGTCCAAGTCCAAGTCCAAGTCCAAGTCCAAGTCCAAGTCCAAGTCCAAGTCCAAGTCCAAGTCCAAGTCCAAGTCCAAGTCCAAGTCCAAGTCCAAGTCCAAGTCCAAGTCCAAGTCCAAGTCCAAGTCCAAGTCCAACAAGTCCAACTCGAACTCGAACTCGAACTCCTACTCCAACTCTAACTCCAATTCCAACTCCAACTCCAACTCCAACTCCAACTACAACTTAACTCAACTTAACACCGGCACTGACACGTCCGCTTAGCACGAACGATATCATAAATCATACGACTGGCGAAACACGTCCGTTCAGTTCGACGGATATCCTAAGACTGAAGCTGAAGCCCTATTATTGGGGTTTATATGAACAACTTTGTTGACAACATTGGTTGATGGAATCAGAACAAGAGTGCCAACAAAAATTGAAAAAAAAAAAACACGTCGTTGAAAATCCATCCGCATTGTGAATTGGGGGACGATTTTGGAAAACCTCTTTTAAGTTTTATTTTTTGTATATGTAAATATAAGTAAATTGCAGTCGTTTTTGAGGCTTGAAACTTAAACACAATACTGCTAAAGTAACTAATTTCTCCCCTTACAATAACATCATCTTCTCAAAAAGGGTTTTGCGCTAAAAAGGCTAAAAAGATTTTTTAATTAATTTCTTTTTTATCTGAAAAACCACCATTTTTGTTGATGAATGTTCTTCTGGCGTAGGTACCTCCCAACATATGTAAATAAATTTTTCTTAGCTTATTTTCACTTTTTTATATTTATTTATTGGTATTCACTTTTTTTCTTAAAACGTGCTAGTAAGTCAATTTTTCTTAAAAATACGTTCTTTAATCGAACGTCGTTTTTCTTAGGCATTTTGTTACCTAGCCGTTTTCAAAAACAAAAAATAAAAAGATTAAATTTTACGTACCTACCTATCTACCTACCTATACACACAAACAAAACGACCATTATTGTTTATTTAAATATCTATCTATTATACCCCACTGTAAAAGATCCCTGAGTTTTTTTAAACTACTTATTTTATATTCTCTTTTAACTTAAAAATTTCTTAATGCAAAACAGCAAACAAAAAAATAGAAAAAAAGATTCCACGACGGTGTACCTACAACAAGTCAAGCAAATCTGTCCATCCCTTTAGACTCTTGCTCCTCGTACTATAGAAAATAATCGCCAAACACTGAAGAAACTATGCACATATAGGTACCTACCTAACGAAAAAAATTATAATTTTGATCAAAACAACGAAAGTTACATGAGAAAGTTGATATCATCGCTTCCTCATTTTATCAACTTTAACTTCATTCGTTTTGATGAAAATAAAATAAAATCTATGTTGGTAGGTATGTACTCGTACCTATGTAGATTTATTTCAATATCCTTTTTTTCCTAATGCACTTGTCAAGCACAAGATACAACAACAAGACACAATGACGAACAACCCAACCAAGAAAATATCTAAATCCCTCGACAACAAAAAAACAAAAAAACAAACAAAAACAAAACGCAGGCAGTTCATTCTCTGGCCTCATTTTAATTTCGATCTGTCTGTAGGAAAGAAAAAACGAACCAACAAAAAACACCCCATATTGAGGTATCTCTTTCCTTTCTAATATACGAGTAGGATACAGAAAAACCAAAAAAAAACACGACCATTTTTTTACAACAGTCAAACCTTGCGATATTGTCAAGCTACTCGTATAAAGAAGAGCTTTCCTCGCTAAGGACAAAACATGTATGAAGTGGAGGCAATTTCAAATCGGCTCCCATTTCTTTCTATAAAGCGGCCTGTCGTTATTATTATTTTGTCTATGATAATGTCGATTAAATTTTAAATAAAATCTATTTCCTGCTTCGCACGATCACTAAATTTTTGAAATCTACTTTATTTTAAAAATCTCTGTTTGAACTTACTTTAATTTAACATTAATAGGTCAAATCTACTTCTTTTTGGTTGGTAGCCCCATCATTTCCATTAAAAGCAACGGCGTATACAAGGGAGGGGTCACGGGGTCATGACCCCCCTCGAGAACTCAAAAAATATACGCAAAAAATAATAAGAAAAGCAAAAAATATTTGCAATCTTAAAATATAATTTCAAAAAAATTATTTGTTTATACTCGTAGCTTTGGAATAGACAACCTACTCATTATTGGTAAAGATTATTTACCTTCTCCTATCAACATTTATAAGCCATTGCCCGAATAATACTATTGTGGTTTTATTGTCGAAATTAATCAATTTTTGTTTTTGGTTAAGATTTATCAAATAGACGATTTTGACCACTTTTGCATTGAGAACATTTCAGCATTGATTTATTTTTTGATTCAAAATCAATTTGGTAGATTTATGTTTTTGGCAGATATACCAAGGTATAGGTATATCGGTTTAACTTACTTATTTTGTGGGAATTTTGTTCAAAATATCAAGGATGAATGGATACAAAAAATAACAGACGATATTATACGAATATTACAATGGAAAACAAAAATTTTACTTTAAACCGTATTCCATACACCAGGGCCGTTCCGACTGAAACCCAGTACCAACTTGTTTCAGTATAGAATACGTACGAATTACCAGCAAAAAAGGCGATTTAACTAGTTGAAATGTCGGTTTATATCGACTTTTTTGCATGTAAGAATACCTATTTTGGTTACTAGTTCATAAAATTTTTAGCTTCGAACTTAGACATAAAGTCAGCAGCCTAAAAAAAAAGTCGAGAAAAGGATCGACTTTGATCGAATTTTCGATATTTCTTCCCAATATTTAGTACATAGAAAAAAAGTTGATATAAATTGATTTATTAAAGTGTCGAGATTTTTATTTTTAGTTCGATATTTTTTCTATCGTTAATTTCATTCCAACGCAACGTAACTTAAAATACATCGCTCTGCTTGGAATGTTTGAATGAAATCAACAAAAACTCTAATCATACATTCTTGTCTGACTTTTAAACAAGAATTTAACAGTAACTATTAATTTTGGATTATGTTTAAAAAACATTTTCTTTTGATCGTATCGATCGTATAATCGATTGATGACAATCCAACGCAAGTTAAGCGTGCTTTTAAACATTATTCCCTAAACTATGAATTGATCACAATCCTGTCCTGTTTGTTGAAAATTTGTTTTCATCAACGCCAGTCAATTTACTTGCTAAAGCTTTTGACGTTTACAAACATGCTCTCTGCCTTTTCAATAATCATCAACTCAATATTTGTACTGCTCAGTTACACCATAGATGATGTATTCAAATTCGTGACTTTAGCGAACTTGACTATTGAACACAATACTAACGCAGTAGAATTTGTATTTGATGCATTTTGCGTATTTTGTATGTTTCAATTATCATGAGAAAACCCATTGAGAAGGTAATTTTAAATGTACACATATTTTAAACATTTTTGAAAGTTCGAAGACCATTTTGCGTCTGCATTCAATTTTTGATCTACGGCCAATACTTCATTATTATCCCCTTATCAGATAAGAAAAAAAAAAATTAATGCAAACTGTCCCTAAAAACTGTCTTCAAACGTAGATATTAAGAAAAATATTAAAAAATATTAATATTAAGTAAAATATTGAGAAAAATATTTAATAACCTCTTTTTTTTAGCGTGCTCAAAAAATCCATACGAAATATTTTTGGTACACAAACTCAAGATCATATTAAAATTCGGGAGTGGATCAAAATTTTGTTTCCAAAACTCAGCTCTAAAAAATTTGTGTCTTACACAGAATATAATAAGGTTAGTCATGCAACGTCGTAAGTTTACAAATTGTGTAAAAAGTTTGCATGAACGACTTTTGTTATACATTTGATTAAATGCTAGGTAATTCAATCAGAGATAGAGTCACAATGACGTTTAACCAGTTTGGTTTATTTTACGCAACTAAATCCCTTGATAACTTTAACAAAATTGTGTAAATCATTTCCCATACAAAATTTGACAGTTCATTGACCAAAAGATAAATTTATCAAATTTGTAAACTTATCTACGGTTTTACGAATTTGCATGAATACCCTTAATACGAGTATAAACATTTTTAAGCTTTGTCAGCAAATAATAATACAGTAGACGCTTGATTTAGTAAATCTAAAAAATTAACTATAGTGAACACACAAAATTATTTATAAAAACATATTTTTGTTTACAAAAATGTCCCGAAAGAATTTTACATTGCTTAAGGACACTGAACAAGTGTTTCTTTTTTTTAAACTTCATTTGTTTAAATCGTCAACTCCTGAGAAAAAGGAAACAATCTCGAAAGAGTGAACTGGCTGGTTTTATTACTTCCTATATCGAGCGTCTACTGTATTTTATTTTAAGATGATTAAAAAGGTAATTGAAAAAAGAAGAAAAAATTACGCCCTTTTTACATTTTCCAAACTTCTCGTTATTTGGAGAATATTGAGAAACAAAATTTCGAAAGAAAGGTTTTGCAAAACGAATTTTGACCTTGCTAAAATTTCGACCCCAACTCTTTATAATTATACAAAAAAATGGTAACATTTGTGGGACCAGCAGAAATTAATTTAGAAAAAAGTACAAAAAGCGAAAAAAATTGAAACCGTGTGGATCAGTCTTTTAACTAATAAATTTATAAGAACTGAATTGGGTATTTGTTTTGGTATGACCCCCCCCAAGAAATGGAGCTGTATACGCCGCTGATCATAAGTGCATGTGTTAGTGGTTAGTAAAATAATGCAAACTAACACATGCTTACAAATAACTACAAAAAGAACTAGTGTACAAAGTTACAAAAATCAAATACCTAATACACAAAATTATACAAAAAAAAAAAATTGAAAGTATCTTAATAGATATATAAGACGGTCACGATTGTGGAGCACTGGTTCGAAACAATGTTTTCTATCCCATTTTATCTATATTAAAATCAATGGAGGAAGCATTTAAATTGAAAAGCTTACACATTCGGCTTAAAGGTTCATGAATTCCGTAGTTAGTACGATGAAAATCGACATGTAAAAGTTCAAATCTTCGCAGGTGGTGAGATTCTATGCGATAATTTATGCCAATACAGGCTAACAAGTCAGGAGCATCAATTTCCCCATTTAAAAGTTGCTGAAGAAATATTAAGTCATTATTAACCCGCCTTTGATATAAAGTTTGGACCTGCAGCAGTTGGATCCGATGTTCATATGGTGGAAGGTTATATGGATCAGCCCAAGGGAGACCTTTCAGGGCAAAACGAATGAATTTATGTTGTATTGATTCAATACGACTTTTATGAATTTCATAGAAGGGTGACCAAACTTGAGAGGCATACTCAAGATGAGGTCTTACATAACAGTTATATAGAGAAAGGGAAATATACGGGTCGTTAAATTCTTTTGCCCAACGTTTTATAAATCCAAGCATAGAGCTCGCTTTTTTTACAATTTAATTTATGTGTTCTGTGAATTCTAAATTAGAACTAAACTGAACACCCAAATCCTTGAAACTAAAGACACGACATAGTTTGTGCTGCGAAATAGAATAATTAAAAGCACTTGCAACTCGTTTTCTTGAGAAAGTTATTGTTTGGCATTTAACAGGGTTTAGGTTCAGACCGTTTTTATCACACCATAGAGTGAAGCTGTCAATATCATCCTGCAAGAGACTGTGGTCATGATCAGCTCTTATTGTCTTGAAAATCTTCATATCATCCGCAAATATAAGAATTTCACTAGAACGTATACATGAGACAACATCATTTATAGCAAGAATGAATAGAAAAGGGCCCAAATGACTTCCCTGAGGTACACCCGAGAGAGCGTTAAATGGGTTTGAGAAAGAGTGTCGAAATTTTACCTGGTAGGATCTATTTCCCAGGTACGATTTTATCCAACCTATAAAGAAAGGTGGAAAGCCGAAAGCTTTAAGTTTGAATAAAATAATATTGTGACTAAGTTGATCAAATGCTTTAGAAAAGTCAGTGTAAATGCAGTCAACTTCACTACCATTTTCTAAAGCATTGGAGCATTTGTGTAAGAAGGTAAGGAGATTTGTTACCGTTGATCTTCTTTGCATAAATCCATGCTGTTTTGCACATATTAAATTTTTACTATGAAAAGCCAAGCTTTCACAAATAACTACAAATCATCCAAAATAGAAAATGGTTAAACGAGAATATACTAAAAAAAGGAAACCCATTCGAAATTCATACACTCAGCGAACTTTTCATGAAATTCGTGAACACAAGAGTGCGGTGATACGCTTTGTAAAATTACTCATTGCTTTATTAAAATTGAGTATATTTTGGTTTGTTTTAGTTTAAATTCTGGAATTATACATAATTATATGTACTTGAGTAAAAAAGAGAAAAAAGGAGTACATTTGGCTCATTTATGAAAAATTGAAGTAAGTTGAAACAGAGATTTTTAAAATGAAGTAGATTTCAATAATTTGGTGATGGTGCGAAGTAGGAGGTAGATTTTAATTTTTTTTGGAAAAAAGAAGTAGATCGACTTCAATTGAAGTTAAGTGGTAGTACTGGTCTCCAACTCGAGAACAAAATCAGAAACGAAATGATTACGAAAAAAATATGGAGAATTTTATCAGAAAGATGTCAAAATAAATAAAAAAAAAAAAAACAGTTCCAAACGTTAAGTACATTTTTTTTCTCGTTTGATGTGATTTTTTTTTGTTATCGTATCGTCTGGTGTGGTGTAAAGGGTTCAAAATAATTGTGTTCAATGTTCTGCAGTTTTTTTTCTTCAATTTTCATTTAAAAAAAGTCCAACAGCAAAATAAAACAAACTGTCAAATTTTCGTCTGAAATAATATTAAGTCCAGTACGCAGCTGAAGCGAAACGAAAAATTTCATACAGAAATTGACACAACGAAATCAGAAACGAAAAATTTCGTCGTGAATTTTGTTTTTCTAGTACGCGGCACGACAGGGAAATGTCAATAAAACAGAAAATCGTAGTAGATTACCACAGTACACAAATAGAAGGTATTATATTCCGGAGGTTGTCAAAAGTGGAACTGTCAGAAATAACAAAATGGCTGTGAACGTGAGGCCGAAAACAGACTCGAGAACAACAAAAAATTGAAATTGAAACTGTCAGAATTAAAAAATGGCTGTGAACGTGAGGAAAAAATACACGTAAACACAATAACAACAAATATTGACTGATATTACCTGTAATAAGTGTACTGTTGTAGATTACTTGATCAAAGTCTGCACTTATTTTTTGTACAAAATTAATTGACATTATTTCAGACGAGAATTTGACACTTTGTTTTATTTTGCAGAAAAAGAACTGAAGAACATTGACCACACCACAATTATTTTGAACCCTTTACACCACACCGGACGATACGAAAAAACAAGAAAAAAATTGACTTAAGATTTTAAACTGTTTTTTTAAACATTTATTTTGACATCTTTCTGATGAAACTCTCCATATTTTTGTTCGTAATCATTTCGTTTCTAATTTTGTTCTCGAGTTGGAGACCTGGACCCATGTTCTGTAACTATCGCTTCGATAAGATTCGTCGATAAACGTTGAAAAATGAAACAAAAATTTTCGTTTCACTTCAGCAGCGTACTAGATTTTACGCGGTCAATTAATTTTATACGAAATAAGTGGAGACTTGGATCTAGTAATCTACTACAGTTTTGTCTTTTATTGACATTTCACTATAGAGCTGCGTACTATATAACAAAAATCACAACGAAATTTTTCGTTTATGATTTCATTATGTGTCCATTTCTTTATGAAATTTCTCGTTTCGCTTCAGCTCCGTACTATGCTTTACAGTTCACAAATTCGTTTGTTTTTGTTAAAAAAAAATTTTTACAGCGAAAGGTATAATTTCGAAATCGTGTGGTATGTATATCTCCAAATGCCATTTTTTGAATTATCGACCTATCGTACTGAGGGTTGGTTTGCACTACATATTTAAATGAACAATTACGTAGTGCAAACGTTTATACTTAAATGCACAAATAAATAGAACTTTATTAAGCGAACAATTATTTTCACACCAGCGATTTGAATTGAGCAACTATAGTAGCTAATGTGCTTCAAAAAATATCTTCCCAACGAATATCTCGTAGTTATTGGTTCTTAACTGCCTGACATGTTGGGCGTTTGAAGTCAGCTGTGCGAATTTAATTCAACACAAAAATAGAAAATAAAACAAAAATAAAAGTGGATAATGATGAAATGGAAGCTAAAATTAATTTGCGTCTTTATGAGAGATTAAAAAGAGTTTGAAATTCTCTTCAAACCCCATGTAAACAATTGGTTGCGCTCACAATTTTGAAACGTCAAAAAAGCTGCATGCAAAAATTAAAAGTTGGCGAACTTGTCCAGCTGCGTCGCGTTCTGTTCGTATGTATGGATTTGTGTGTATTCAACATTTTGACAGCTATTCCAGTTGCAGGTCCAAATGCAGCTCTGTCTCCATTCTGTTCAGGCAGTGAACAAGCTTCCACATATTTTTGCCTATTGTCCTATATAATCCGAAAAGTTACTTAACGGTCAGCCCAGGGCCGTAGCTAGAATCGGATTCAAATTAGGGCAGCGATGGAAAGAGGTAGGGCCGAAATAAAAAATGCAAAAATAATATAGGTGTAATATAAAAAATTATTATATAAAATATAAAATTCTGGACTTTAAAGTTGATACACGAAATTTCAGTAACATTGAAGCAAGGAATAAGCAAACTTCAGATATAATTATTTAAGTTATCTGAATTTTTTGGACATTTCCTTAATTGAACATATAAAAACAAATTATGTTTAAAGGAAATTTTTTTGGTATGAATTTTTAAAATCAGTAAATTTTTTAAGTCAAATTCAAAATTCAACTAAGAAAAAGTTCTGTTCCTAGAAATCCAGTTTGTGATCACTGAAAATAAGAAAATCTTAAATGAACCCTTCCTCTAAATTATGGAAAAATTTGTATGAATGTTATTTGTGGAGCTAAATCTTTGCATTAGTACCATCATTTTCAGTCCACTAACTAAGTTAAAACTTTTAGGGGCCTTAAGCGATTAATAAAAACAAGGCTTCCTTTTTCAAGTTCAATTAATTAACGATACATATTTCTGATGTTACTTAATTTCTATTATTGTATATAAAGTAGATCATTGATTTAAAGTATTGCTACAGAGGCCATAACATATTCAAATTATGACTTCCTTAACGCCCTTGACTATCGTTTGTGAATAATGAAAATCAACTAATCTCTAAACACTGGGTGAGGTAAAAAATTGTGTATGACCTAATTAAAAAAAAAAACCTTACCTACACGATTTACTCTAGTTTTTTTTACAATATTTTTTTAGGAAACGATAAAAAGCAATTTTATCCAAAAGACCCTCAAAAATGGGCGCGAAAAAAGATTATGTATAGAAAAATTACTACAAATTACTTTCTAAAACTTTTCAAGCAACGCACCCTTTATTTTTATCAAGTTGTAACGATTAGATGACTTTTTTTTATTAAGTCTTCTTTATTCTTGTTATTCTTTAATTATGCCTAAAAAAATTATCTGAATCAGTTGACTTCTTTAGATTTTATAAATTTAAGACCACCTCTCTATACAACTTGAACCGTGGCGGACATCCTGACGAAATTTTTTGTTAGTTCCATCATCGTAATATTAGATGCAGTTTAAACCTAGCTATCGTTAATAAGATTTCCCACGGAATTTTCCCCATCGTTGAAAACTGAGAACGTGAATTACGGTCACAGTTTCTCTCGGAATTTATTATTGGCATCGAAAATGAATGAATGAATTTCATAGCAACTGGGCTACCATTTTGATCGACCAAATTAGAATTTCCCAAGGAACATGGGAAAATTGGTGGTATTTCCAATTACCTTAAAATTGGCTCTTTTTGGAAGTTGACAAGAATTAGGAAAATTGTACCGATAGTTTTATGATATTTTTAAGGAAGGGCATTGGTATTTTAAGGTAGGGCATTGCCCCCAAATGCCCTACCGTAGCTACGGCCTTGGGGGAGCCAGTTTCATTAATTGCCCAGGGATAGAATTTGTTTTATGATTTAAATAATCGAGGTCATAAGAGAATGTTAACAGTCATTAATGATATCTTCTGCAGTCCGTTAGAAGTAAAAGAATCAAAAATTGCCTTTTAACAACATGAAAATACAAATCTAGTACTTAGTCTGAAAATATTCTATAAATGGCTTCTCTTTTATTATATCGTCCCCTGATTCCAAGAACTAGGTAACTCAATTTTAAAAATTTTGGAAATAGCAAGGTTCATAGATACCAAGCTCCCAGAGAACGAGTGAAAGTTTAATATTTATATTTCTCACACTTCATAAATACTCGTATCATATATTTTTCTATGGTAGACAAAAATTGTATGAAAAGTCTTGAAAATTGCACAAAATAATACCGTTTTTGCCGAGATATTGTAAAAATTTAAAATTGAGAGTTACCTAGTTCTTGCAATCAGGGAACGATATACAGTTTATGTGAGTGTGTCGGTCGTTGACTCTAAAAGTTCTCTACCACAGTTGAAACTATTTTCGTTTAATATGAATAGTAAACCCGGCTTGGTATTTGTTTAGAGTGTGTAAAAAAAAGGGGGCCACTTTCCAAAACGGTAACCCGCGTTGAAACTTGATTTTTTTTTACAGGTTGGGGGCGGTCTCAATAGTAAAATTTTCAATTATTAAAGTGAGGAAACCCCCCAAAACTGAATTAAAAATGTTTGTTTTCGTTTTTAACCTCACTTTTTTTTGTGTAAAATCAAATAAATCGAGTGTAATAACAACATTTAAGAGTAAATAAATAAAAACAAACAATAATTTTTCAGTATTTAATCATTATTTTAAAAAAAATACGAAAATATACACGTCAACAATGCACCTATCAAACGACTGAACAAAAATCACGGCTTTCATAAATACAGTGCCAACACCCAGTATTATGGCGCATAAACAGTGAGATGTGTATGGGGGGGCATGCTGCCCCCCTGCAACCCCCCTGCTTGGCTCAATATAGGATTTGGGGTGGGTGCGAGGTTGGGTGTATGCAAAGTTTCGTTTGCGCATATACATTAGTTCACATAAACTGTTGTTCTAATTGAAATTAAAACAGCTTATCCGAATGGGATCAATTAAAAAAAGTAAGAAAAAACAAAAATACCTAAAATCAACATGAAATTTCCCACACTAATCAAAAGAATTTAATAATTTCCTCATAAAAATCCCAAAAAAAACATACCTGGCATCACTAAATCAAATAGAACTGTCAAAACGAGTTATGAACAAAGCTTTTTCTGTGTAATTTGGTATGAAAAGTGAAACTTTAAAGTTAAATTAAAAATATAAAAAAGTGTTTCTTCACTTTAAAATTGATATATTTATTAGTTAAAATACATTCTCTATCGAATAAAAGCATCCGCGTATTAAAATTCAGGTTACTGTTTTGGAAAGTTGAGCCAAAAAAAGTACATACACTAAGGAACAGTAAGCATGACTTCAAATTGAGTTTTTTATTTAATTTTGTGAATAAAATAAAAAAATAACATTAGACTCCTATAATTTTGCTTGCTCTGCGTTGAATTAACAACTAACCACAGGCCTTATAATTCAAGGTACATAATTTGCTCGAACTGCCACAGCCACCTCAATATGATTAACATAAATGTCCTTATTACTAGATTTGGGATTGACCATTACCATAATAACCACAATGTTATGTGGTTTACATACTGACGTGAGAGCTTGGTTAGGTTAGGTGGATGTTGGATTGGAATGCATCTATTAACACTTAAACAGGCAACATCCTATTTCAGAGTTTATAATATGATAATTTTGGGTGACACATAAAATACTTTGGTAAGGACATTATTTACATATATACATATTAGGGTGTCCCTTTTATATTGGATTTTTTTTAAATTTGGTAACGTACATCCTGTCATATTTCTAATATGACTTGATGGGGATATTCCTAAACTCATATCTTGAGCAATATAAGTTAGGCATATTACTTTGCAAACCTTCCGTTAGGAATTTGGACAGTTGAAACACACCACTGAACATTTTAATTGTTCAGTTTACATATATACCAAGAACGCTCACTGAGCTGACGGAACAAAGATTTGTGTTCCTTAGGCTTTTCACACTGAACCCAAAACGCGGTTTTCACGAAAATATCGGTTTTGGAGAAAAACCTAATTGAAAACACAAATTTTCCCATACATTTTTTTATACTTCAGGTTTTCGTAAAACACAAGTTTTATATAAAACCAGTCGAAAACATGTTGGAGTTCAGAGATGAACGAAACAAACGTACCTTTTAAAAAGTTCAGTGCCTAATAAAATGTCAAAAAAGAAACTGATTGAATGCTTTCAAAAATATCATATATAAAATTCCCATCTCAAAATTATTTAATTTATTTGAAACTGATAATATTTTGCCTGTGTGTTTATGTGTATCAAATTAATAAGGGCATTCATGCAATTTCGTAAAACCCTAGATAAGTTAACAAATTGGTTAAGTTTATCTTTTGGTTAATGAACTGTCAAATTTTGTATGGGAAATGATTTACACAATTTGGTTAAACTTATCAAAGGATTTTGTTGCGTAAAATTAACCAAACTGGCTAAACTTATCCAAACGTCATTGTGACTCTTACTCTGATTGAATTACGCAGCATTTAATCAAATGTTTAAAAAATGTCGTTCATGCAAACTTTGCGTAAACTTATCATTTTACACTTATACAAACTTACGACGTTGTATGAACACCCTTAATATAAATAGCTAAGCACCATTTTACTAATCGTAAAACGGAAGAAAACAACAAAAACAAAAGAAAATTGTGAGGGGCTGGTTAATGAAAAACTGTAATGTCAAACGAAAAACGTTTAATGTTCAGTGTGAATGGTTTTCGAGTTTTTGTAAAGTTTTCGCCGAAAACCCTACTAGTTTTTGACACCAAAACTGGGGAAATTTTCTAACAATCAGAAATATAAACTTCAGAAATGATTTAGCCACTTTATATTTCTGAGATCTCAGAGGAGAGAAAATTCCCGATTTTTCCCTTTAAAACTGAGATTGAAATTTTTTGCATAAAGCCTAGTACGCATATCGACACAAAATTTATCGCCCATATAAAATTTTTCCCAGGACAAATTTTATCTCGGATTTTCTTCCAATCAGTACGCAGCTCCAGCGCAAAATTTGACGTTCGTAGTCGCTGTACATAAAAAGGCAAAAGTAAGTCTCCACTACATTTTGCGCGGAAAAAAAATGCTCGAAGCATTTTTTTTCCGGACAAATCGTGACGTTTTATGTTTATTTCACTTTTATAAACTTAAATCTTCTCTTTGTTTCATACTTTCCATTATTAACGCGTTTTAAGGACGCATGACTGAAATAAAATATAAAATGCGTAAAGATAATGATGACATCAGAATTGAGAATAAAATATAAACAGCTGTTTTAAATCAGGCAGTGGCGTAGCTAGTAGGAAAGGGTACAAAAGAGCCACACACAGATTCGGAAAATATTTTTTTCTACTCAACATTTAATTTTATTTCCAAACCGAGTTAAACCGAGTTAGAATCAGCAAACTGATCTGGCAAAAATCAAGTGGATTACTGGAGCAGTAGAAAACTCTGAACATTCCTGAATTTGACAAGTTTTATTTTTATCCATCGACATCACATTTATCCTTTAATAGAGTCTTATAATTGATAGCTTCACAGATAGAGAAAGATCTATTTGACGGAAAAAGTTAATTTGGATCCAAATGTCTACCAATTGCCCTAAAATCACTTTTCCGGAGAAGTAAAAAATCTTCAAAATTTCGGAATTTTTAGAGGTTTTTTAAACCATTGACGTCTAAGCTATTCTTTAATGGAATTCGACAGTTATTGGCTTGACAGATGAGGGACAAAATGTTTTGGTGGAAAAAGGTAATTTTAATCCAAATGTGAACCAATTGCTCTGGAAATCACTTTTTTGCAGAGAAGTAACAAATTAAAAAAAATAGTTTTTAATCCATCGACATGGTAGCCATCTGTCAAATAAATCCGAAAGTTGATAGCTTGAGAGATGAAGGATACTATATTTTTAAGAAAAAAATTTATATTGGTCCAGGTATTGGTAAGGTAGTTCAATCATTGAAACATGAAAAGTCTTTTTATCTGGAAAATTAGGCCTAATTGAAATCTTTTTGGCTAGAAATATTAATTAAGTCTTAAGTCTTATTTGTTCATCAAAATTATAATTGATTTTACTTCCTAAGCGTCTCAAAATCAATCATTAAAATTTTCATTGACAAGTTTCAATGATAGTTATAAATGGCACCTATACCTAAGTTAACTCCTGCAACGTGTTTTTCACTCAATTTAAATCCTAAATTAACTCCAAGTTAACTCAACTAATTTTGTGAGCAAGCTCAGGGACCAAGTTGAGTGCCTTTCAAGTGGTGGCGCCATCTTGACTATGCGCAGAACCAAACGAAAAAAAAATCAGGAGAGTATTATCTGTTAAGTTATATCATGGGTGATATCCATAGTGTCGCACATCGATGACACTAGATTTTTGATAACTTAAAGATAAATTTAATCCTCAACTGAAAAACTGTTCCCGAGTTAGCTTGGGGTTAATTTTATTTTCAGGATTAGATTAATCGGATTTAATCCTGAACTGAACAAGTGGCCCTAACAGCCACAAAATCATTGTGAGTCTTGCCAACTTCTAAAAAAAGAAATAGAGTATATTTGATTTAAGATGGTGTTCACATTGGACTGAAAAACTGGATTTTTTTTGGACGTTTCAGTATTTACATCTTCCTTTACCGAAGAAGTGGGAGCGAGATGTGAATACTGAAACGTCAAAAAAAAAATCCAGTTTTTCAATCCAAAGTGAACACCGTCTAAGAGAGGATAAATAAAGAGTACGGTCCAATAAAAAAGAGAAGGTATACATTTTTCGATTTTAAAACATGTATTTTTTATACTTTTTGCTGAAAATAACAATTTTGTATTGTTTTTAAAATAATTATATAAGTTTAAACATTGTAACTAAACGTTAATATAAATTAGACCTTCATTTTGAAGCCATGTCCTTCTTTTCTCACCACTAAGCATACAAAAATCGGAACGTGGCCATTGACATTTATTGTTTGACAGTTTTGGGTGCGTTCAGAAACACTTGAGTGTTAGGATTAGCTCACATTAGCTGCATTTTTTTTGCATATCCATATGGACTTTAGCTTGGCAAAAAGATTAAAACATTTGCCTTAGTCTACCATTTTTATTCAACTATCTTACCAGCAAACATTTAAAATTTCTATATAAATTATCGATATCACAACGACAATGGTGGTCTGTTAATGCCATTTTTATCGGTACAGAAGTTAAATCCACTTAACTATCTGGACATAGCTAACTCTATATGGACAAAGTTGTATTTGACATGTTACTTTGTTTTGTTGTAATTTTTTTCAAAAATTATTATTTTGAGTTTCAAAACAAAAAATAGTAACCGGTTTTTAATATACCTATACAAATGAGAAACAAAAATTTAGGAAATATTGTGTACGCAGGTAAGTGAATGGTATATGGCTGTGTAGAAATATAAAGTTCGTGAAATGGATTTGAAAATACTTACACTTTATAACAACATATTGGAAGAAAGAAGAATTGTGGACAAAAAATAATTTAAGTAAAAAAAAGAGTATTTTAGCGTACTCTATTAGAGTCATAAATCATAGAGTATGCTTTCATGAAATAGAGTACAAAACTCTATTTTAGAGTACGGTTGGCAAAATTATCCATATATAACGTTACAAGTACCCTAGAGACAATCTGGTGAGGAGCATACACCAACTTCTTAATAAAAAGTGCTCGGAAGAGAGTATGACCGATCTGATGAATTGAATCTTAGTACCATCAGCCCGATCCAGAAAAAGGTGATCGCGATCGCCTTCTCTGCACCAACTACCAGAGGCTTAAGACTTAAATATCGCCTACATGATCCTGTCAAGCAAATTATGATGTGAAAGCCTGAAGCCGTTTTCTGACGACCTGATTGGCCCTTAATTAGTGTGTTTCAGGCCTGGAAAGTTTGCCATCGATCAAATCTTCACATTATGCCAAATCCAGGAGAAGACCCAAGAATTTAATAAATTTGATATCTCTTCCAAGTTTATACGCCTAATGAGGATAATGTTGGAGGATGCTTGCTGCTCCGTCAAAATTGAAAGAAATTCTATTGAAATCTTTAAAACCACCACAAGCCATAAGTGCAGACTTATCTGTCTTTTGCAGATTTTCAACCCACCCACAGACTTTCGAAATTCGAAAATCTGCACTGCAGATTATGTCTGCACTCGTGTCTACTTTAATATTTTCTCTTCTTCTTTTGCTCTCCTTTTGTTTTCTTTAAAAAATGTTCAATAATTTTGCTGTATGCTGTCATCTTTAAGTGAAGGCGATCGATCAGAACTAAAACTCGCCATATCCATGTCAGAAAAACTCTCTATAACCGAATTTATTTGCTTAATAACTTTTTAATGAGGGTACTCAGATAATAATTGTAAATATCTTATTATAGATTTTAAAATCTTTTTGTTAGTGTTTAGAGCAAAATTATATAAAATTTTTCCTCAAAAAAAAAAATTTAAAAACTTAATTTGGCTGTGACGAGTTTTTTTGCCAGGGATATGGAGAGTTTTGCTTCTCATCATCTCAAGTTGTATTCCATAAAATCAAATCATAATAACTGCATTTACTTGGTAAACTATGAAATGCCTTGAGCCTTAACATTGGCCACTTTCTGCAAAATTACAAAAGTAAAATTATTTTTTTGCCACTAGAGCCGTTGTTTTGTGAAAAAGAATATAATTTTTTTTTCCTAAACCAAAATTTAAGCTTTCTGTATCATGAGTTTGAAAATTTTAAATTTTTCACTTTTTTGGCTTATGTAGTTAGGGCTTTAAGCATTAGGTGAGTATATCTATGCATAAAAAAGATGTTACTTTTTGTCATTGTTGGCCAATAGAAAATTTTTAGGCAAGAGTACGATAACTTGGGCGCCAAGAAATAATAACGGTTTTTTGTAGAAAAGTTCAATACAAGCATTTTTGTCTATAGGAGGGGGGGAAGTCTATCTCCCCTGGTTGGGCGGTAGGGGCATTTTCATAAAAAAAGTACTTAAAGAATAAAAAAATTATACAAAAATAACGGTAATACTTACAGATAAGTCTTATACTTTTTTTTTAAAGCCAATACTCCGTTCTATTTGCTAATTTTTAAATAAAGTGAAATCTATGCAAAATTTTTAAAACAAATTTTAAACTCAAAATTTGGAAAAAAAAAAACATAAAAAAAAAAGTTTAAAGTGTAATTTTTCAAAACTGTAAAATTATATATTATTTTTTTTTTCTAAAATTCTTATTATTTGCTCTTATTAATTCTTAATCAATACCTGAAAACTAGATGATTTTATGTCTTCTAGTTTTTGAGAAAATTAAAAATTACTAAAACTATTTTTATGTTTGTTTTATTTTATTTATTTTTATTTTATTTGCTTTTTTGCTTGCTTATACATTACGGCGGCCGGCGTATAAACAGTGAGGTAGGTGCAACCCCCCTGCTTGCGTACATTATAGGATTTGGGGTAGGTGAAAAGTTGGCTATATGCAAAGTTTTTTTGCCTCAAAGTGAAAACACTGTAAATACTAAAAAAACAAAAATTTCATAAAAAAGTTGTTTTAAGATAAATTTAAAATTTATTTTTGTGTGAGGCTTCAAGTGTTACGGACTGTACAATGTATGTACATAACACATCATAGAAAAAAAAGCCACACAAGCCTTAAAATGTATCCCGTTATTCTTGGTGCATGCACATGATGTGTTACAAGTTAATATATCTAAGCGGAGGTAATTCTTTAATCAACCTTTGTGAGAGTAGTATGTTTTTTTAAAATAAAAAATGGCGGCTAAACATCCACTGCTTCATCCTAAGCTTGAAAATTTTTCCATTTTGTGTTCATTCGAAGATTTAATATCGACAAACGAAAAAACCATAATTTTTTTAGAAGATGTTGGACTTATTCCAAATAAAACATCAACTCCCCCATCATGTTGCAGTGTTCCAATGAAGGTAGAAAATAATAGCAATACTAAGTTTGGCTGGGTTTGGCGATGCTCAGTAAAAAGTTCAAACAAAAAAGGTGACAAAACGTGCAGAAATTCAATCAACCCATCCATTGGCACATTTTTTCATGGGGCACAATGCCGATTAGAGATTCGGGAAGTTCTTGCCGTGGTTATCTTGTTCGTCATTAAAATTCCAGTTAACACAGTTTTTCAGGTAAATTAATAAAATCTTGAACATAATTTACAGGTATTTTGAGTTATTTCTTTATATTACTTTCGATTAAATTAATCTAGCATTTACTCGCTTGGTGCCGTCATGATACAAACAATGAGCTGAGTAAATCTACAGTAATAGATTATTACAACTATTGCAGAGAAATAGCTGAAATAATAGCGTCACACGCTGATATAAACATCGGAGGCGAAGGGAAAACAGTTCAAATCGATGAAACATTTTTGACGAAAAGGAAATACCATCGAGGCCGCATAACAGAACAAATGACGATCGTGGTGCTGGGCTTGTATTGTAAAGAAGACAAGATCTGACTTTTTTTTTCCAAATGTAAAGCTGATTTGTGGCCCTACATACACGAGTACGTTAACCCAAATACGAGTCGCATTTGCACCGACAGCGCTCGGCAATATATAGGAATTGAGAAAATATTCCCTGGGAGCACGGTCCATAACACCACGAACCACCGTAAAGGTGAATATGTGTTATGTGAAATGATCTGGAAAATCAAAATAGGCTCTTTAAAAAAACCATTTTGTGCCGAAGAACAACTAACCCCCTTCACCAATACATGGCCTTGTTTTTCTATCGAAAACACTGCCTCGAAAAAAAATACAAAGAAGATATGGGGTCTCAAATTATGGAGTTCTTGTGAAAATTTAGAGGCTGTTATCCCACCTAAACAGCCTAGGCTACTTACCATCAACGATGAACTTAATGAACTCTAATGAACTTGAACCAAACTACAGACAATGACTACATTGACGAAAATAACGTACATTTTAAAGACATTTGTAATTAACTGAGACTGACTGACGGACAAATTGACTGACTTCGACGTGGAATGCAATGTAAGTCTACCTCCTTGTTGGGCATATATAGTACTTACTGTACTATACTTATTACACAGAACTTAATTTATCACAATCCTCAAAGAAAAGTAATCAACAAATATAAATTTAATAAAAAGTAGGTTTGGTCATTTTCTCAAAACCTAGAAAACATAAAATCATCTAGTTTTCAGTTTATGATTAAGATTAAGTAAATATAAATGGAATAAAACTCCGTTAAACAAGTTAAAATTTTTTTGCAAATTAAAAACAATTTTAATTCAATTTCTTTGTCAGCTTTTTTCAGCTATCGGCTACTCAGTTATCTTGGATAACCTATCCGATAGCCGGCCGAACGCACCCAGTTTCTTCTTTGACATTTTATTTCGCACTGAACTTTTTAAATGGTATGTTTGTTTCGTTCATCTCTGAAATTCAACATGTTTTCGACTGGTTTTATATAAAACTTGTGTTTTCGATTAGGTTTTTCTCCAAAACCGATATTTTCGCGAAAACCGCGTTTTGGTTTCGGTGTGAAAAGGCTATTTACTTCAATATTTACGAATTAAATTTGTATGGTAAATCTTCGAGACCTGAAGATGGTAAATCTTATTAAATCTCAGATTAGTGTTAGGTGGAAATGTAGTATAAGGGAACGTATTGTTTGAACCTATCAAAGTTACTATCCTTCGTTAGATCGTTTATCATCTTTGTTTTTGTTTAATTGTCAACAATATCGATATATCATCGAAAAGGGATAAAATTATGGCTTTCCCAACTAAATAGAATTAATGCTAAAATCCCATGGTCTTAAATAAGATGTGACAATGAATGCATAAACATTTTCAAAATCTTGCCTTTCTTTCTTGGTGAGAGAATAAATTGTTCTTGCCATCTATCCTGGTTAGTGCATTATTGTACTCGTATCTTTGTGCGCATATAGCATTTCTACAAAAAAAATATTACGAACAGTTTTATAAATTCTCAGTAGTCATCTCTATCAATTTTTTTTGCAGCTGAAAAGAACTCAAGCAGTTCGTTTACATATTCTTGTCTCTCGGAAATACTTTTTTTTTATAGTTTATGTAGTTTGTTTGAAAATTAGTTAAAATAAGTGGAATCTCTTGGCTCATCGTTATACTTGGAAAATTTAAGTTTCAAATGCACTCATGAGAACAAGTTTCTTAGATATGATGTCGACATACAAAAAGTGACAACTTCATTTCAAGTTTATGTTCCAGAAGCACATGCAGTGACCTCTGTTAGATGCTTTTGTGTCATAGCACATTATCTCAACATTGTGTTCGATATTCCATTCATGTTAGACTCTTAAAACGCCTTCAGAAGACTGTTTTTTTCGGGTGAGTTTTCAATTTAAGTTGCAGAAAGAAGGTACTACCAAACAATAAAAACGCCTGGTAATAGTTTTCCATCATAGCTTTGCCTGACGCTTGAAGAATATAAACCGAGTCTCTTTTTTATAGATAACTGACATTTGTCTAAGGCCGATAATAATTAATTCTTTTCTTCCTCATTTTTGTTAAAGCTGTTTTTTTATTTCCTTTAATTTTTAGCTAGGAATCAGCATGTGTGCTAAATTAAAAAGGTTTTCTTAGTCGGTTTGAAAGTCCTATATTCTCGGTGTTTGAAAATATATTTTGCATTTTTGAAAGCTCTGGCATCACTGGTTCATTGGCGGATTCAGGGGGGGAGGTCATGGGGGTCATGAACCCTCCCCCCTGGGGCTTTTCCCAGATATAAAATATTAGACATATGAATTCAATCATAAACAAAAAATTTCACTGCTCAAAGGATATAATCCGCCTTCAAATTTATTTTAATTAAACGTGCGTATTTAAAGAGTTAAAACACACAAATCAAAGTAAAAAATACATATCGTCGGCTTTCTGTCAAAACAAATTTCAAATTTGAAAAATTGCTTAGAAGACACAAAACACCGATTTAAAAGGTAATAAAATGGAATTTTAAGATAACGAAAGGTTTTAAAACTGGTTGATAGAGCATGATAAACCATGACACAGTTACTAGACATTGATATTCGAATTCAGTAATTCTTGTTGACCAAAAGTACATTAAAATGTCATTTAAGGACTTGCTAGGTTTTGACAGAAGGCCGACGATATGTATATCGTTCGTGAAAAGTTGAAAAAATAATTCTTCTGCCAAAAAAACAATAAAAGTTTTCATTTCAAGAATAATACAGAATTCTTCTTTTTGTTTGCTATAGTTTTACCGTAAAAATAATTTGAAATTGATTTGATGATTTTGTGAACATTTCTGACACCGTACACCGAATCACATTACAAATTCCATGGCATCCCGTATGTGTACTCTTCGAAAGGTTACTGGTCATAAAAGGCCAGGTAGTAACAGTAGATCATGTTTCAGGCATACAATTTTCAAAAAGTAATACTGAACCATGAAAAAACTTTAAAAATTCATTTTAAAAAATGTATGTGACCAATGAATCTAGAGGACCTTTAATAACAAATTAGTGACCTTTGATATGAAATATTTGTTTTTTAAGATAACCTTAATAAGGTACCTAAAAATTTTCTTCAGTGACCTGGAATGACTTAAAAAAAAACTTTAAAATCCCATTAAAACAAATCCGCAACCAATTAATGTAGCTAGATGACCTTTATCAGCAGTCTTTTGAATCGGGCACAAATTACAAAACCGTCTAAATGAAAAACTCGCATTCGAGATCTTGCAAATAGAAGTAATACTAATAATGTGAGCAACTCAGTTTTGAGTAGGTATTCGAGATTTCAATTTTCGAGATTTTGGTTGACATTGGCAAGATTGTAAGGTGAGAATGCAATGTTTTTTTTTACTTAGTGTGAGATATCATTTTTCAAGATCTATAAATAATGCAGTTTCGATATTTTAGATTTTGGTATCTTGCAATTTCTCACAGTGAGGTGCGAAAAATTGGGCGGTACTTGGAAAAATTCTTACAGCTGATTCAAAATTTTCTAAGTCCAACTCAACAAATTTATAAAATTAAACTTTTTGGACTTTTTACTGATCACATACATTCTTTGCAAATATCCTAAATGACATATCGCTTACTTAATCTCAAAATCAAGGTCTAGCATCCATTAGGCAACTAAGTTGTAAATTGCGATCAATTTTTAGTTTCTAGCACTATAAAGTAACTTTAAGCATTGAGCAACTCGGAGACATGAGTGGAGACATTTTTCTTTGTTTTCCCAAGACTGTAATTGCTTACGCTTTCCCACTAACTTAGGGCACCATTTTGGGAATACAAAGATTTTTGTTTTGTAATTTTGACGTTTCATGAATTTGTTTTGTTCGGGGATGTCATTAAGGAAATTGGTACGTATAACAAAAGTAGCTTCTAGTCGCCAGGCAAAAGATCAAAATTGATCTTGTAGAGTAAATACGATCTTATTGTAAAGAGTTAAGATTTTATTAAACATTTCCTAGACAATATTTTTAGTATCTAGTGGCATGATGGTTCTGGCTTCAATTCCTTAATTAATTAATTTATTTTTCAAAAAATATTTGCAATGGACATAAAATGTACGACTGTATTGCAGATACTTGCTCTTATGTTCAAGTTGTCTGTAATTAAGAACTTTTAAAATATGCCAGTAATTACATATATAAAAAATATAAAAATATATAAAATGAGGGCATTTAAATTGTTCTTCTAATTGTTTAACAACTTTTCAAATTGCTTAAGGCTTAAAACCAATTTGATAACTTGAAGAAAAATGAATAAAAGCACAAAAAAAACCTTGTAGCGATTTTCTTAAAAAGCTATTTTTATATTAAATTAAATAATGATTAATTTTAAAATATATTTATAAACTAGTTTCAAAACAATTCACCAACGCGTTCTTGAAATATTGGATTAAAAAAAAAAAATAATATCTTCTTAAAAGGCCAACATTTAGTTTTTATTTTCATATGCAATTTTATTGAGATTTTTATGGACCTTTTGCATGCAAATTTTGATTGAAATTCTTTGAACAAATCGAAGTTCAAAAAGCCTTAAATGGCAGGTACTGTTATTAACAGTTTTTCGGAATTTTTTTCCAGAATGTTCACCATACCTACAGTAATCCACTGGTTTTATTAAATTCGTTGAAGCCGTTTTTCAGATAAGTAAGCTTTTTCGTAATGGTATTTTTTTGGTATAATTTTAGAAGGTAAGAAATATCCCCTCCGAAGAATTGAAAAAAATAATTTAAAAATTTGAAGAAAATCGGTTCAGTGGTTTAGGCTGTAGCTGTAGGCCAAGGAATAGACAGACAGATAACCAGACAGAATAGTGCCACCCACTTTGCTCGAATTCAAAACTTGCCTTATATCGTAAGTAAACATTTTTTTTGGATGCAATACGAGTACTTAACTGAAGTTTTAAGAAACGTGACCCCCCCACTGGAGCAAAGTCTGGATCCACCCTTACACTGGTTAGGTATCAACCTGTAAAATTTGACTTAAAAATTATGACTCGTACATTAGGAAAAAATCAATTTGAAAAATAAGGGACACCCTTACATAAATGTTATGTTTATGTACATGGTCATGTTTCATTAAAGTTTATTCATAAATAAAAAAAAAATTGCATATTTTATAAAACTTTGCAAAACCGGTATTCAAAACTGGGAAATGAATAATGTGCTTACCTACATATGTTTGTATGCATTAAACTTGGGACATTAATTTATGAATCCGGAAAATTTTTGTGGTAATTTCATAATGCACCAGGTAGAATCTCGCTTATACAGGAAGTGGAAGATTTACCAGGTGGATAAGTGAAATGTTCTGATTATAGGGAGAAAATAGAATTATTGAATAATAAATTATTGTATTTTACGATAAGAAAGAATCTAAACATTTATACATAAAAAGGCCAAAATAAATTTTGGAGTGCCATTTTTTTAAAAACTATTCGACCGATTTGGACAAATTTTATATATTTGAAAAGCAATAATCACGGGAAGTATACGATTCTATACTGCTATCTGTCAATCACTCTGTACATTCAAATACATTAAATTTAAAACAAAAAAAAAGTTGTTTACTTTAATTTTCAAATATTTTATAGCTTGATTCTGGGAAGTACCGTATTTCAACACAGGAACGGGGACGAGATTAGTATAGTCTTATTAAGGATACTTTGGTGTTTATAAGAGCCAAAATGAGGTTATTTCTCAAATCACAGAAAAAGTGTTTTCATTTGTAATTTGGTAATTTCGTTTGACAGCTCATAACATTTTTGAATTACAACTGGCTGTTAAGTGTTACTCACTTTTTGTTGTTTTTGTTCTTTCTACTTCCATTGAACTTTGACATTTTCATACAAAACATTTAGAGAGCTCTTCAAACTGTGGACAATTGGGTGTGTTCAATAGGTTTTTGACTTAATTTCCAGCTTAATTTCGTGTAAATTTGGTTGAAGTTATCTTATTTCAAAATGTGAATTTGTATGGGAAATAAGATGATTTCGTACTGAATTTGGAATTTTTCAACGAAATTACTTCATTTGGCCTAATGAAAACGTAGTAATAGTATTTGATTTGTTTTTTTTTTTTTTAAATACAGTCACTGGCACTCAAATTCGGACAGCAAATAAAAAAACGCATTTACAAAATATTTTTGGACTTAAGCTATCAGCTGGAATCCTATTTTGCGTTGCTGCGATGAGAGGGGTAATATTACGGTCCACTGAAGAACTCTTAATTCATATGTTACTTTTTCTTCCACCAGGCCTCTCTGAATTTTTAATTTTAAATATTCAAAAGCCATCCGTTCCTGGAAACATAAAGCTTCTGCAATGTCTAGTTCATTAGATATTTGCGAATATCTAACGAACCGAGCTTTCGAAATTGTTGCGGTTTTCAGTTCTGAAGTTAACACACCTTTCCAAAAATGCAAAGGCCTGGTGGATGCCTAGCGGGGCCTGGCGGCCGCCTGGTGGACACCTAGCGGAGACCTAATGGAGGCCTGGTAGGTGCCTAGTGGACGCTTAGCAGAAACCTAGGGGCCTGGCGAACACCTAGCGACGCCTAGCGTAGGCGTAGCGGAGGCTTAGCGGACGCCTAGCGGAAGGCTGGCGGACGCCTATTAGAGGGTTGGCGGACACCTAGCTGAGACCTGGTAGATGCCTAGCGAGGCCTGGCGGACGCCTAGTATAGGCCTGGTGAACACCTAGCGGAGGCCTAGTGGAGGCCTGGTAGGTACTTAGTAGATGATTAGCAAAAACCTGGGGTCCTGGCGGACGCCTAGCGACTCCTAGCGGAGGCCTGGTCGACGCTGAGTAGAGGCCAAGTGGAGGCCTTATTTCTAGGTGCTCCAGCTGCAAAGGATTGCAATTTCATTGACAAAGAATCAAACGTTTGCTAAAAAGTGGTGAGTCACGTTCAGCTTGGTTGGGATTTTTCTTCAGGACCACTTTATGAAATATCGACAAATGATTTTTTTAATTGGTTAAAACTTTAATTGTAAGGTCCTCCATTGAGGCCAAAGACCTTGCATCTGGTCTTTAAAATTATTGAAATTAGTAAGTAAGCGTGTCACAAAAATAATTTCCAGCAACAAGATCAAAGTTGAGTTGTGAGTACAAAACTCTACTTTCCGATTGCTGGGCTTCCACTTCCAACAACGCTCTTTGGGTATCTTGGAACTTCTATAGACCATAAGGCCGTTCTTTTAAAGTTTTTAGATAGTCTGTAAATGTGCCAGCTCAATATGAGAATCCAAAAAAAGTCGTTTATCCACCCCCAAGATATAAAATATTAGAGCCATATCTTCTCCATAAATTTCGCCCAATTTTCACCACTCTTCCATCCACCAATCATTGTTTCTTATTTCTCACAAAAGCATTTTGTTTGCAAGTCGTGATTCCTTAGGGTCAACGACTTTTAAAATATGATTAGCCTATGTTTAAAGTGTGTATGTGTAAAGTTTGGGTATGTCTGTCTGTCTAAATAAATAGCATAACTTGGTGATTTAATAGGCAGGTTGAACAATTTTTTGATGAAATTTCTCTGCAGTTTTTCCATTTTTTCAAATTCTTCGGCACCCCATACTTGTGCCGCATAACATAGAGTCGATTTAACAACTGAATCAAAGCTTTTATGCTTCGTAGAGAGGCAAACGTGCTTTTGACAGGTTTTCACTTTCTTTCCATAGTTGGTTTTGAAATCCAGCGTTGAATACAGCTTGGCTCGAGTATTTTATATCTTGGGGGTGGACAAACTATTTTTTTTTTGGGTTCTCATATTGAGCTGGTGGACAAGCGAAAACACTTAATTCCTAACCCTTAAAATATCATTTGGGGGGTTTGGAGCCCTTTTTTGTTTTTCGGTGGAAAAAAGAAAAATTGAATAACTTTTTCCCTGAGGGTGGATTTTCCTATTGAGCCAGTGAAAAAACAAATACATTTGACTCCACCCGCCTTGCAGCTCTTTTTGTTTTTGAATGCAAAAAAGAAAAGTTGGATATTTTTTTCTTGGGGGTGGACGAACATAAATACTGGATAAATCCGATAAAAAAACACAAAAATTTTGAGGTTGGGGTTTTGACTTCACACAGCTTAGCTTACCAAGTGGATACATTACGGTACCATGCGCATACCATGTGGTGAGGTAACCATGCAAATACAATGTGGATACCATACACATGGATACCGTTCGGAAACACCTTAGTATCATGCGGACACCACACCACAAAAACCATGGAAATATCAGAAATATCATAAGGATCAGGATAAGGAGATGTGGATACCAAGCTTATATAATGTGGTACCACATGGATATCATGCGGATACTGTGTGGATACCACGTGAATACCATCCGAATACCAAATGTCAAATACCGCTCGTCAACCAGATTGACTACGTCAAACGGCTACAGTCACAAGAGATTTTTTGGTGCTTTTCCGATTGAATTTTTCGCACTCCATTTAATAAATAGTCCAATAGCATCAGTGGCAGTATTGCAAAGGAAGCCATCATCGATGCTGCCTCTGACGTGCCAAGACTTACACGACCACCATGGCGAAACCCCTGGCTTGACGAAGAATGCACACTAAGTGGTGCTTTAAAGAAGTAGAAGAGAGAGAAAGATCGGCTTCTCAGAAGGAAAAAGAGGTAACATGAGAAGCATCCGATAAAGGCAATAGAGGGATCCCACTGCAGGAATGAAGTTCGGAATTACCAATAGGTGAAAAGAACATCCCAAAGTTATAAGGCCCCAACTGAAGCCGGCAAGGACGATCAATGGAATATTATAGTAGAATAGCAGTTGCTGCTGAGGATATGAAAAAATCATGTTTGCAAATTATATACCGATGATGAGGAATCAAGCTCCGCTGAACTCGGCTTCTAAGATAATTCATGGATGAAACGTTTGCTTAAGATAGAATTGTAATAATCCGAAGCTCACATCAGAAGCTTATGTCTAAACCTAAAGCAACGTTCCATATTGTCAAATGTAGAAGACTGTCATATGAATTCTGCCATGTGAACTCCGCAATTTCTTCAAACGTCAAATATCACAATCCGCAATTATAGCCGCATCATAATTATTTATTACGTTCTCATAGAGTTCTATCAAAGATGATAACAACAATCAACAATTTAATTTCTGAATCGATGTCTGAAGCATTCACACGTATGAGAAGAATTCTTCTAGATTACTCGCCAAAAAGCCCATTAGCGACTGACTATACTTTCTTCTTATGATGAGTACCTTTTACAAATAGATCGCTTTATTTTCATGTGAATATCCCTTGGAGAAATTTCGAAATAAATCTTCTGTAAGGGGATTACCTTTGGATATGTGAATGAGGAAAATTATTTATAATCTGATTTAAATTTTATAATTTTCCCTCAAAAGATGAAGATTATTTTTAAAGTGTTATGCAAAGCTTTCATCATATTGTTTTGAATTATAACGTTCTCTCCCTTACCTATATACTCGTAAGCTACTCATATAAACGATGATGCTGGCTTCAAGATTAATTTTGCTTGTGTATTTTCTTGAAGTTAATTTCAGCTTCCCACCCCTAACAAAAAAAGTTAATGCGTGTTTGTTCCTTTATTGCTGTTTCCTGTTCTTAACTGTTTCTAGTGCATTGTGTTATATATTTGGACTAGAATGGATGCTAGGACGTAGTTGAGTGTCGTCGTTGCATAGTGAAGTAATTTTGTTTAAAACAGTAGACAAATCCGTCACGATAGAACAAGGAACCTTTTACTTAAGATGTTATACTTATGCATATGTAGGTATAAACCTCAATGCATGTATTTATATCCTTAGCAAAATCTATACGTGCTACTAATACACAGATATACAAAGCTGTGTAGAGCACCAAGAAAATCGAAATGGAATCAAAATACAACTATGGGTTCAAAAAATCCCAGTTTTCTCATGCTGGTCTTACAAATAGTAGTAAACCAGTCAGGAAAGCAATTTGTTATGATCGGTTTAAGAAGTTGCTTATAGAGAAGCAGCTGTGTCCTTTGGCTTTCCACATTAGAAGAAAAATCTGATTTGACTTACTTAGTCGTCTGAAGCAATTTGGCAGAGTTTACTTTGGTGCTCCATGTTGTATAGAACTTCCACAGCCATCTCACGTGCTTTTTCAACTTTCGGGTTGCAGTAACTGGCGATATGGGTTTAGCCTATGTTAGCGAATCATCTGCATAATATAGCAACTTTTAGCATTGTTGGGTTGACGTTGGTCTTATGTGAAGATGTTGTAGATGGTGGCCGTATCAGCTAGTGTGACAGAAGACCGCGAAATGTCGATTCGGCGCCGTTCCCAGCAGTTAGGCCTTTGTTACAGCACTACGTGGAAAATTTTGCGGAAGGATTTGGGCGTAAAGCCTTTTAAGATACAGCTGGTGCAAGAACTAAAGCCAGCCGACCTACCACAACGCCGAATTTTTGGTGAATGGGCTCTTGGAAAGCTGGCCGAGGATCCGCTTTTTTATCGAAAAATTGTGTTCAGCGATGAGGCTCATTTTTGGTTGAATGGGTACGTAAATAAGCATAATTGCCGCATTTGGAGTGAAGATCAGCCAGAAGCATTGCAACAGCTACCAATGCATCCCGAAAAAGCCACTGTTTGGTGCGGTTTATGGGCCGGCGGCATTATTGGGCCATATTTCTTCAAAGATGATGCGAATCGCAGCGTTACTGTCAATGGTGAACGCTACCGAGCGATGATAACAAACTTTTTTTTGCCCGAAATGGAAGTTCTTGACTTGCATGATATGTGGTTTCAACAAGACGGTGCCACATGCCACACAGCACGCGAAACAATGGCGCAATTGCGAGGCGAGTTTGGTGAACAGTTAATTTCACGTTTCGGGCCGGTCAATTGGCCGCCTAGATCGTGCGATTTGACACCATTAGATTATTTTTTGTGGGGGTATGTCAAGGCTAATGTCTATAGGGACAAGCCCGCTTCGATTGACGCACTGGAAGCCAACATTTATGCATTCATTCGTGAGATATTGGCCGATATGTGTGAAAGAGTATGCCAAAATTGGACTCAGCGGATGGGCTACCTGAGACGCAGCCGCTGTCAACATTTGCATGAAATTATCTTTAAACATTAAATTGCAAGGTTCAAACTATCGATTCAAATAAATATTTCATTCCTTTTTTCGAATTTTGTGTGTTTTTTTTTTTTTTTTTAAGTTCTAAACCTCTTAAAAAATCACCCGTTAGAATGGATGCGAGGACGTAGTTGAGTGTCGTCGTTGCATAGCGAAGTAATTTTATTTAAAACAGTAGACAAATCCGTCATAATAGAACAAGGAACTTTTTACTTAAGATGTTATACTTATGCATATGTAGGTATAAGCCTCAATGCATGTATTTATATCCTTATCAAAATCTATACGTGCTACTAATACACAGAGATACAAAGCTGTGCAGAGCACCAAGAAAATCGAAATGGAATCAAAATACAACTATGGGTTCAAAAAATCTCAGTTTTCTCATGCTGGTTTTGCAAATTGTAGTAAACCAGTCAGAAAAGCAATTTGTTATGATCAGTTTAAGAAGTTGCTTATAGAGAAGCAGCTGTGTCCTTTGGCTTTCCACATTAGGAGGAAAATCTGATTTGACTTGCATAGTCTTCTGAAGCAATTTGGCCGAGTTTACTTTGGTGCTCCATGTTGTGAAAAACTTCCACAGCCATCTCATGTGCTCTTCCACCTTTCGGGCTGCAGTGACTGGCAATATGGGTTAAGCCTATGTTAGCCAATCATATCTGCATAATATAGCTAATTCTAAGTATTGTTGGGTTGACGTTGGTCCGATGTGAAGATGTTGTAAATGGTCGCAGCTTTGATCCTATAACTACTCCTGCTCTGATGGTTTTAGTAAGATACGATACCAGAAATGGTACATCTATCGACCTTCTTCGGTCTCAGTACTATTTGCACTGTCTTCCATCCCCTCGAAAATTAAGAATTGTTGACACATTTGAACAGGATCGTGAGAAACAGCAGCAGATATAGCTGGAAATCATATTTGGTCCAGATGACCTGATATGTTGTCCCCTATTGATTAGTTCAGCTACTTCTTCGGGGTTGGTGAAGTTAGCTAATGATCACTAGTTGAGTTTAAAATTGGTAATTTCTTCATTAGTTTCTTCAGTTGCTCAGATTTTGACTGCTATTCCTCTAATAATGAAGGATCACTGGGTAGATATGGCACGAAATTTTCTTCAAAATATTCTGCAAATAAATACTTCAATTTAATCCTGAGTTTTCGTGACATTCCAGTGTCTCGTTTTAGTTTTTCTTATGGCATAATTTTTTGTCTTTAGCTGAGGACCTGCTTAAATTCGTAGAATGCAAAGCTCAGGTTTGATTGATCATAGTCTTTTTTGGAACTGGTTGTTGTAAAAAAGTTGAAGAGCGTTCTTCAACATAATTTGTATGTACATTGTAGTTTGCTCTTAACCATTTGGTAGATTCCATTGCCCGTGTTCCAATACTTTGATGATTACAGCCAAACAATTCCTTCTGAAAGATGCTGGTATCCGTCAATCGACGTCTTTGGTCACTTCTGCTCATCCAAGGCATTGATTATGATGATTTCCATATCGTCTGTGGGTTCCTCAATTTTATTTTTGCGTAAGGTTTCTCCTGGCATCCGATATCACTATTATCTCTTGGATTTTTCTTTTGAACCTTTCGATATCGAGGTCAGTTGTAGTTGATGTACTCTTCTGTTGTTTTAGATTAGCTGACGCAGTTTGACGTGCAGCTTAACGTTCCACTGGCCTGTGATTCGCATCTCCGGTAAGGGTCTGGGTAATTTTGCAACTCAGGAACGATGTTGATGAAGTTCGATGAAACCGGGAAGAAGTATAGCCATGATAGTGTTCTTTGGAATGTTTGCTTCAGTTTAAAGACCATTAGGATCAAATAATAGTGCTCAAAATTCTTAGGCAACCAATTCACCAGAAATTTTCGAGCTTCTGATATGTCTTTCTGCGTCGTGGATGTTGGACATTGGAATATCCTCAGATCAGTCCATAGGTGTGCTGGGCGGGTAAGTTGCTGAAAATAGAAAGGTCGTGATTAATATCAGTTTGTGTAACAATTCATTTATGACAATGGTTATGGCCTTAACAGATCTTATTCTGGAGGTCACAACTTAAGAGAGGCTTAAATGTTCTTCTTAACGAAAGGCGCTGTTCGTTTCTTGCCTTGAAACTTGTTTATTCGGAAGGTGTTGTATCCTTAGAAATTTATGTGGTTTCGTTTTTTGACGCTGGTTTCACTTATGTGGGCTATGTCCGGTGAGTGCTTTTTAAAACGCTGTACAATATACTAACATTATATGCATTATATTCTGCATAAAACGAAGATTAAAATGGCCACAGCCACCAACTTCCTTTCCTTACACAGCGAGGCGTACCTAATTGCTGCTGGGCACTGTGAGACGAGCTTTATTAGATCCGAGTTAAGGATCAGACTAATTTGGTTTTCATCTCACGTTCCACTTTCTTACTTCCCTTCCTTCTTTACCTTACACCAAATGTAGTTTGCTTGCTGGTTAAACTATTAATAGTTCCCACGGTAGGCTCTTTAATCCTTTTGAGTCTGTTTAGATTTCTAAGATTGAAACCAGTCTCACGGCAGTTTCTGGACGAGAGAAGTGAGGACGTCAGGAACCCCGCACTTCCCTTGTCCAAAAACTGCCGTGAGACCGGTCTCAATCTTATCAATCTAAACAGGGCCTTTCCTTGTCCGTGAATACGTGTGAATTGTGGATAGATCTAAAAGTGACGTTTTCAATTTTTTCGATTAATTTTTTTGTTGTTTTCAGTCTTACTAGCCAAAATCCATTGAATTATCATTGTATTGGTGTGGTTCCATTTAAAATACATTGGGCAGCTACCACAAGCTCAGCCATGTGGAGGAAGTCCTCTCAGTGCATTTTGTAGGGTGAAAGAGAAAAAGCCCTGAAGTCGGTTCTCTAGAAAATATAGGTACTCTATGCTTCCACAAATGATAAATTGTATACTGTTCCAGATCAAAGAGAGTGCTCATGGGAGAATAAAAAAATTTCCCCTCCTTGCCAGAGTTGGTGTGAGAAATTTCTTGGGGCCTCGTGCTCGTATGTCAGATTTGAAAAAAATGTCAGTTTTAATTCAAATAAAAACACAAAATACACACGGCTAGGGTAACCAAAGTGTTACTTTTTTTTTGTTTTGTTTTAAGTTTAATTCTTTTTATACGTGTACTTTTTTTTTAACATTCGATTTCTTGGACAGTGACTTTCTAAAAAACTTGATTCACATATGATTGCCCAATGGCAGCTCTAGTCAAATACTTCTTTTGACGTGGTGCAAATTAGTGCCCAAACCGTTCCCAAAGTTTTGACAGTTCTCTCTCTAAGAGAATTTTATCTCCAAACGGCATAGTTTGACATATAGCTTAAGAAATTGCGAAGAATTAATGGAACGCAAATAATACGATTAAATTGAAAATCATATTAGCTGCGTTTTTTTGCATGTCCATATGGACATTGGCGAAAAAAACGACATCGGGACATTTCGATAACATTTGCCTTGGTCTGCCATTTTTTATTGAATAATATTATCAACAAACATTTGACATTTCTATACAAATTATCGATAGCACAAAGACAATAGTAATCTGGCAATACCGTTTATATCGGGACAAAAGTTAAATCCACTGAATTATCTAGACATTGCTAACTCTATATGGGCATATTTGTTGTATTTGGCATGTAAATTGCTTTGTTTTGTTGACGTTTTTTTCAGACAGAATTTACTAGAGTTGCAAAAAACAGAGCTATTATAACACACAAATTGCATTAAGCACTAGGTTTGTTCGTTGAGCACTGAAATCACCCTGGGTTGGTCCCAAAGTGTTTATTAAAAAACCTGTCGAACCAATTCTGTGTTTTTCGAAACCTGGGTTCGCCCTGAACACGCCCTGAAGTAGAACTAGGTTTTTTGCTGGGGCGAGTTGAGGTAAGGACTTAAATGTCAAATTGGCAGGAGCTCTGAAGCATTTTTTTGTTGTGAATTCACGTGCTGAAGGTAATTCTTTTCTTTTTGAAATGGAAATTCAAGGAATACATAAATTTATTTCAAATACTAGTACTAACAAATAGAAATGGAAAGTGGAAACTGTTGTTTCCCTTTTTAATTTTTAAATCAAAATTTGCTTCTTGCTTATCTCAACAACACAATTGAGAGCCGTTTGGTGTTTTTTGAATCCGAAAAACATAGTTTTTTTTGACAATTCATGGGGTTGTCAAGAAAACCTGGGTAAACTTCAATGAACAAACCTATTGCGTGACACACTAGGTGTGTTCCACAACGAGTTGCAAACAGTTTGAAACCACCAGTTGCTATTATAACACACAAATTTCATTAAACACTAGGTTTGTTCCTTGAGCACTAAGTCACCCTGGGTTCGCCCCAAAGCGTTTTTTGAAAAACCTGACGAACCAATTCTGTGTTTTTGAAACCTAGGTTCGCCCTGAAGTAGAACTAGGTTTTTTGCTGGGGCGAGTTGAGGTAAGAAGTTAAATGTCAAATTGTCAGGAGCTCTGGAGCATTTTTTTTTTTGTGAATTCAAGTGCTGCAGGTAATTCTTTTCTTTTTGAAATGGAAGGAATATATAAATGTACTTTAAATACTAACAAATAGAAATGGAAAGTGGAAACAGTTGTTTCTTTTTTTCATTTTTAAATCAAATTTTGTTTCTTGATTATCTCAACAACACAATTGAGAGCCGTTTGGTGTTTTTTGAGAACCGAAAGACATAGTTTTTTTTTGACAATTCATGGGGTTGTTAAGAAAACCTGGGTAGACTTCAACGAACAAACCTATTGCGTGACACACTAGGTGTGTTCCACAACGAGTTGCAAACAGTTTGAAACCACCAGATTTAGTGCAAAACCGTTTCGCAAATTAAATTTTGTATTGGCCTGCACTAAATCTGGCGGTCTGAAACTGTTTGAAAAATTTAGGGAACTTAATGCAAAAGCCAGTTAGTGAATGGTCAATTGACGATATTGATATACCACAACAAGGGATTTTTTTTTTTTTTTAAATTCGTACCACGCCACATGGATAAAACGTAGATTTAAATTTTCATATTTAATGCTTGGATTTAAAATTCACTTAAATCTAATTTAAATTCAGTATGATTAAGTTGGTCTCTATCCCTACCATTTAAGGGGGTAATTAACTTCTGCTTAAAGTTTACCAAATTTGTTTTCGCAAACATAAGTAATCAGACTAACATACAAATATATATACTTGTATACATTTATATATGTAAATGGGTGCCTTATGTAGAAGTTATAAAGTTTTTATGCAAAATTCTTAAGTTACAATAAGTTGCTTCCAACTTTTAATACACACACAAAATGTCTTCCATTTAAGTACTTAGAAAGGATTTTTACGGATTAAGTCAGTTATTATATACCTATGGTTATAAGGTTCTATATGTATATACCTACCTATTTATTCAGGGGTGTTGATTATTCTAACTTTAATTTTCTTAAAAAAAAAAAAATAAGAATAATAAGCAACAGTATACTATATGTAGGTATGGTACCCAAGCAAAAAGAAAACAAGTTCACCTTAGTGAACCATACAGTGATTAATGATTTTAATGGATTTACATGTAAAACGCCTTATTTATGCCAAAAACAAAATGTTACTTTGACTTTCCATAAAAGGTTGCGAATACTTTTATAAATATTTCCATATAAGATAAAATATAAAAGAGGATAACCCCAAAAATAGAGGAGAGTGCGACTGACTTAAGAAGAGATTAAGGAATTTTAGAAGGTTGTTATAAATATAAATGTGGACAGGACCAACTTACCTACATTGATAAGAGTGTAATGAGTGCTTATTGAATTTATATACAGCTAATGTCCTTGATGCAAGAACTCATCATATCTTATATTGCAAAAGAGTGAATTTACGACATTGGCTTAGTGGCCCAAACTTAATTGTTGGTGGTGCATATCTCAAAAGTGTCGAATGCTATATGAAACAGGAATCAAAAATAATTGTGACTTTCAGTCGACTGGCAAACTAACTAACTGATCCGTCAAAAAAACCTAACCTAATCGATTTATTCATGCTAAAAGGAATACCCTTTAACTGTGTAGAAATTTCAGAGAGCTATTACCTCTTCTCAGATCATTCTGCCATCATACTCATTATGAGCGAAAAAAAAACCACCCAGGTTAACAAACAGTAAAACCAACTGGGATGGATTTAAAAAAGATATCGAGGACAACGTTGAGTTGAAGACGCAGTAGACACCTTTGTTCATATTATACAAAAAGCAGCTTGGGATAACACACCTTATCAAAGGCTAATGCCTCGCTATAAGGAAATACAATATCCGCAAGAAATAAAAGATTTAGTGAAAGAGAAATGAAAAGTACGTAAGAAATGGCAGCGAACCCGTGCTCCTCAACACAAAGCTTATTTAAATCGCTTGAGTAATATGCTAAAAACGGCGATATCAGATTTCAAAAGCCTTGAAGTTGAAAATTACCTTGAGTGCTTCACAGCGGGGAAAGAATCCAACTACTCACTTTAGAAAGCTATAAAAAACAACGAAAAAACCAAAGCTTCCTGTGCCCCGATTAGGAAAAGCCAAAATGAATGGGCTAAAAGTGACAAAGAAAAAGCGATAGTATTCGCCGATTACTTAGAGGAAACAGGAAACGAACGGCTTAAGTTCGATGAGCAAGAACTCAACGAAAATATTAATATTAAATTAATTTTACCTCAAATGATAGCTACTTAACAAGAAATGCTACATTTGCCGAACTAAAGAGGAATAAAGAAGCTTAAGTCAAATAAAGCTCTAGGATATGACTTAATCACGGCAGAAGTTCTAAAAACGCTCCCTCGTAAGAGATTTATTAACCTCCTTTACATAATAAATGCCGCTCTTAGGTAAGAATATGTTCCGAGCCAATGGAAAGTTGCGGAAGTCATAATGGTCTTGAAACCTGGCAAACCATCTCACGAAAAGAAATCTTACAGGCCAATTTCTCTTCTTCCTATTATATCAAAAGTTTTTGAAAGAATACTACTCCTGCGCTTGCAACCGATAAAAGAGATAAAAAGAGAAACAGTTAATACCTGAACATCAGTTCGGATTTAGAAGCAAGCATTCGACAATGGATCAAGTGCATAGAATTACTGACGTAATTGAAAGGGCTCTTGAAGAAGAGAAAATCTGTTCAACAGTCTTTTTGGACGTGTCGCAGGCGTTTGACAAGGTGTGGCACGAAGGCCTCAAATTCAAATTAAGACAAGTTCTGCCTTAAGGACTTTACAACATTCTAAACGGATATCTAAATGAAAGACTTTTTCGTGTAAGACACGGAAATAACTATTCTGATTTCAAAGAAATAGTGGCTGGGGTACCACAAGGAAGTGTATTAGGTCCAGTTCTGTATCTTTTATTTAAACGCGATATATGTTCCTCAAACAGGCGATACTATCGTAGCCACGTTTGCTGATGATATTGCAATATTAGCAGTAGGCAAAATGATTAAGCGAAGCTATAATTAAGTTACAAAATGCTCTCAATAATGTTAATGATTGGACAAAAACATGGCGAATAGCGCTCAATGAAGAAAAGTCAGTCCACGTAGACTTTACGTACAAAAAAATAAAAAAAAAATAACCCGTCTTTCTTAATACCCCATTTGCAAATGGGGCGAAGTATCTGGGAATGACTCTAGACGCGAAATTAAAATGAAAGCCGCTCGTAAAAAGAAATGCGAAGAACTAAAAAGTAAATTAGGAGATATGAACTGATTACTCGGTAAATCTTCAAAGCTTAGTACTGAAAATAAACTAATTTTATTCAGACAGGTACTTAAACTTGTTTGGACTTATGGTATACAACTTTGGGGTTGTACCTGCGATACAAACTTAAATAACTTACAAACGTTTGAAAATAAATTGCTTAGGTCATTTGTTAATGCTCCGTGGTATATAAGAAACGAAGATCTTCATAGGGATCTCGGGATTCCTACGGTGCGGGAGGAAATAAAAAGTTTCGCGCGAAAACAACGAAATCGACTATTAGAACACGCTAATTCAACGATTATTGACATTCTTGACGAGTCGAATTTAGTACGCCGTCCGAATTGGTGCGGTGATCAGAAAACCGCTTTAAAATCGCGGATTAAGCAAGAACTTTCACCGGAAAGTAACCTGCAACACGTAACTCAACTTCGTTAGAAATAAATTGCTTGATAAGTTTCAACTTAGTTGCAATCGGGTAGTGGAGGTGGTTTTAGAGTAGTAAGAGAAGAGTCTCACACACCTATGATCACGCGTTTTTCGGTCCTCATAGAGCCTTATGCAGGTTTTGAACCTATACCCACGGGAAAATAAAAATATCTTTAATATGGTTGGTTTTAATAATATTTAGGATTTTCTAGACTTTTTTAACTAAATTAATATCCTTAACCACAAGAGGTAAGTCGTTGGGGCACCATTTTGACTATATGACTTAATTAAAAAGTACAAAAGTGATGAATTAAAAATCTGAATGAGTGTGAAGTAAGAAAAGCACCCAAAAAACATAGATAACATTGCACAATCGAGTTAAATTTATCACAACTAATTTACGATTAAATAACGGCAAACTATCCACCTATTCATTTTACGATTCGTCAAATTTGCTTTGCTAATTCGACAGTCATAAAATCTTAACCTACACTAAATTTATTCATCCTCTAACTAAAGCATCTATTTATGTTGAAATGTTTACCCTAACATTAAAGTTGCTTTATTTTTCCAGCCTATCCTATTTTAGTCTAGATTGTTTTGCCAAATAAAGCACACAAAATATATGTACCTAGATACAGATATTATTAGTCAAAGGCAGGTCCAGGTGGTTGTAAAACTATTGTGAATTAACTATAATGTTTTCAATTATAGAAGGATATACATAAATGTACGTATAGCTACAAAACAATCCTATATTCTACTATAGTTGAAAAAAATACTCACACTCGAATAGGGTTTTGTGTTCTTTGGTTGCTGAATTATCCCTGTAACAGATGACAAATTAGGAATGCTCTGATAATTTTCTTTGGCACGGCTGCTGTAGCTTTTTTGTATAGATTACTTAATTGAGGTTGAACTTTGTTATCATTTCTATGATGGTATTGTCTGCTAATAATTAAAACACAAATTAAATCTTAAATTTAGTTAAATTCCTAGACAAATTTGGTTAAGGGCTAATAAAGTTTTTCACGAAATTAGTTTAGGAAAGTGTTACAGAATGACACCGATTTACTGTAATAAAAAAAGCAATAACTCTAACATAAAGGGGGTGTTTTTTTAAGACGTGTGGTTTTCAATCTGGCAATACTGTTTTCAGGATTGATCTTCTTGACAGCTGTGACTTGATTTATGCTCAGTTTGGTTTGCCATTTCATAATTTCATAATTTGTAAATCCTACAAATTCATTACCAAAATAATGATTTGGTTTGCCCGACCGACGTATCGTGAAACAATCAAAAACAAATCAAAATGAAGGAAATTTTTTGTGAACGCATTATCTCGTGTCGTGGCCGTGGGGTTATTTTTTGTTGGGTTATGTGAAGTCACTTGTTAAAGTCTAGTACGCAGATCGAGCTAAAATTTCGCTCCCATGCAAAATTCTCTCCAAAATTAAGCCGATCTAAAATTCAGCCAAGCATTTTAGCCTAGAGTTACTTACTGTACGAGACCTATCTGTCAAAATTTAGCGCGTGAAATAATTGTTCGGCACATTTCTTTATCTGTGAGATTTACGTGACCTTTACATTTTGAAAATGAAAATTAAGAACGAAAAATATTCATGCACAAATGATTTATCAATGTTGAAGAAAAAGTCTCTTTTCTTCTTTTCAGAGAACATCTGTTTTTGTAATGTATTCTCCACAGCAATTGTATGTCAAAACTTAGCTAGGATTTTAGATGGTGTTTTGAGAGAAAAGTGGGAGCGAATTTTAGCTCGATCTGCGTACTAGGCTGTAAGCCCAAAGCGATTGATGACTTGGAAGATAATATTCGACGCCTCTTTTATGAGCCGCATTCAATGGTGAACTTCTGTATCACGCGATGAACTGTCGATCAACTAGCTTTAACTTTAACTCCAGTTTCTGCTTTAATATTACTTATGGAGATGGAGGGCCTATTTAATTTGAATTGACCACCTTTCCTGACATGTTGTTGCTTTGCTTACTCATCTTTTGCATTTTCTATCACGCTTTTCTGGGTCCAAGAAGATATTTGTACAACAGTAGTTGCTCTTTCAATCTTGCTGGCTATGAAGCGGATAGAATTCCCTTGTTCCCTGTAAGCTTGAATTTGGCATATATCCTCCTTGAAATTTGGTGAGCAATTTCGTTTTGACATCCTAACAAAGTTTCGTAAATTTGGGCTTAATTTTTTAGGAGGTAAAACTAATTTCTTGATTTCTCGAAAACTATAAGTTTTTTTTGAAGACACAAATTGTAGCTTCTTATGTTATTTTACACAAAAAAGATTAATATCCTTCTTTTTATGCAAGCATTAGATTCTGAGAAAATCATGCCAGAACTTTACAGTGGAGTAAATTTTTTCAAAAAAATTATTAAAATTTCATTAATCGATGGGCTAAAGTTTTTGTACGTTTTGCGTTTGGCTACATCTCCTCTTTATAAAACCAAGTTTTTGGTGTTCCCGGGATAAGGGAAAGACTGCCATCTTGAAAATGAATGTGATTTGGTTTTTGTTCAAAAACTCGATAAAATTTCCTTTTACAACAAAATCAAGAAAAAACAACATTTCGACAGTAAAATTATCAAAATAATGAGCAATTCACAATTTCTGCTTTTTGTTAATATCTCAGGAAATATAATTTTCTTCAAAAAACTAATGAATTTATATTAATGCTCACAAAATTCTGAACACAAAAGATTTTAATGCTTTTTTCGTTGGAGCAACAGCTTTTGAGGAAAACGTGCACAAATTATTAAACCTTAAACGCATCCAACATTTGACAGTTCATCATTTCTCTTGTCGCGCCGCTAGCATTAATTAAATTTGTTTGTTCTTATTAATGAAATCGTTTTGGCTGGACTACAAAATGTTATTGAGTTCGTGGATTCAAGTCCTGTCACCGTAAATTTGGCGCCCAACGTGGACAAAAAATAAAAATAATGATTTAAGTAACGAATTGAAGTAAGAAATCAAAACAACAAATCAAATAAACTAGTTAAAATTACCAACCAAAGTAAAAAATACGTTGCGAATTATAGTATCGAATTAAAGTATCGAATTAAAGTAACAAAGAAAAAGTTAAAGTAATAAAAGAAAAAGTGAGATAGTTCCACTTAAAACCTTACAGATCCAGTTATAATGGTCAGACTTTCGAAGTAAGATCCTTGAAATCAAAGGAATATAAATTTCTGCATCCCTATTGAAAAATATAAACCCTTACTTACATAATAGCCCGACTCCCAAGCCAAGAACGGTTGCAACCTGAGACATGGCAGCCTTGCATCCTCTATGATCCCGAGCAAGCTGCTTCCAGTCATCTAGACCAAGCTTTCTGGCATACACGATGGCTCGGTCTCTCAACCGGAGGTTCAGCCTTTTTCACTCTCTCATACCTGATGGCTGGGATTTAGAGATTATGTTAGCTGGAGAAATATTGTCCATTCGTTCGATATTGCCGAGACAATGTAGTTGACGAATTTTGATTTTCTGGACTACATTCACATTTTGAAACAGCTCACAGAGTTCATTCGGTTGTATTTTGTCTTCCATTTGCCATTCCCAGGAACCCAGTATAAGCTCTCCCGTTTTGCTTATCGCCCAACACTCGGCGCCATATGAGGAGTTTTGAACCGATTTGATGTTGTGCCAAACCGAAATAGCACTGGTTTGCTAGGGTAATTCTTCACCGGGTCTCCACTAAGATGAAGATCTTAACTTCTTTGAAGTTGTTGCTATCAGCAGTGAAATCATGTTCTTCAATTGCTGTGAGAGCTTCTATTTTGACCTGTTGGGAGTGGCCGATAACATCCTAGAAGCTGGACAGTTCTGTTGAAAATATTGCCTTCATTATTAACGCTTGCCCTACGCACTAAAAAGATGGTGAGTATCACCTTAAGTTTCGATGGTCTTTGCCAGAATTTTCCAGGGATTGAATATTTGGTCTACGGTTGATCTGCCTGGCGGGAAAACACGGGACTTTATAAGTTGGATTTTGGATGGGATCTTATATGCAACGTTTATCAAAAATATGGCTCGAAAGTTCTTTTAAGACATGGATAATACCATTCATCGGGCATGCTTCCTTCCATCCAAGCTTGACTGATTAGTTGATGCATGAACTCTTTCAACACATGCCAAACTTCGATGGTAAGCCATCAGATCCAGCAGCTTTATTGTTCTTCTATCCTGGGTCTTCATTGACAAGAGTTAGGTTCGCTAACTCGTCCTCTTTTTGCTCTACCTAATGTCCATCCAGCATCTGTTGAAAATGTTGTTTGAGTACATCTACTGTTCGCTGTATTTCAGAGTCTAGATCATCCACCTTCGAGGGTCAGCAGCCAATTGCTTGGCATTTTTCATACAAAATATGTAAATGGTCTTAGTTTAGTCTTAGTGGATTGACATTACAGTTGTGATAGTAGATGGTTCAATTTTATATCGCTCCGGCATTTTCTTTTTTTGTTTAAGTTTTAATAAATTAAACTCACAAATATACTTTTAAATTCATTAACTTCTGAGTTTTGTTTTTCAAGTATTTCTTTAAAAAGTGATAGCATAAAAGGTAACCTTAATAATATAAGTTTTTAAAACATGTCACATCACAGTGTATAAAATAATGGATTCAATATGAATCGAACTCCCCCAACCAAGTCTTACATACAAAACACACAACAACCAAAACGACCGCACAAAGAAGTTTTTCCAGAGTCTCCATTGAATGAAGGAGTTGCTACTAGCCAAAACACCATGGCTGTTAGAGCGATGGAAGTCACGGATTTGAGGAATATGATCCAGGAAATAATATCGATGACCTTAGATATCAAGTTGAAGGACATGCCTACAAGATCGGATCTAGTGGATTAACAACGAAATCCACAATCTTCAAGAAAGCAACTTGGCTTTGCAAGCTCAGGTGAAACATTTTGAAGGCCGCTGCAACGTTTTGCAGCACCAGGTTGAATTTCTAGAGACAAGGGCAAATGATAAAAATGTAGTGGTACACATTCCGATTAATCAGGGTGAGGACGTGGCGGAGAAGGCGAATAAGTGTTGCATGGATCTGTTGAAATCCAACGACGGAAACATTATTGCCACAACAAGAGTGTTGCGTTCAAAAAACAACAATATAGCGAATGTCATCGTAAGGCTTAACCGAAGGGAGGACGTTGGACGTATCTTAAAATCAACAATTAATTTACGGAACACCGGAATTTCTATGCACAGAGATTTACCCGCATCTGCACGAGCCAGAAAAAGACTTATAATCAAGTCAAAAACAGATTTATTTGCTAAAAACAAAAATCTAAAAACACAAATCCGAGAACAAACATTGGTGGTTGAAGGCAAATCGTTTTACTTTGATATGTGCGGAGACCATTTGTTAGACCAGTTAGTAAATGACATTTCGGTGGGGTGCGTTCCTGGTCGTCGAAAAATATTCGAAGTAAAAGATTCACACGCGCCATCTCTGATGGCCCAACCTAATGTTTAACGATAATGCCGTCTGCCTATTAAATAATGTCAACCAAATTAATTTAGAAAATAAGAATAATAAAAAGAAAAATTTAAAGATCGTAAAAATATTGTCATATAATGTGGCAGGGCTTAATAATTAGTGCATATTTATAGATTTTTTTAGTTTTATTAACCAATTTGAAATAAAAAAGTAAAAGTAGTACCTCGTGGCATGATGGTTAGTGCGTTGGACTGTCATGCCGAAGGTCTGGGTTCGATTCCCAGCCGCTGCCACCTAAAAACAAATGTTTTTTTTCGCGAGGTACTGCCTCTTGCGAGGAACTGACAAATCCTCCAAGAGTATACTTGTCATGAATAAGTGCTTCTCGTCTAGCCGTTTGGACTCGGCAAAAAATTGTAGGTCCCCTCCATTTCTGCCAATAACACGCACACAGGAATGGTTGAGAGTTGTAAGTCCCTAGGCCCTGGTTCTCCACAAGCTGTTGCGCCACCAAATTTAATTTATTTTTTTGTAACCAATTTGAAGTATTTTTTTTGTACGAAACATATTTATCTTATCAAAATTTTGTGAAACACGAAGATAAATTCAAAAACTACAATATTAGAATAATACCAGCTATAAGGAGTCATGCGAAGGGAAGAGTGAGTGGAGGATGCATTTTCGGCTTCAGAAAAGATTTTGATAACATCAACTGCGATTTTAAACATTTTGGAGAAAATGTTTGTTTGGATTTAGAAATTGATGGGAAAATGTTTCGTATAATACCAGCTTATATCAATTGCAACCATTGGGAAGCGGATTTCGAAAAAATAAGTGAGTTTATAGCTTGTGGAGACATGGACAATGTTTTGATCGTCGGAGATTTGAATGCGAGAATAGGAAATAAAGGTGGTGCTGAAAACGAAAGAATTAGGCACAACAGAAACTCAAAAGATACAACCAAAAATACAAGGGGTTCAAAGCTTCTGGACTTCTGTAATTCGTTCGGATTCAGAATCCAAAATGGTACTTTTGTAGGAAATTTACAAGGAGAATTCACATTTGTCGGCAAACAGGGGAGTTCCGTCATCGATTATAGCCTTGCCAGCGGGGAATGGCATTCAATTATAACTAATTTTGAGGTACAAAAAAGACCATATTCCAATCATATTCCGATTGTGGTGTCACTTGAATGTGGAAAAAGAGAAAATGAAGAATATTTGGATTTGGGACTTTTGCCTAAACTGCAATGGAGAAATTCACCTGCTTCGAACTATAAAAAACAGTTGGATACACTTCTGCTAGGTAAAAACGAATGCAGTTTAAACACTATCGAAATATGTATAAAAGGAGCATATCGTGAACCGAACAGTTATTCTCAACCGAACAAGACTTTTAGAGAACCATGGTTTGATAAAGATTGCCTGCATGCAAGGAACCTTTCATACGCTTGGCTTAATGAGTTTAGACGGTCTGATGAGTCCTTCGCGAAAAACGTGTACATTGATTACAATCAAAAATATATAGAGCTTTGTCAAAAAAAAAAAAAGAAAAAGTAATATGAAACTCAGGCTCTCCAACTAGCTAGGTGCAAAAATTCATCCGAATTTTGGAATTTGGCCCGAAAACTACGAGTAAATGGCACAAAATATATAATTAGTAGCGGACTAAATTCGAGAAGATTGCAAGCCCATTTCAGTCAATTGCTTAACCCAACGTCTATTAGTGAAAATCTTATACAATATGCTCAACCTGGTTTTTATGATGGCATTTTGGATTCTAGCATATCCCAAGAAGAAGTTTAACTCGCAGCCAATGAATTATCAGATGGAAAAGCGGCTGGTTCGGATAGAATACCAGGGGAGTTCTATAGATATGGTACTGATGAACTACGTAAAAACCTTAGGATAATGTTTAACCAAATTTTAGAATATGGAATTATACCACAGCAGTTCAAGGATGGCTTGATCTTCCCGATCCACAAAAAAGGCAGTATCGAAGATCCAGCAAATTATCAAGGGATCTCATTTCTAAACGCATCCTATAAAATTTTTACGTCAATTCTTTTAAAGCGATTGAACGCATGGATACAAGCAAATCAACTAACGGGTGATTTTTTCAGAGGTTCAGAACTTTAAAAAAAAAAAAAAACACAAAAAATTCGAAAAAAGGAATGAAATATTTATTTGAATCGATAGTTTGAACTTTGCAATTTAATGTTTAAAGATAATTTCATGCAAATGTTGACCACGGCTGCGTCTCAGGTAGCCCATCCGCTGAGTCCAATTTTGGCATACTCTTTCACACATATCGGCCGGTATCTCACGAATGAATGCATGGATGTTGGCTTCCAGTGCGTCAATCGAAGCGGGCTTGTCCCTATAGACATTAGCCTTGACATACCCCCACAAAAAATAATCTAATGGTGTCAAATCGCACGATCGCGGCCAATTGACCGGCCCGAAACGTGAAATTAACTGTTCACCAAACTCGCCTCGCAATTGCGCCATTGTTTCGCGTGCTGTGTGGCATGTGGCACCGTCTTGTTGAAACCACATATCATGCAAGTCAAGAACTTCCATTTCGGGCAAAAAAAAGTTTGTTATCATCGCTCGGTAGCGTTCACCATTGACAGTAACGCTGCGATTCGCATCATCTTTGAAGAAATATGGCCCAATAATGCCGCCGGCCCATAAACCGCACCAAACAGTGGCTTTTTCGGGATGCATTGGTAGCTGTTGCAATACTTCTGGCTGATCTTCACTCCAAATGCGGCAATTATGCTTATTTACGTACCCATTCAACCAAAAATGAGCCTCATCGCTGAACACAATTTTTCGATAAAAAAGCGGATCCTCGGCCAGCTTTCCAAGAGCCCATTCACCAAAAATTCGGCGTTGTGGTAGGTCGGCTGGCTTTAGTTCTTGCACCAGCTGTATCTTAAAAGGCTTTACGCCCAAATCCTTCCGCAAAATTTTCCACGTAGTGCTGTAACAAAGGCCTAACTGCTGGGAACGGCGCCGAATCGACATTTCGCGGTCTTCTGTCACACTAGCTGATACGGCCGCAATATTTTCTTCACTACGCACAGTACGTAAACGTGTTGGTGGTTTAATGCGAAATTTGGTCACAATCTTCCGAATAGACTGCTCAGAAGGTCGAGAATGCCGACCATAAAATGGAAGCAGCGCGCGATGAACATTTCGAACCGAGCACGAATTTTGATAGTAAAATTCAATAATTTGCAAGCGTTGTTCATTTGTAAGACGATCCATGGTTAAATTGCAAACCAAACTGAAGCTGTTTGACAGTGACACAAGGTACTAAACACACGTCAGCTGTCAAAACCAGTGTTGCCCAAAACCAAACCAGCTAAAAAATCACCCGCTAGTTGTCTGGGAAGTGACTGGATATAAGACAGCAGGTTATTCTCCCACAAAATACTCAAGTTTGTCAAAGAATCTCATTTGGAGGATGAGCTGTAGAATGAAAGACGAATGTTTAATGTATTGAAATATCGTGGCGCACTTACACCGAGTGTGTGAAGTTAGCCCCCCTTTTTTGGAATTTGTCATTTTTGAAAGTTGTTCCAGATTGTTCCCGGTTTGTTCCGGATTGTTCCAAATTTTTTTTGAAAAATATTTAAAAATGGGGGTTTTAGACCCAAAAAACTGTTTTTGACCTAGCCCCCCTTTTTTCAAAAATCGAAATTTTGAAAATTGTTCCAGATTGTTCTAGTTGTTCTGAACATTGTTCCAAATTTTTGGACCTCTATGTTAAAAATTTCAAAAGTTATGGGCAAAATTCGAAAAAATTGTAGCCCCCCTTTTTTTGAAATTCTTACTTTTAAATTTTTTTTTTGGTTTAAAAAAGTGTTCTAAACATTGTTCCAAGAAATTAAAGTTGTAGAATTAATATTTAAAAAGATATAGTCTTTCAAACTTTTTTTTCGAAAATGTAAACTACGGCTCACCAAATTTTTTTTTTTTTTTTTAAGTTTTTATTTTCAATACATAATAACAAATATATATTTTGAGGAAATATTGTGTCCTTACATAAGCAAAAACTGCCTAAAACAGAGCTTTAAAAAAACATCTTTAAGTTTTTGAATTTTTAAAAGCCACTATTGGCTCCCCTTTTACAAAATTCAAAAATCCAAAACATGTTCCAAGTGCAGAATCGCCTAAATCCAATTGTTCCAAGGATTCATTCAAAAATATTCAAAATTGTAGATTTTAAGCTGAAAAAACACTTTAAATGAAAAAATACTAATTATCCTTGCTCTGGCCCCCCTTTTAGGAAATTCAAAATTCAAAAACTTGTTCCAGGTTGTTCTAGGGCTGTTCTAAATTGTTCCGAGCTTTCGTTTCTGAAAATTGATTTTTAGTATTAAAACTTTCAAAAAAATGCTCCCCCGGCCCCCCTTTTCCAAAATCGAAAATCCAAAACTTGTTCCAAGTGCAGAATCGCCTCAATCCAATTGTTCCAAGGATTCATTCAAAAATATTCAAAATTGTAGATTTTAAGCTGAAAAAACACTTTAAATGAAAAAATACTAATTATCCTTGCTCTGGCCCCCCTTTTAGGAAATTCAAAATTCAAAAACTTGTTCCAGGTTGTTCTAGGGCTCTTCTAAATTGTTCCGAGCTTTCGTTTCTGAAAATTGATTTTTAGTATTAAAACTTTCAAAAAAATGCTCCCCCGGCCCCCCTTTTCCAAAATCGAAAATCCAAAACTTGTTCCAAGTGCAGAATCGCCTAAATCCAATTGTTCCAAGGATTCATTCAAAAATATTCAAAATTGTAGATTTTAAGCTGAAAAAACACTTTAAATGAAAAAATACTAATTATCCTTGCTCTGGCCCCCCTTTTAGGAAATTCAAAATTCAAAAACTTGTTCCAGGTTGTTCTAGGGCTGTTCTAAATTGTTCCGAGCTTTCGTTTCTGAAAATTGATTTTTAGTATTAAAACTTTCAAAAAAATGCTCCCCCGGCCCCCCTTTTCCAAAATTAAATTCTAAATGGTACCAAATCTAATGAATTCTGAAAAGATCGATACTACGAACAATTGTGGAAGCAAAGAAACAACTAAGAAATGTAAGTTTAATAGAAAACACAAAACATTCTATTTTATTAATATACCATTTTCTTATTTTTGTTTATATCTTAATGAACACACGATGGTCGATGGTGAAAGAAGCAACCTTGGATATAGCCTTAAACCAGACCTAGACCTAGGGTATGACGATAGAGGGGGCACCAAAAAAAAGCAAATGCAATAAAATAATTGAAAACAATTAACAGAGCCAAACAGGAAGCAATTGAAAAACGCTTCCTCTTTGGTTGACTAGTTGACAGTGTTACAATTTTGATCGTCAGTACAACATGGAGGCACCCCAAAGACAAAGTGTATGTTTGAGAAGTGAGGAAACCCAAGAGGAGGAAATTGAAATTTGTAATTTTATTAAAAAAACAAAACATTCAAATCTACTTATAATAATATTTTTCATTCTTTCTATTTACTTTTTTTCAACAACAATGGAACGCACGATGGTCGATTGTAAAAAAAAAGAGGAGTGAGACTTCAAATCCAAAATTTTCAATATTTTTGATTGAATCCTTGGAACAATTGGATTTAGGTGATCCTGCACTTGGAACAAGTTTTGGATTTTCGATTTTGGAAAAGGGGGGCCGGGGGAGCATGTTTTTGAAAGTTTTAATACTAAAAATCAATTTTCAGAAACGAAAGCTCGGAACAATTTAGAAGAGCCCTAGAACAACCTGGAACAAGTTTTTGAATTTTGAATTTCCTAAAAGGGGGGCCAGAGCAAGGATAATTAGTATTTTTTCATTTAAAGTGTTTTTTCAGCTTAAAATCTACAATTTTGAATATTTTTGAATGAATCCTTGGAACAATTGGATTTAGGCGATTCTGCACTTGGAACATGTTTTGGATTTTTGAATTTTGTAAAAGGGGAGCCAATAGTGGCTTTTAAAAATTCAAAAACTTAAAGATGTTTTTTTAAAGCTCTGTTTTAGGCAGTTTTTGCTTATGTAAGGACACAATATTTCCTCAAAATATATATTTGTTATTAAGTATTGAAAATAAAAACTTAAAAAAAAAAAAAAAAATTTGGTGAGCCGTAGTTTACATTTTCGAAAAAAAAGTTTGAAAGACTATATCTTTTTAAATATTAATTCTACAACTTTAATTTCTTGGAACAATGTTTAGAACACTTTTTTAAACCAAAAAAAAAATTTAAAAGTAAGAATTTCAAAAAAAGGGGGGCTACAATTTTTTCGAATTTTGCCCATAACTTTTGAAATTTTTAACATAGAGGTCCAAAAATTTGGAACAATGTTCAGAACAACTAGAACAATCTGGAACAATTTTCAAAATTTCGATTTTTGAAAAAAGGGGGGCTAGGTCAAAAACAGTTTTTTGGGTCTAAAACCCCCATATTTGAATATTTTTCAAAAAAAATTTGGAACAATCCGGAACAAACCGGGAACAATCTGGAACAACTTTCAAAAATGACAAATTCCAAAAAAGGGGGGCTAACTTCACACACTCACTTACACCTCAATATTATTATTAATATTTGAGGATTTGGGACTTCCTCCCAAGATGCAGTGCTCCTGAAGAAAAATATTATGCAATGCCACATTGCAACGCACTCCAAGGCGTACTCTATAAGGTGTTGATCTCCTTGTTATTTTCCACATGTAAACTGCATTTAAATTTGTTTTATTGGACATCAGAAATCAGTTTAAACATGACATGAATAACGCCTCTCCTCTCTTAAAAATAAACTTTATTTCTGGTATACTATTGTTGTCACTCGCCCACTTAGAAAAGGCTCGATTAATAAATATCTTTTCAAATACTGAAACTTGAAAGAAGACTAATCAACCGAAGGACGTTCTTTTCAATTTTTTAGTTGGGGGTGTACCTACTATGGTTGTGTCTTCCATCGCACCGGCTAGGCTACTATAGATTTATTTATTCAGAGCGTTGGTAAATCGATTTAACTTTGAATATACCTGCCTATACCAACCAATCTACGTCAATATCTAACTAAAGACCCATCAACTCAATTTCTATAAAATTAAGCCTCCACAGCAAAATACATTCAATGTGGCACTTTTTTTTCTTCTCCATACAATCATTGCGATAGAGTTTTTTAATATCGATTAATACTATTCTAATTTAAGTTAAACTTTGCTCAATTTAATATAACGATTTAACATTTGACATTTTTACTATTCATCGCATCACTTTGTATTGTTTTGGCAACAACATGGCACGTTTCCTTCCGGCAAATACAAAACATTATATCCGGCCTCTGAGATTGAACACATATAGAGAGGTGTTTGTGATGTGTAGTACATATTCCTTAAAATCCCATAGCAACTCCTTAAAGCCGTCTTTTGTTCTCCTTGGGTGTTATTAAACTTTATTAACTGAATTGAATCGAGGAATTTAATTTTTTTCCATCACTGCTTTTGGCCAAATATGTTCGTATATCCATTGTTCTATATAAGAATCGAATATTTTAATATTCCGATGTCATAAACAAAAGCAGATACATTTAGGAGGAAGAGAACTGTATTTAATAAGAAAAGTTGGATTTTAGTCATTTAAAGTTCTAAAATATGTAGAACGAGTGCGGTTGTGAAAATATTACCTGATGGTTTGGTTGTCTTTTGATTAAAATCCAAGAAGATAAACAAAGACGTCACTTGTTTATGGCCATCACGTCGATTACTTTTGATTGTTTTAAAATAAGCTTAGAATAAAGTAAGCTTCAATTATTAACAAAAAAACAATATTAATACAAAGCTTTGGAAATTTTCTTTAGACATTTTTGACAGGCAGGGATTTCAATAAATTTGTGGGATATTATTATAATAAACAGAAGGTTTTTGTGATAAGCATAAAATGACAATAGGTTTATTATATAGGCACACTGATGTCATGAAACTAAAACCCCATGAAGGAAAAGGAAATCAGAAAATTAAAATTGAGGAAACTTCCTTTTCTGTCCTCATGTTGCTGCTTTGGGCAGCTCCGTTCCTAGCAATAAGAGCATCTAGTGCAAACTCAGAGAAGTCGGCTTTTTCGATATGTTTTTTTTTTCGATTTAGTCAGTTGCGTACGAATGAGCCTGTGTAGATTGGGAAATTTGAGTCCGGACTCGTGAGTTTCATTGTGTCTACATTTGATCATTAAAGGAGCCTAAAAACACATAAGCAACGACAACTACAATGCTTTGCACATTGAAATACCAAGAAATGAGTTTCATGAGGTCGGTGTTTATATTTTGTTCATCTCTCATGACCCCCCACTTCTCTTGTCCAGAAACTACCGTGAGACCGGTCTCAATCTTCCCAATCTAAACAGCGTCAATGATCGGCAAAAAATGTCGACCTAACCAGTCGAAATGTCGATTTATTTATTTATGCCATCGGATATTCCAATAATCTTTTCACTCAATGCTGGAAAATTGGTTGGTTGGTGGGTGGAAAAAATTGAACCATCACATTTTGGTTACGAAAAATAAAAAGAAACAAATAATAAGACTTGCTCGCACATATTCTACAAATTTTTGTAATGTTTTTAACTTTTTGTGGTGCAATTATTTAATACATTGAAGAATCGAGATTTCAGATGCTTGTTGGTGTGCGTGCGTCATTTTTTTAAGTATTTTATTTCCAGACTGTTTTATGTTGTATCTTTTGGCTTATTTTGGTTTTTTGTTATTTGTTATCGAAATTTATTTTTACTATCAACGTCGCGCCCACACAATGAAAGCATAACTGTCACTTTAATTCCATTTAAATTAAATCTTTTGATCTGGAATTTTCATAAACCTGGGTCGAAATATCTATCCGGATTGAATCCGAATCTTCGATCCGATCATGTAATCGTGGCATGAGCTCCTTTTTATTTTTTCCTGAAGGACTGAACACTGCCATCAAAAATTCCAGTAATCTTTCGAGTCAGTGCTGGAAAATTAGGTGGTTGGTAGGTAGAAAAAATCGAAACGTCGCATTTTAGTTACGACAGATAATTGCTCGGTTTCGCTCTTGATCGCACTTATTACGCAATTTTATTTTTTTGTTTTTTTGTTTTTGTGATGCAGTTATATAATAAATTTTGGCATTCGGCACTTCTGTGTAAAAAAAAACCGTTCCCACGATGTATAGTTTATATGCCTTTGGCTTTGTAGACCGCGTAAATTGTACCACAAAATTCGCGTTTGTCGTTGTATTATAAAAACAATAAATTTTGTGTCGCAACAGCTCGTGGAGAACCAGGGCCTAGTGACTTACAACTCTCAACCATTCCTGTGTGCGTGTTATTGGCAGGAATGAAGGGGACCTACATTTTTTTGCCAATTCCGAACGGCTGGATGAGAAGCACTTATTCATGACAAGTATACTCTTGGAGGATTTGTTAGTTCCTCGCAAGAGGCGGTACCTTGGGAAAAACATTTCTGTTTTTAGGTGGCCAGTGGCTGGGAATCAAACCCAGACCTTCGGCATGACAGCCCAGAGCTCTAACCATTATGCCGCGAGGTACTACATTTTTTTTTTTTTTGGAGACGATTTCCTTCACATTTTGAATAAAATTCTCAAAACCGAAATTAGTTAAACCGATCAAAAACAATATTGAAAATTGTTTTGGTATTAGAGAAGGTATAGCTGTTAAAAATGTAGATTTGCTTAATTGATTTTAAATAAAAAAACAAATCAATTCTCTTCTGTTCTCTTCGTCCTAGCAGATCAACAATTGAGCGTCTAGAGGAAATTTGAATTTACAGGCACAGTACAAAATGTTCCCGTGCCAGTGAGATAAAGAAGTGCCCGTAGTGAGAATATTGCTTCCGCTGAGGCTTCAGTTGCAGAAAGCCCAAATGTGTCTCTCACACGTCGTTCTCAAGCCTTGGGTCTCTGTGACGTCGTTGTGGCGAATTCTGCGAAAAGATATTGGCCTACATCCTTACAAGATTATATTGACACAAGAACTGAAGCCGCTTGACCACCAGAAGCGTCGTATGTTCGTGAATTGGGCTGAGCAACAACTTGAAAATGATTCGGAGTTTCATCGAAAAATCATCTTCAGCGATGAGGCTCATTTCTGGATGAATGGCTTTGTCAATAAACAAAATATGCGGTATTGGTCAGGCAGCAATCCACATGTACTCCATGAGTCATCATTGCATCCTGAAAAAAATTACGGTTTGGTGTGGCTTATGGGCCGGCGGCGTCATTGGGCCGTACTTCTTCCGTGATGATCAAGACCGGCACGTTACTGTGAATGGGGATCGCTACCGTTCAATGATAACCGGATATTTTTGGCCTCCATTTGGATGATATGGACTTGGAGGACATGTGGTTCCAACAGGACGGCGGCGCCACAAGCCACACAGTGAATGTCACAATCAATTTATTAGAAACCAAGTTTAGAGAACGTGTTATCTCACGAAACGGTCCGGTCACTTGGCCGCCTCGGTCGTGCGATTTGACGCCGTTAGAATATTTCCTGTGGGGCTTTGTCAAGTCTATGGTCTATGCCAACAAGCCAGCGGTGACGATTGATGAACTTCGTACGAATATCGAACGTGAAATTGCAGCAGTATCGGCCGATTTATGCTTGAAAACTGTCGAAAATTGGGTTCAGCTTCTGGACTTCTGCAAGCGTGCCCGGCGTGGTGGCCGTGCAAAAGAAATCGAGTTCAATACATAATGGCATCGAACGTACTTTCACAGGAATAAAGAATTTAGTTGATATACAAAACCGTTTTTGTTTTTTTTTAAACTTTGTAGCGCTCTTACAGAAAACCCGATAATTGCACCCCTCTATCCACGCCTGTCCTGTTTTCATACTAGTTACATAGTATGTGTACTTAAAAATAAATATTGACAAGCCAACATTTTTACCTTCAAATAAAAATAGGCAGGTCTACATATTTATATTTTATCTAGCTGTCCTTTCCTGTTTACATTTTGTTCTTTTGCATGTTAAAAACAAACAATAATTATATTTTATTTGATACCATTTGACAAAAAAAAAAAAAACACCCGCCTGCGTCCAATTGAGTGTTAAATAATTGTTTTGATGGTAAACACAAAATGTATATGTCTCTGCATGGAATTGTGTTATGTGTATCCAAGTTACCTTAGGCCAATAAATTTTAATGTTTTCAAAATAAGTGCTTTTCTTTTTGCTTTGAAAAAAATTACCATTTTAATTGAGTTAAAACAAAAACACTTTACTTTCAGCAAATTGTTTAGTTTTCTATAAATTTATGATAAGTGCATAAATTAAATTGTAAACAACAGAAGAAAGGGGATAAGTAAAACTTCAGAGCTTCTTCACATAGTAAATTTTGAATCACAGCCAAACAATTTTGTGAAAAAATTGAGGACAAAAAAAACTTCTTTTAGGAATTTTTGCATCACTTTTTCGCATAATTATGACTTTATAGGAATTTCGCGAATAACAGCTCCAATGTTTTTTTTTTAATGCCCACATTTTTTGTTGACCATTGGCACTAGAGTTTTTTGGAAGTTTATCACGCAGTCGAATAATTTTTTCACGAGTTGTGTGTCCCGTGTGCTGCTGAAAGTCACTGGCGTCCATAGCTACAATAACCGGAAAACAAATGTAAAAAAAAATTGAGGTTGGATATTAAGCCGGAGCGCTGATGTATGGGGAACAAATTAAATTGGAATATCAAAAACATACCCCCCGCAAAAGTTGTGTCAAGTCTTTTAAAAATTTTTAAGATTTTTTTTTAATTTTTAAAATGACCGCTAGGGGTCGCGCATCGCAATTTACAAAAAAAAAACAAAACAAAATTAAATATATTATATACCCCTTTATAACTTCGTTTGGGTCATTTAATTGGCTTTAAGAGCACTTTTTACTTTTTTTAAATGTCCACTAGGGGGCGCGCACTTCAATGAAAGAAAAAACAAAACCATACGTGGTTGAACAAAACAAACGCCCTTAGTATCTATTAATTTTAGGAAACGCTTTTATTTTTTAAAATTCTAGATTATAAGAAAACAGAGTACAATTGTTTTTAATTTTTTGTTTTTAAGTTTTATTTAATATAATTTTTTTTTGTTTCTATATTTGGAAGTTCTTTTCGTGAAATTAAAGTATTTTTAATGACTCCATCCCTGTTCTTAAATCCACAAACAGTTGGGGAAGCTTCAGTCACCAGCTTAACCGCTCTTTCAACTGCTTGGCTGTGACAAGGAAACTGTTTTAAAAAGTTAGATTTGGTAGTTTCTTTTTGTCCCACAATATCCCAAAGTTCTTCTTCGGTAAAATCTTTTAGTACTGGAGGCTCAGTTAAACGGTGATTTTCAGTTTTCCACCAATCTATTAACTCGAAATATTCACCTGCTTCGAATTGAAAGTTTGGGAGCTGAAACTTTCGGACAAATTCTTCACTGGTGTTGCTGTTGACTGCTGCTCTAGCCTTAAGTACGCGGCGAAGACCTAGCTCTCGAATATTTTTGCGGCCATCGACCAACATAGCTACTAAAATGTTTTCGCAGTGTCCAAAATATCCATTCCGTGCGAAAACACCATCTACGATTCCTTTCAAATCATTTGGCAAATACCTTGTCAACTTTATAGATTTGAAAAAATGTTTCGCACCATACACGAAAGAAGGTTGAGATTTTATGTCAAACCACATTACTGCGTACACTTTAGCAATATACTCAGCTATTTGCTTTAATGGCTTATCCGAGGATTGTTTTGCAACATACACTCGAAGAATGCGGTTAGCAGTCGTAAGCCATCTCGAATGTACCATTGTTCCAGGGTTTTTCTCGAAAATTGAGCCTTCTCGGACACCATCGTTTATGGCTTTGCATATTTCATAAAAATACTTTTGGTCCGAGCTCAGACAAGCCAATGGTATTTCCGGTAAATTTATTCGAACTGTTTGATACTGCACGACACCTAAATTTTGACAGTTCTTTAAGTCCTTTCCAATTTCTCCGGAGTATGCGCTTGGCCCAGTTGTTTTACCGTACAGTTTCTCAAACAAGTGTCTCAAAGGTAACTCGTTGGCATGAAGTAAGCAAATAGACCACTGCAAAGGTCGCTGTATTTTCGTCTTAATTTGCCGAATGATTCCACCTCTTACCCCGGTATTAACATTGGTACCGTCGCATCCAATAAGTTTGAGACTATTTACTGATATACACGATTTTTCCAAGAAGTTTAGTATCTCATTGGTAATTGTCTCTGCTTTCCCGTTTTGTGGTGTGATATGACCCAGGTACTGGCTATCAGGTTCTCCAATCAACACAATATGCTCTTCAACCACATTGCCTTTGGCTGTTTTTGCGATGTCCTTGCGACCGTCGAAGTAAATGCCCACGGGATGCCGATTAGAACTCTGATCCACTTCCATTCTTTGTTTGGATTTCTCCCTCCTTATTTTACTTCTATCAACAATATTTGACCGATCCATATCATTAATAACTCCATAATCCGTTAAGACGGCTGTAACAATAGTTGCTGTTGCCCTATCAGATATCTTAAATCTGTCTGCGACCTTCGCAACGTTCGGGAGAGATTTACGATTTAAATTACAAACCACTTCATTCTCTAAACGTGGTTTTTTTTGTGGCGAGGGTGACATTGAGATCACAGACATTCGATTCGACATTCGATGTCGGAATTAATTTGGGCTCCATCGTCTTCGGTTATACATTCAGCTTGGGTGTTTAAAGTGTCTGAAGGTGAAGATGTAGAGCTTGCAAATCTTCTTGCGAGAGATCTTTGGAGCTTAATGGTTCGAGGAACATCAACTGTCCCAATAGCCATTTTTCTTTGAGATCTTTGATCTTCCAGGAAGGAGCGTTCTTTTACCGGAACTTTTTTGTCTTTTGGACAGGAACAACATTTAAAATCAACGCATTTACAAGCACTAATGTCAAAGAGTCTTTTGGCATCAGTTTTGAATTCCTTTAACTGTTGTTGAAATGCATTGCTGGTTCTTCTGGCTTTCGGTGTTTTTATGAGAGCGCTTCTTTTATCGTTGAGTTTATGAATCATTTTTTCAACACTGAACTTACCAACTGTTGGAATTGAAGAAATCACGTATATTTCCATGACCTTCGTAGCTGCGAGCGATATTCGCTTCATCGATGAGTTTTCTTCATCTTCGAGGAAGGTAAGGTAGCGACAAACATCTTCGTACGTTGGCAGCACACGCAGCGATAACATTTTCCCAATTCCAAATACCTGGCAAGTTTTGTTTTGTGAACGAGTATCCATTTAATCTCTAGAAAAAAATTCCAGCAAATGTATTAAATTCACTCAAACATTGCAACGTTTTGTTTTTCAGGGCACTTTTGAAATTACTTTACAAGACTTATTTTTTTTTAAATAAAGTTGATATAAATAAAGTAATCCAAGGTGAAACTTTAATGTTCGAATATTCTTTTGTTTAACAAAAAACGCGAGTGAAAGCGAAAGGTAATTCGATTTAAATTGAATTCAAATGCAAAGCCTACTTTTATTTTATTTAAAACCGAAACGGTTTTTTTTTGAAAATAGAAGGCAACTTTGTTTTTCATTTTAAATAGTTTTGAATTTTCTGAACTGACAAAAATCATATTATTAAATTGAAAATAGCCTTCAAAAAATGTATCTAAAAAAACTTGTCATTTAAATTTTTTGTATGAACTAAAATTGATTGCTTTTTTGTTGGTTTTCCAACGTTGAAAACCTGACACCGAACGAAGAGCTTTTAAACAATGAATAAGACCTTCTTCAATTTGTTCATATTGATACATACCTAAGTTATAGGGCGACGGATACACTGAAAAAAAAAACAAAAAAAAAAATCGAAAAAAAAATCAAAAACAAAATTTTCTCTCGCACTGCGCGACCCCTAGCGGTGAATTTAAAAAATAAAAAATTCTTAAAATTTATTTTTTAACCATACGCAACTTTTGCGGGGGGTATGTTTTTGAATTTCCAAAAGTAAAAAAATCACTCCGCCCTATTGGATATCCCCAATTCTTGAAACTTTTGCATCCGAAGTGATTTTACTGATTTCATGCCCCTACGACCTACTTTAATGTCTTTGAATGGCGATATTTTGGAACACTGGCCTTAGTATTGGGTAAAAAAAGCAAAATATCGATAGAGATTTTCAAGAACTGAAAACCAGAACCGTCTACGATGGCTGGTTCTTAAAATATACGCATCCAAAGTGCCATTAAATTATTTGCAAGGCACCAATAAATTTAATGAATTTTATCACACTCCAATATCTAACAAAGCAAGTCTTAGAAATAGTTTTGGTTTTCAGTTCTGAATAGGATATGAACACACCTTTCCAAAAATGTAATAATTTGGGTCAAAATTTTTATATGGATTCCGAAAAAAAACATGCACTAACCCCTTGTCTTTTTTTCAAAAAAAAAAAAAACAAATTTTTCTCAGAGCGAATGAAAAAATTGTGCCGTACCTTAACGGAAAGGTCTATTCAAACCCTATCGATATATCGAAGCCAAATTTTTTAAATGGCCTGGTTGATTAAATATTTAATCCAAAGTGACTTTACTTCCCATCTGCCTTCATGTATTTGTATAGTGATATTTCCAAAACCAAAGCTTGAAGAAGGTTAAAACAAATAAATTTGTTGCAGAGATTTCCAAAACCCAAAACCGCAACCTTCTAAGATATCTGGTTTTCGAAATATAGGCATCCAAGGTTATTTTCGATTGGTGAATGGATGTTGTAGGAACTGGGGGCATCGAGCTGTATCTTTTCCTACACACCAAGTGCTTACATTACCTCCAAGTTGGTAACCGCCGGATACTGGTCTTGGCTTTATTTCATGACTTGCTAAACTTGTAAGTGCGAGTGTTGATCAAGGAAAGAATTGCAACACCAAACCCATGGCCCTAAAGATTGGAGGCTAGTGCGTTGGGCTAATGACCCGGCCACAGTAAAAAAAAACAATTTTTATAAAAAAGAAGCGAGAAGCCTTGGATAACAACCAGCCTTAAATGGCAACCCGACCCGGAACGAAAATGGCTTACGACCTACGAGCATGCACTTGGAAGTAAGGACACTCTATACGCCAGGTGCTATTCAAAAACTTGAATCTGTCCTTACGCGGTACAAGGCAGATATAACCGCGATCCAGGAGATACGATGGGTAGGATCAGGGATTATGAAAAGAAAAGATTGCGACATTTATTACAGCAGGCATCAAAGATTGCACATTTTAGGATGCGGATTCGTCGTGAAAAATTGACTCAGATCGAGAGTAATCGATTTTAAGCCGATCAGCGATCGCCTGGCTGGGATCCGCATCAAAGCTACCTTCTAAAACATCAGCCTAATATGTGCACACGCCCCTACCGATGAAGCGGAGGAGTCTAACAAGGAGGATTTTTACGACCTCCTGGACGGAGCCTGCCTGGAGTACGATGTCAAAGACGTGCTCGGAGACTTCAATGCTAAAATCGGGAAGGAAAATATCTTTGGCGGATTAGTTGAAAAGCACAGCCTCCACGAAACGACAACAGACAACGGCTTTCGACTAATCGACTTTGCTGCAGCTCGTAATACGGTGATAAGCAGCACTACGTTCCCCAGGCGATGGATACACACAGCAACCTGGCGATCCCCAGATGGTCGAACCGCCTACCAAATTGACCATTTGTTAATTGGCGCAAGGCACGCATCGAACATCTTGAACGTGCAAATGTGGACTCTGACCACTTTCTTGTTGTGACAAAGTTCAGAGCCCGACTGTCCAATGAAAAGAAAGCGAAGACCGCCCAAAGGAAGAAATTCAACATTGCATGCCTTAGCACATCTGAGAAAGCCAGAGACTACAGTGAGCAATTAACCGGGAAACTCTCTGCCGTACCCCCACCCACAAGTGTCAACAACCAGTGGAACTTGTATCGTGACGTCATTAAGGAGACAGCCGAGACCACCATAGGATATCAACCACCTAGAAATAGAACCCGTGGTATGATAAAGAATGCACGATATTGAAGCAGGGGACGGAAAATACACGAATGCAAATGCTGCAACGGAAAACAAGAGCAGCAAGAGAGGAGTACCGTGAGAAGAGAAGGAAAGAGAAGAAAACCCAGCGTAGAAAGAAAAGAGCATCCGCAGCCTCTCAGCTCAGGTATCTCGAGGAGTCTAGCACTGCCACCACCACCCGCCGGTTCTACAAAACAGCCAAACAACTGGCATGTGGTTATAAAACCGGCACGCAAGCTCTTCGAAACAGCGAAGGGAACCTAGTCACCGAAGCACAGGGAATTGTTGACGTATTTAAGCAGCATATCCAGCAGCTGCTCAATGGGCATTCTGTAGAGAAAGCAACAGGAGAACAAAGAACCATGAGACCAGTCAATGAAGATCCAGTCCCAGCGCCCAGTACTGAAGAGATTAAGAAAGCCATCCACAAGCTTAAGAACAACAAATCCGCCGGCACGGATGGCCTACCTGCGGAACTCTTCAAGTATGGAGGAGATGTCCTGGTAGGGTGCATACACCAGCTCATCAACCAAGTATGGGAGGAGGAAAGTATGCCCGACGACTGGTCAATTAGCTCTATATGCCCAATCTACAAAAAAGGCGATCCTATGTCCTGCAAAAACTACAGAGGTATATCCCTGCTTATTGTTGCATACAAGATCCTATCCTATGTGAGCGTCTTAAACCTTTCTGCAACACTATGATCAGCACGTACCAGTGTGGCTTCAGGCCAGGCAGATCAACGATAGACCAAATCTTCAAATTGAGGCAAATCCTGGAAAAGACCAACGAATTTCAAGTCGAGACCCACCATCTTTTCATCGACTTCAAAGTCGCATATGATAGAATTAGTAGCCAAGAGCTTCTATTGACGATGTCGGAACTCGGAATCCCAAAAAAACTGATCCAGCCATGCCGCAAGACGTTAAAAAATACGCGGTGCAACGTGCAAATGGAAAACAGCTCATCCGGGCTATTCCAGACATGTACAGGGTTCAGACAAGGAGATGCCCTATCATGTGACTTCTTCAACCTAGTCCTGGAGCAGAGTGGTGTTAACCTGGAAGTCACTATCTTCAACAGGTCTTCGCAACTGCTTGGCTATGCGGACGACATCGACATCATCGGCCACTCCAAGAGAGCTGTACTAGAAGCATTCACAGCTATTGATGAACAGACGAAACGCGTTGGTCTTGAAGTGAATGAGGACAAAACAAAGTATATGCTATCAACAAACAAAGCTTCATCTGTCCATCGCCTAGGACAAAACGTCACTGTTGGTAGCAGTAATTTTGAGGTAGTCAAGGAGTTCCCCTACCTCGGAACAAACATCAACCCCACGAATGACACCTTAGTGGAAATCCGACGAAGAATTACCCTAGCGAACCGCTGCTACTTTGGTTTGGCCAAACAAATGGGTTCAAAACTCCTCTCCCGGAAGACAAAGTGCACGCTATACAAAACGCTAATTTTACCAGTTCTACTCTACGGCGCCGAGTGCTGGACGATAAGTAAAAAAGGGGAATTGATACTAGGAAAATTCTTCGGCGGATATTTGGTCCAATATGCGAGGAGGGCGAATGGAGGAGAAGATTTAATCGTGAATTATACGAGCTATACCAAGATGTGGATGTAGTCCAAAGAGCCAAAACACGCCGACTAAACTGGCTCGGCCACATCGAGCGAATGGACAACAATGCTCCAGCCAAAAAAATCTTCGAATCCCAGCCTCCAGGTTTGAGACGACCAGGAAGACCGAACCTCCGCTACAGGGATCAGGTGGTTTCCGACGCAAGAACGCTTGGTCTCGATGACTGGAGGGAGCGTGCGAGGGGCAACCGATGGAAGACCACAATATCTCAGGCAGAGACCCTCCGGATAAGTAAGTAAGTAAGTAAGTAGTAGGTTATATTCGATTATTTGCATTTAGCCTGAAAATGCCTTTTGATACAACAAGAAACCCAAAAATCGATGACTCAAGGAAAACACAACCTCCCAGACTATTTTACTGATTTGATTACTATCTGTCTTTTATCTTTGTTTTTTATCTTGGCAACTTTAATTCAAGGACATTTTGCTTTATTTTCTTCAAGTATCCAATTTGCAACAATATACCGCCTAGTAACTATGCCTTTACCTTGAGAATTTAAATTTTCTTTGAGGAAACCATTCTACTGAAATTTCTATAACTTTTTTTTTTCTCCTCTGCCATCCTTTCTTTTAAAAATAAATTAATGTATAACAATGAACAAAGGTGAAATTTTTCCTTTGATTTAGTTTAAAAAAAAAATGTGGAAATTGTTTTTTTTCGTTTTTCTTAACAATAGACTTTTCGAGCTTTAAAAATAGTTAGGTATTGATCGATAAGTTTTTAAATAAAAAAAAAATCTATCTATTTTATTATTTTACCTACATTACAGTTACAGGTAGCTTTATATCAATTGATTTATAATTTTCATTAAAAGTAGAAGATGTAACAAAAGCACACCTGTTCGGGTAACCCAAAAGTTAAAAAGAAAATTGAACAACTTTTTTGTGTGTGGTTTTATTCTCACTCCGAAGTATTTGGCTAACCTTTTCATTTCGAAATCGGTGAAATGTGATAAATTAAATCAACCCTTCACCACAGCCAAGTTAAGGAAAAGTGTATTTTAACTTCTTTTATAAACATGAAAGTATCCGTTCGTGGTTAGCAGGATTTTATGATGTAGCCACGGAGTAGCCACGGAGTATCCTTGGAAAGCACATTGCTCTATAATGAGCAAACAAGGTTTTATTTTTTTGTTGATGTCAGAGAGGCCACCTGCCAAAAAAGGATGATGTGGTTTTTTTTGTTAGGAGATACAATGACGCGGGGTTACTTAAGGGTACATATATTCGCATATACACATAATTACGTATAAGGAGTGTTTTGCAAACTTGCCCCTTAACTAGGTTCATCGCAAACCAAAAGAGGATGGTTACTTTTTTAAAAGAGTTTTAAATTGTTTTAATATTAGTCGGATTTCTATGACTTTAAACTTGCATACTTTATAAAATAAAATTCATGAACATGATTATAATAAGAGATAAACTGCTAGAGATAGTAAAGAAAAACCAGCTTATTTTTAATTTTTAAACTTTTTTTTTTTTAATTTGTTTTATAAAGGGTGATTTTTTAGCTGGTTTGGTTTTGGCAACACTGGTTTTGACAGCTGACGTGTGTTTAGTACCTTGTGTCACTGTCAAACAGCTTCAGTTTGGTTTGCAATTTAACCATGGATCGTCTTACAAATGAACAACGCTTGCAAATTATTGAATTTTACTATCAAAATTCGTGCTCGGTTCGAAATGTTCATCGCGCGCTGCTTCCATTTTATGGTCGGCATTCTCGACCTTCTGAGCAGTCTATTCGGAAGATTGTGACCAAATTTCGCACCAAATTTACTTTGTTGGACATTAAACCACCAACACGTTTACGTACTGTGCGTAGTGAAGAAAATATTGCGGCCGTATCAGCTAGTGTAACAGAAGACCGCGAAATGTCGATTCGGCGCCGTTCCCAGCAGTTAGGCCTTTGTTACAGCACTACGTGGAAAATTTTGCGGAAGGATTTGGGCGTAAAGCCTTTTAAGATACAGCTGGTGCAAGAACTAAAGCCAGCCGACCTACCACAACGCCGAATTTTTGGTGAATGGGCTCTTGCAAAGCTGGCCGAGGATCCGCTTTTTTATCGAAAAATTGTGTTCAGCGATGAAGCTCATTTTTGGTTGAATGGGTACGTAAATAAGCATAACTGCCGCATTTGGAGTGAAGATCAGCCAGAAGCATTGCAACAGCTACCAATGCATCCCGAAAAAGCCACTGTTTGGTGCGGTTTATGGGCCGGCGGCATTATTGGGCCATATTTCTTCAAAGATGATGCGAATCGCAGCGTTACTGTCAATGGTGAACGCTACCGAGCGATGATAACAAACTTTTTTTTGCCCGAAATGGAAGTTCTTGACTTGCATGATATGTGGTTTCAACAAGACGGTGCCACATGCCACACAGCACGCGAAACAATGGCGCAATTGCGAGGCGAGTTTGGTGAACAGTTAATTTCACGTTTCGGGCCGGTCAATTGGCCGCCTAGATCGTGCGATTTGACACCATTAGATTATTTTTTGTGGGGGTATGTCAAGGCTAATGTCTATAGGGACAAGCCCGCTTCGATTGACGCACTGGAAGCCAACATCCATGCATTCATTCGTGAGATACCGGCCGATATGTGTGAAAGAGTATGCCAAAATTGGACTCAGCGGATGGGCTACCTGAGACGCAGCCGCGGTCAACATTTGCATAAAATTATCTTTAAACATTAAATTGCAAGGTTCAAACTATCGATTCAAATAAATATTTCATTCATTTTTTTGAATTTTTTGTGTTTTTTTTTTTTAAAGTTCTAAACCTCTTAAAAAATCACCCCATATGATATTAAAACTTCAATTAGTAAACAAATAAAATTCATGACTGGGTAGCACAAACTTGCTCTTATAGGACAAGTTGTTTGAAATTTGGGAACTTTTGAAAATATGCAAGTAAACGGTTTTTCAACAGGGACGCTACAAAAGTAGAGCGACAGGGACAGCAAACGACGCCATATTTCATGCCGCTTTTTTGACATTTCTCTTCAGTAAGGTTTGCCATTTCATGGTAGAAGGATATTCGAGCCAACAACGAGTCAAAATTATTAAAATTTACTACCGAAATTCGGAGTCAGTGGCCTCAACGTTAAGAGCGCTACGTCCAATTTAGGGTCGTCATAATCTAATTTTATATTGGTCATGCAGCAATCCACACGTACTCCCTGAGTCATCATTAAATCCCGAAAAAATTACGGTTTGGTGTGGTTTATGGGCCGGCGGCGTCATTGGGCCGTGTACTTCTTCCGTGATGATCAAGACCGGCACGTTGCAGTGAATGGGGATCGCTACCGTTCTATGATAACCGAATATTTTTGGCCCCAATTGGATGATATGGACTTGGAGGACATGTGGTTCCAACAGGACGGCGGCGGCGCCACAAGCCACACAGTGAATGTCATAATCAGTTTATTGGAAACCAAGTTTGGAGAACGTGTTATCTCACGAAATGGTCCAGTCGCTTGGCCGCCTCGGTCGTGTGATTTGACGCCGTTAGACTATTTTCTGTGGGGCTTTTATGCTTGAAAACCGTCGAAAATTGGGTTCAGCGTCTGGACTTCTGCAAACGTGCCCGTGGTGGCCATGCAAAAGAAATCGAGTTCCATACATAATGGCATTGAACGTACTTTCACAAGAATAAAAAATTTCATTGATATCCAAAACCGTTTTTGTTTTATTTAAAAAACTTTTGTAGCGCTCTTATTGAAAAACCCATAATTATAGCCGAACAATTGGTGGAGAACCTGGGTAGGCTAAAGGCTTATGTAACAGCCATCCAGGAATTGCGATGGGATGGAGAGGGCATAGGAAGGATGAAATCGTGTGACAACGACTTCGGCGAGTGCTGCCAGGAGCAGGGTCAGCAGAACTTTGGTTTATGGTTTTGTGGGAAGGGGAAAACTAAGGCAAGAAGTCTTAGGCTTCAGAAATGTAAACGGGTGCGTTGTCACAATCCGCATCAAAGCTGAATTGTGTTCACTTGGCCCGCAAAAGTGTTCAGTTTTTTTTTTTTTTGTTGGAAAAGACCATTTAAATGACCACTTTTGACCACCCTTTAACTTTTTTTGACCACCCACAGTTTTCGAGAAAATCAATTTTGAAAAATGGAGGGCCAAAAGAACGCTGTGCCTCAAAATTTGATTTTTACAAATTTGATTAATGTTTTCGACAGATGTTTCCTTGGACATCAATGACCACCCCTAGAAATATTTTTTTATTTTTGAAATTTTTTATTTCGATTTTTTTCTGATAGATTTCCTTTCAATTTTTTTAATACTCGAAATTTGAAAGATGATCATTGTAAAAAAAAATAATTTATCTAAAATTAACACCCTTTAAAATTCCTCTAACTTAGCCAAAAATATTTTTTTTTAATTTTGGAAGATGACTTTTGTGTAAAACTCATTTATCACCCCTCCCTACATAAACTACAAACTGTGTTAAAATAAGTTTTCTAACATTTACCGTTTAAGAGTGGTTAGCGAAAAATTACTATTTTCGATACTTTACCTTTTTGAAGTAGCAATATCTTGTTACTGGTCACTCGTATGGAAAAAAATTTTGTAATATTTTTTGTACATTACATTGTAATCTATAAACTGAGTATAAATTATTTTATAAAAACTTGGTTATTTAAAAGTTAAAAGCTAAAATATGGAATTTTGGGTTTTTGATGAAATTTTTCAAAAAATTATATCTTTAAAACTGTCAATATTAGAAAAAATAAATATATTTTTTGTATATAGAAGGTAATACAGTGCATAAACCTTACCTACAAATGTTTACGATAACACTCACGATTTCTGAGTTATAAGCAAATAGGGTGTATTTTCGTCAATTTACGTTTCTTCAAACGCCTATATCTTCTTAACCATCAGTCGGAGAAAAAAAAGTTTTACAATATTTTTTGTAGAAAATTATGTTACCTACAAGTTTTTCATACACTTCTTTTTAATACCATATACCGTTTCAAAGTTATAATCGAAAAACCAGTATTTTTTGACATTTAACCTTGAATAACTTTTTACGCAAGCCAGATTCGTTTGTAGACTTTTGCATGCATTTTCCTTGGCCACAAATAAAGATAATTGGATTTAGAAATCTTCACTTGGAATTTTTCCGCTGATTGGCATTTTATTTGTACATTTTTCCTGGGCTATTTACTTGCCATGAGTAAGTGCTCCTCATCTAGCCGCTTGGACTCGGCAAAATATTGTAGGTCCCCTCTATTCCTCCCAACAACGCGCACACAGAAATGGTTGAGAATTGTAAGTCACTAGGCCTTGGTTCTCCACGAGCTGCTGCGCCATCAAATTTATTTATTTATTTGTCAAATAAGACTAAAAAAAATTCATATCAAAATTAAAAATGATTTATTTTTGAATTTTTAAAAAAAGTTTAAAACTTTTTTGAAAATTTGATATTTGGGTACCAAAAATTTTCCTTAAAAATGTTTTAAGAATTTGATATATAAAAAATTATTTATTTTTAAAAAATCCGCTTAAACGGTTTTAAAAGTTTCAAGAATTAAGTATGCGTTCATCTTTTTCATCTCAAACTCTCAAAGATGTTGTTTAAGCTATTTTAACTATCGTATTTTATGCCTATAAACATGTATCTATCATAATTTGCCAGGGTTGCCATGTCTTGAACTAGTTTAATAGCTCAATTAAAAAATTTTGTAGCCCAAAATCGGAGCCGAAAAAATAGCTCAAATAGTAGCCCAATACAGTTTTCTTATAGAAATAGGAATTCTGGGAATACCAGATAAACTGAATGATATTATCAAAGTTAAGATTACTGCGGTTTGTTTGAAATGATAAATGCAATGAGTATGATCAGTGAATATAAAATAGATGCTAAATTGCGGAATGCTTTAGGGATATCTTAAGGGGGAGATACGTGGTTTTTCATATGATTTATTTATATGAAAAAAAATATCGCCCAAGGTTAGATTCACGCTATTTATAGCCTATACTGAAATAGGTATGTGCCGGCAATTTTGAAAAAAGATAGCCCAATTTTCGTTTGCCCCTCTCGATCTGCTTACGAAAGAGCTGGCGGCCAAAAGTGCTTTAAGACTTCAACAATGTAATAATTGGAGCAGGGCCTTCTACGGTTATAGAACTATAGTGAATTTTACAGATATTGACGTTCAAACAGACTATGTTTCACCGCTCATTGATTTCACATGTTTCCCAGATATCCCCACCAGGGAACTCTGGAAAGAAAACAGTGTCATTAGTCAAATCATGTTTCGGTCTTTACTGAGGGTTCAAAACCTTGGAGGTTGTTGGATCAGGCATCTACTAAGGTAACCCACCAATAAATAGATTTTTAAGGTTTCCAAACTTTTGCAGTGTATTCAAGCGGAAGTGCTGGCAATCTGTGAAGCCACGAAATATCTTTCATCATGCGAATTAGCCAACAATAATATTGACATTTTTATAGATAGCCAGGCGGCAATTAAAGCCATTTCCTCAATCACTATAGATTACAAACTGATCGATGGCTGCCGGAATGAGTTAAGAGTACTCAATGCAACAAAAACAGTTTCCTTAGGATGGGTCCCGGGACATCAACACTTGTCGGGTTTCAAAGAACCTTTGGCCAAATATTTCGAAAAAAAAACTGAATACTTACTCAAGTTAAGCAGGCCTCAATTATTTCTCATAGTTGGAGTCCTAACTGGTCACAATTCAATGGGAATCCACTTGAACAGAATGGGCATAAGCTCATCGGATTTATGTAGAGGATGTCATGATGAAGAGGCGGAGGAGGGCTCTTTTCACTTCTTGTGTAAATGCCCCAGCCTAGCTAGAACCAGAAAAGAAGCGCTTGGAGAATACTTCTTCGACGAACTGGGCGACATTTCTGTCTTGCCACTAAAAAACATCCTAAAATTCAATCAGACCTCAGGATGGCAGAGGCCTTCCTTACCTAAAACTTCCCTTTAACCTCCTCCCTATCCCTTCTCACTTCCCACCTTTACCCTGGGGAGCGCAATGGATCCAACGAGATCCGAGTGAGATGATGCGGCCTGCCCTGTTATCACTTACTTACTCAAGTTAAGCAGGCCTCAATTATTTCTCATAGTTGGAGTCCTAACTGGTCACAATTCAATGGGAATCCACTTGAACAGAATGGGCATAAGCTCATCGGATTTATGTAGAGGATGTCATGATGAAGAGGCGCAGGAGGGCTCTTTTCACTTCTTGTGTAAATGCCCCAGCCTAGGCAGAACCAGAAAAGAAGCGCTAGGAGAATACTTCTTCGACGAACTGGGTGAAATCTCTGTCTTGCCACTAAAAAACATCCTAAAATTCATCCAGAGCTCAGGATGGTTCAGGGTGGCCTCCCTCACCTAAAACTTCACTTTAACCTCCTCCCTATCCCTTCTCACTTCCCACCTTTACCCTGGGGAGCGCAATGGATCCAACGAGATCCGAGTGAGATGATGCGGCTTGCGGTATTATCACCCCCTCTAACCTGAACTAACCTTGCCCAATTTCCGATAAATTGTCCAATCTACCAGACTTGCCAGATTACATATAATTTTCTTATATCAAAGAGTGCAAATAACGTAGAAAACATTGCACTAGAAATTCTAAATTGTCACAACTAATTAAAGACTTGTAAACGACAAACTATTGAGCGATAAACCACTTGGTATTAGCAGTTTTTACCTCTTTTTTAGGTGATACTTTGCTGACTTGATATTAAGCTAGCAAAAGACGCAAAAAAACATAGAAAACATAGCGCGATTAGATAATATTTTTCACAACTAATTAAAGACTAGCTAACGACAAATTATTTAGCCATAAAACATTAAGTATAAGAAGTTTTTAGCACTTTTCGAGACTTGTCAAGTTAGCAAAGCACCCAAAAAACATAGAAAACACTGAACGACAAATTCGAAATTGTCACAACTAACTAACGGAAAATTATCCACCTACCCATTTTTCGATTTGCCAAAGTTGCTTTGCTATCTTGACAATCATCGCATGATAAATTGATTTTTTTACAACTATATAACGACTAATTAACGGCAAATTATTAAATACTAAAATATCAAATTTAAAATGGTTTTACCACTTTTCAAAAAATAAACATAGAAAACATAGAACGACAAATTCGAAATTGTCACAACTAATTAACGACTAATTTACGATAAATTATGCAGATATCCATTTTTCGATCCGTTAGAGTTAATATCAAGTAAACAAAGCAGCCAAAAAAACATAGAAAACATTGCACGATCAAATTAAATTTGTCACATCTAATTAACGGCAAATTATTAAGCCATCAAACATTAGGTATAACAAGTTTTACTTGTTAAGCACCCAAAAGAATATAGAAAGCATTGAACGACAAATTCTAAATTGTCACAACTAATTAACGACTAATTAATGGCAAATTATACACCTACTAATTTTTCGATTCGTCAAAGTTGCTTTGCTTACTTGACACTCATGAAACTAGCTTTTATGATAAGCTTTGCAAATCATGCCACTAGTTTGAAAAAGTAATTATTTAAATGCGTTATGTTCATTATATAAGAAGCTACGTATATGATATGTAAATAGGGTGAATATGTACATACATTCTACAAATTTTTCTTGTATAAGAACAAGAGGATTATTCTGGCATACCATATCCTTTTGTTAGTCATATTATCGTGCAGCTTGTATAATTTTGTATTTTACCATTAAATAATCAAAGAAACAAAAAAAAGAAAAACAAAAAAAAATCGTTACCCAAAACAAACAAACCTACCTTAGTAAGCCGCTGTGATTTATGTGATTTGTGTGTAAAAAGTCTTATTTATGCCAAAAACAGAATGTTACGTTTACGTTGCAAAAACAAAGGGTTGACATAATATTACCAGAGAAATTTCGCAAATGCTAATATATCCACGAGCAACGTGTATACGAAAGAGAAAAAAAGCAACCTGAGATGAAAACAAAATGTTAAGTCTCTGACAAAAAAGGACCAAGCTGCATAGAATAGTTTGGTAAGGGGTTTTGTGGGAACATCATGACAAACTTTTGTGCTTCCTGAGGGGTTTGCTTTGAAGTTACTTCGCTTAGAGTAAATTTCATCATGAAGATACTCGTATATGTCTACAAGTACATACCTGCTCTTGAAACAAATTAATTTAATGTTTTGGAGTTTACCAGTATTGTGCCAGCCAAAGTATTTATTTATTCATATTATTATTGGATATGAATTATGTTTCGTGAACAGAAAGCTCGTTTGATGTCGTATGAATTGGAAAATTATGTGAAACTCTGAAAAATTCTTGGCACGCTCGCCAAAAATATACCCACTACCTCTTATGTACCTACCTACATTCAGAATAAAACTTTCTTAATTCCATTGCTTTTACTATAGACGCCAAGATAATTTAAAGAGTTTAAAATACATGACTGTGTTGCACGTGCTTGCTTTTCTAGTTCAAGTTGCTTGGAATTTTAAGATTTTTTTTATACAAATATGCTAGGGCCTTCCTTTGATTTATAGAAAAATGTAATAAATGAAAAAACATTAAATTACTATAGTCTGGGAGACTATCGCCGCTACTTAAAAAACAGGATGCCAATAAACTGCTCAGACAGGCTTGATTTTAAAAATTTTGGTTAAAAATTATTTTTTATTCAGGTTGTATTTTAGGCTAAGTGTAAATATAATGTAAGCAATTTTTATTCTATAAATGTGGTATCAAATAAAAGCTTAAAGTATTCTCTATTTGGCACCAATGCAGACTCTTTCTAGTTGTTGCCACGAGTCAGACCATTTTTAATTTTGGCTTTAGTATTCTCATAATTTAATCGCTCACTTGGGCGTATACGTACTTTTTATGCCAGAGAGTTGTGAACTATTGTTTTTACCCTAACAATTGTTAGCTGAATCTGGATGTTATGATATTTATATGTATAGACTTTTTAATGTATGAACGAAATCAAAACTTATGACACAATTTAATCATGGTCATCAAAAAAGCTTATATTTATTTATCGTCGCTATTATGAATTCAACCTTGAGGTGGTTGCAACTCTCCAACTTTTCTACTTTTTAACTAGGGATCTGATTGTGGAGGTAGTCAGGATCAACAAGTGAACAGCCTCCCAATTAAGATTTTGCAATAATATCTTTTTGCCTTGAAAATTATACAATACTACACGTAAAGAACTCTTGGAACAGAGAACAAAAAACGTGCTGCAAATCACGAAAAATTCATCTTGGTTTATACCTTGGCTCGGAATTTAGTAATCTACGACTATTTATTTGCAATTTGCAAAACTCATCAACACAAGTGTAAGTGTATAAATTATTCTATCGAGATAAAACAAAAATTGCAAACAACAATTCGCAATATTGATTCAAATATTCCTCAATTGCACAGTTTGTAAATTAGCAAAAAAGAGGTATGATCAGCACTTTTATTTTGTGATGTTGCTACTTGAAATCCTTCATTTTGCAGGTACATATACGCATTTTATTTAATTAGTATGAAATAAATATGTTCTTTTCGCTTGACTCTACTTGGATTTGAACTCGTAACCCTCAGCTTGTGGAGCGGGCATGCAACTACTAGGAAAATTTGCACTACAGATTGATGATTAGATGCATGCCATGTTGTGGTGCTTTATCTCTTCGAGAAGTAAATTGAAATAAGAAAGTCGTGATTTAGGATTTTTTTGTTGATGATTTGCAAATTTTATCATGGAGTTGCAAATTGCAACAAGAAATCGTAAATTAGTGATTTTGCAATGTAAATTACTAAATATTTAAGGCAAATCAAATTTTTTGAGTGCTCTTTGTGAAATTGTTCTTTTGGAGAGTTAATTGCGCAAAAAAAAAATATAATATATTTTGCTATAGATATTACAAACTTAAATCATGAATTTTAATATCAAACCACAAAGAAACAATTTTTTTGTCAATGCGTTAATTTACGAATAAAACATGATTTGTAAATTGCAACCACAAATTTTGCAATTAGGGATTTTTCAATTCTTTCTGTGTATGTGCAGAAAAGATAGAAAATTGTTTTGAAAATTTTGATTTTTATTTTCGCATAGAACTGTACACAAATGTCTTGAATAGACTTAATTTTGAGGATCAGAAAAAGGAGCAGCATAGTCAGTCTTCTGACTTTTTAATAAGGCAAAGAGAAATGGAGAGTGGCATAACTACTCTGCAGAGATGACCAAATACAATAGGGAGATAAGGAAAGCCAAGAGAAGTAGTTTCGCAAATTTCTGTGAGGGGATTTCTACCACTCCAGCAGCAGCAAGACTACACAAAGCTCTAGCAAAAGAGAAAACACTAACATCGTTAGCACTTAGAAAACCCAGATGGTAGCTATACAGAAAATGAGGAGCAAAGGTCAACCCTCTTGCTAAATACTCACTTTCCGGGTAGTATACCAATGGCAGCAGACACAATGAAGAGAATACCTCTCAGAACAAACCGGGAGGATTGGAAGATAGCCAATGTTATCTGCACAGTTAACAGGATAGATTGGGCTATAAGCTCCTTTCAACCTTTTAAATCACCCGGTGTAGATGGCATTTTTCCAGCCCTTTTACAAAAAGGAAAAGATGAACTAATGCCTTATCTTATTAATATACTTCGAAGTAGTATCGCACTTGGGTATACACCAAGTCTATGGAGAAAGATACAACACATTCAAAGTCCTTCAGACCAATAAGCTTAACATCCTTCTTACTGAAGACTTTGGAAAAGGTAATTGATAACTTTATCAGATCAGAAGTATTAATAAATATGCCTTTGAACCATCGCCAGCATGCTTACAGGGCGGGTAGATCTACAGAAATCGCCCTATATGAACTCACAAACACCGTACAAATAGCTTTAGACTCTAAAGAAATGGCCTTATGTGCGTTCCTAGACATTGAGGGCGCCTTCGACAATACCTCACATGAAGCTATTAACAGGGCCTTGTTAAGGAAGGGTGTACCCATCGCTATAATCAGATGGATAAGTGGGACGCTGAGCACAAGAACTGCGGAAGCATATGCAGGACAAAGTGTCCAGGAAGTTATCACAACAAGAGGCTGTCCTCAGGGAGGGGTCTGATCACCCTTACTGTGGAGTCTCGTGGTAGATGAATTATTGGAAAGTCTTTCTTCCCAAGGCATACGTTGCATCGGTTTCGCCGACGACATTGTTATAACAGCCTTAGGGAAGTTCGAAGAAACTCTCTGTGATATTATCCAGAGAGGACTTAATATAACAAGGAAATGGTGTCAATCTGTGGGACTGAACATAAACCCCACAAAAACAACGATAGTTCCATTTACTAAGAAAAAACTTCTACCACGCATGAAACCAATCCGGTTGGCTGGTGAAGAAATCGACATCCAGAAGGAAGTTAAATATCTAGGTATAACATTAGACTGTAAACTTCTCTGGAACAAACATGTCGAAATAACTGTCGGGAAAGCCACAAAAGCTCTCATGATATGCAAGAGACTTGCAGGTAAATCATGGGGCTGTAAACCAAACATCCTTAGATGGATGTACACCATGATGGTAAGACCCATCATTACCTATGGGGCGGTTGCATGGCACAATAGAACCGAACTTACAACAACTAGGAAATCACTAGAAGAGGTACAGAGGCTAGCATGCATCTGCATTACTGGAGCATTGAGAACATGCCCTACATCAGCAATGGAAGTCATTCTTGACTTGACCCCACTACACGTGGCCCTAGAAAACGCTGCTAAGGGAGCCATCATGAGATTTGCAAAAGAGGGAACTGGGACAGGGAAAATCATTAGTCTCAGGCAAAGAGACTCGATTTGTAAGTCCACAGAATCGAACCTTCTTGATATCCCAAGAGATGGTATGATTAAGAAGTATAACTTTGAAAAAAAATTTCATGTGGAATTAAGTAGCAAAAAAGAGTGGGTGGATGAAACCGTAAACTACACTCTTAAAGCAAACGCCATCAAGTGGTACACTGATGGATCGAAAACTTCGGAAGGGACTGGTGCTGGAATTTATGGGCCTAGAACCAAACTTTCAATACCGATGGGACAGTCTACAAGTATTTTTCAGGCAGAAATTAATGCCATAGGAAAATGTGCCGAAAGAAATCTCGAAAGAAAATATAAAAACCAAAATATTGCAATCATGTCGTACAGCCAGGCCGCACTCAAAGCATTCAGCTCATATAGCATCAGGTCTAAACTGGTATGGGAGTGTGTAGGCAGGCTAAACGAACTGGGTAAACATAACTCTGTCACACTCTATTGGGGCCCTGGCCACGTTGGCATACAAGGCAATGAAGAGGCAGACTCCTTAGCAAAAATAGGGGCAATGACACCCATTACGGGACCAGATGCTTATTACGGAATAGGAGAAAACGTGATAAAACATAAAATCAAAACAGAAGAGGAGGTGAAAAGATCAAAAATCTGGAACGAACTCCCAAAGCTAAGACAGGCCAAACTTCTGCTTGGGCATCACAACAAAGAACGATTCCAGTCCTGTATGAGCTTAAACAGGAACAAACTTAGAATAATAACGGGTCTCCTCACAGGCCACTGCAAGCTTAGGAGACACCTCCACATTCTTGGCTTAGAGAACAGCGCCGCGTGCAGATTCTGCAATGCTCATGAGGAGACACCGGGCCATATACTAGGCACATGTGATGCACAGACACAGGTATCTGGGAAATCACCAGATAGAGGAGAGCGAACTACCCTCCCTAAAAACACTCCAAATACTCAAGTTCCTCAAGGAAACAAACTTGGAGAACGTGCTGTAGTATGAGCAATCTCATCCAGCTCGAGACGGGGGCACAATAGATCTTAATGGTCGCAGTGCACTTATACCCCAAATCCTTCATTCATTCATTCAGTCTTCTTTTGACTTATACGATAAGACGTTTTTTCTGGCAAGGAAGTTAGCCCAACAACGCAATAAGTGATATGAATAAAGCGGAGCACGTATCGTAGAATCTGAATCTACACACAGCAGGAGAATCTGAGGAGGTGCTCAATAAAAAAGTACCTGCTCCCGTTTTGTATGAATAAAATTATAAACAATATCAAATTCGGTATTTAAAAATTTTTTTACATTCTCTAAGTATTTCAAGAATTTTTTTATTTTTATAAAAAATATTGGTACCTTCCAAAAGAATTTAAGAACCGTTAAGGGAGATATTTTTTCGTTAATGGCTACTACAACTTTTATTAAACCTTTTCTGTATGCTAAAATAATTACGTCAAAAGCTATAAAAATTTACTTACAGCAAGTATTAGTGGTATACCTCCATGATAGAACATTTTTAAAAATTTTTAATCTTCTCACTATCGGCTAATTAAACTTTAATTAATTTTGTATATATGTATAAATGTTTAATAATATTAAAAAATATTGCGTATCAATTTTTTTTGAAAAAAATTGAATTTAAAAAAAAAAGTTTCCAATTTTTTTTTGGAAAATCCAATATCTCAAAAATGGGTTAACAATTCATTTTTGAAATTTGATTTTTATATGCACATAAATAAATACTTAAAATTTGCAAGCCAAAAGTTTTCTTTAAAAATGTTTAAGGCCAAATATAAACAAAAACCGCTCCAACGATTTTTCTCTCATAATTCCAACATCATTAACTATATAATTTTCTTATATCTTCAGTATTTTGAACAGAAGAGCAAGTACGTGCGACCAGTGGCGTATTTACCCTAGGGCCATAAGAGCCATGTCACAGGGTGGCATACTGCGTGGGGCGGGACTCAGCTTTGGGTAAAAATGTTAAATTCCTTTACAAAATAGTATATAAAAATTAAAGCCTCAGAGGCACCATACAGCGGTCCGTTTGTTGCATTTTGGGGACAAAAATCATTTCCGACCCCAATAATTCTTGATTAATAAAATTTGGTTCAAAATTTCAAAAAAGTACTGTCGAGCTGAGTCAAGTTTATGTTTGAAATATTCTAAAATATGTGCTTGAATGTAAACTTTCATATAAAAATAAGTCCAAAATTAAAAGAAGGTTATCCAAAGTGTTAAGAAATATCACAAATCGATTAGAACTAATTTGAGTAGTTTTTTTTTAAAAAATTGTGTTGAAAATTATTTTAAGGCTGAATCGGGAAGAAGTCTTATAATTTTGACTGTTAATAGAAATTCAAATGAAAATCAAAAATTTATATTCGTATTGCTTAAAATTTTCACCGCTAGCTACAGACTTATTTAAGCGGAAAATTAAATTATAATAAAATACTCACTGCCTAAACAGAATAGAAATGGAGTGCTGTAACTGGAGTTTAAGTTTTGTTTTAAGTTTATTTCTTTATATTACTAACACAATTGATATCATAGCTGTCAAAAAATGTCGAACGTAATTTTTTTTACCCGCGCACAATGTGCTCTACAGATTTTTGATATTTTTGCGTCATTTGAAATCAGCTGTGAGAATTTAATTCAACACCAAAATAAAAATAAAAACAAAAATAAAAATGGATAATGATAATGTGGATACTAAAATTACCTTACGTCCTTGTGAGAGATTAAAAAGAGTTTGAAACTCACTTCAACCCCCATGAATGTCAAAAAAGCTGCATGCAAAAGCTAAAAGTTGGCCAACTTGTCCAGTTGCATCTGCAGCTCCGTCTGCATCTGAGTCCTGTTGTGTTCGTATAATTGAATTTGTGTGTTTTCACACAGTGTCAGTTGACTGAACACAATCGGTCAGTTACAACATTGCGACCAGTTTGTGAATCACGTGTCGTGTTGGCAAAAATTTAAAATATAATAAAATTGTGTTTGTTATTTTCATAAAATTATTTTTCATTATGAAGTGGACTTAGCTGTTTTAGATTAATTATTGGGCCACTGAAATTTATCGGCTGAGGCTCCTAATATTTAAATACGCCACTGCGTTCGACCCAGTCGTGTATTATTTTTAGTTTTTACTTTACAAAGATTGGAAGTGCACTATATAATTTATAACAATTTCAAAACAGTGACTAGAAGCCACGCCCTCTAGGCAGAAAATCCCGGATTGTTTGATTTTTAAGCCTTAAAGCTCAACCTCTCTACCAATTTTTATCATTTGTTAATAGCCGCAATTGCACCATATAATTGATAACAATTTTAAGAATTCGGGTGGATGCCACTATTCCTGATCGGGAAATTCTAATTTGTTTGCCTTTATTGTGTTGTATGCACTCCAAGCCCTTCCGATCTACAAAATTGTATTTTTCCACTATTAGTGCTCTATATGGTTTTTAAGATTTTTAGATAAAGTGGGTGGATGCCACGCCTCCTGAACAGAAAATTTAAGATTACAGATTTGTTTTTTTTGTACAGTTGTTTCAAATTTCAAGGTTCTACTGTATCGGCAAGTGCTCCTCTCCTCTTGATGATCTGTCAGATTTTAGCGATTTTCAATGCCGTATATCTCAGAAATTGCTTATATAGTCCAATCAATGAAGATATGAAGATGCCATCACCTCAAACAAAAATCCAACAGTTTTATAACACCAGACCCAATTATTAAGAATTGTCTAATGATGAAGTACAAAAAAGTCTCCATGGATCCTGGGTGAGCTCTAGCGGCAGGAGCGTGCAACATTTTTTATTTTTCCGTTTTTCGAGTTTATCTTAGAAACTAGTGTCCTTCACTTTTTTTTCTGACCAAAACATAGCTTATGAAATTCCCTAAAATATTGATTATGACTAAATTTTCCATATCTACTCGTATTATAGTTAAGAACTTATTTGGCGCCAAAACTGTTCTTGGAGACTTTATAATTCAGTGTGCAGTGAAGGTGACCTTTGGATGGAGATCGTTTTTAAACAATTGCTTATGAAATATGTAGTAATTAATTATAAAATATAAATAAGTTCAAAATATAAAGAATTAAAAAAACATTAACTATAGTAATAGAATAGAAAAAAAAATAGAAAAGTGGAGCGACTGAATATAATAATGTGAGTAAAAAGTCGAGTTGAGCTTTTAACTTGAATAATTAATTAAAGTGTAATTAGTGTTAATACAAACATAAACGTATTTTTTTATTCAGTAAATTGTTGTATCAGTTGGTAAAAATAAATAAATAAAAATAATTGTTACCTTTAGATCTTTGGACATCTCCATGTTGACAAACAAAAAAAAAACACCTTGCCACTTAAATAAAATACAAAAAGATTAAAAAAAACAACATCCTTTTTTACAATAAAGTATCTATTTATTTATTAATTTAAATTTTCAATTAAAATACTTTTTTTCATAGAACAAATTTTATTTGAACTAAAAATAAAATTAAAATATAATTTAAAGTTCATAATTAAATTAATTTTATATTTTTTATACACTTAAGCTACAAGTAGTAAAGTTATCTACTATATTTTACATATACATTTATACGTCTAACTAAAGAGTTATACACATTTTAATTATTGCTGTTTTTTTTCCTAAATCTAGGTTTATACTAATTTGCTATTTTAAAGTTTTAAGAATTTTATTAACAACATGTAAAAATAGTTTATTTTTATAAGAAGTTGCCTAGTCTTTACAAGATTATTTGTTTATTATTATTAGTTTAACTCTCTAAATAAGGTAAATAACTTTTTTAAAACTTATAATATTTTCGATAGTTTACTTAAGTTTATATTATTTCCAGTCGATTGTTTAAAATTTTACAAGCTTATAATAAATAATTTAAATTTTTTCCAAACAAAATAAAAATAGTTTGTAAAATTTTAAGTATTTTTTTCTTTAATTCATTTTGATTGTTTGTTCTAAAAATTGGAGATTTGAAGAATATATAGACACTACAATCCGTTGCTTGTATTTTTTTTTTATAATTTTACTTACGTAGAGAGCAATTTATGATGAATTTGGAAGTAATATGTACCAATATAGCCATCAGATAACTTTTTAATCGAAATTTTGTAAGGTATTTAACAATATGACATTTCTTTTTCAAAGATTCAAAGAGCAAACGTTTTTCGTATTATTTAATATTTTACTGGGTGATTCGCCACTTTCATAAAGTTAGTTACTTATTGGTTTTTGGACAAGGCCATCATTTACAACCCAAGGTTTTAAAACCTTTTTCTCAGAGGAGCTTGAAAGAATTCTTGTTTTAAAGGTCACACCAAGGAATGCAGTCATACCAGACATTAAAAACGAACAATAAGGGAGAAGCTGAATATTGGTGTGTAAGGCTACTTTTAATGTAGTACCTCGTGGCATAATGGTTAGTGCGTAGGACTGTCATGCCAAAGGTCTGGGTTCAATTCCCGGCCACTGCCACCTAAAAATAAATGTTTTTTCCGAGGTACTGCCTCTTGCGAGGGACTGACAAATCCTCCAAGAGTATACTTGTCATGAATAAGTGCTTCTCATCTAGCCGTTCGGACTCGGCAAAAAATTGTAGGTCCCCTCCATTCCTGCCAACAACACGCACACAGGAATGGTTGAGAGTTGTAAGTCACTAGGCCCTGGTTCTCCATGAGCTGTTGCGCCACAAAATTTATTTATTTTTTTTTAAGGCTACTTTTAATATTCTTAAGACGTACTAAAAAAACAACATACAAAATTTAACATGGGGTCAAAGGTAATAATTTTATCCCTTTTTTTTTAAATAACCAAACAAAACGATCAATTTTTTTTTACAAAAATTGTATTTTGAAATTCGGTGCATAACCTCCATTTAAGATTTTAATCAAATTCTAATTTTAACCAAAAACTGAACTCGTCTTTTTGAGCGTCACACAGTGGTCCGTTTGTTGAATTTTGGCGGCAAAAATTATTTCCTACGCCAAGTCTTAATACAAATTAATGAAATTTGGTACACTTGATGATTTGGAGATGCTGAGTTTAGTGCGCATATTTAAGGACATTTCAAACATAAAATTCACTCAGTTCCTGACTTCGACAATACTTTATTTGATTTTATTTATTGTTTGAAGTAAACAAAAATAGGTGGTACCACTGAACTCAACATCCTCAAATCATAAAGTGACACCAAATTTCATAAATTTATATTAAGAATCGGTGTGGGAAATGATTTTTGTCGCCAAAATTCAATACACGCACCACTGTTCATCGATGAAATTTAGAGAAGGTCAAATGCCCCAAAAATAGGGTGTATTCATAAACGTCAGCCTAACTAAGAACTGCGTTATCTGCATTCATAAAGTCAGATTTTCGATCGAACTAACCTAGTCGAACTGCAGTACGTACCGTTCATAAACGTCAGACTGTCGTCAGCGTCGGGCAGATTGTGCAGCTGAATTTGTTTGGCTGCAGAAAGAGCGGGAATTATTAAAATAATTTTTAAGACAACAAGAAGGACAAAGCGGCACTGACTCGTAAAGATTGTAAGTAATTGCAAATATTTTATATTGTTTTTATATTTTATTTTATAATTTTCTTTTCTTTTTGGGTAAGCAAATCAAAAATCAAATTCAACAAAATTTGTTTGGCAGCCATTTTTCTCTGACGTTTATGAACTCTGTTTACATACAAATCGGACTAAGTCAGACCTTTTTGTTTACTGCAGACATTCTGCATTGGGAGTGCGTTCACAAATGCATCAGAAAAGAAATGCGATTGTACTAGTGCAGATTTTCTGCGTTTATGAATACACCCATACTCTTCTGTGAATCTGCAATAATAAAAATTGTACTAGTTTATTAGATTTGAGCTAAAACTGATGTATTGATTACATTGCATCCATAGAAGTATTGTTTACTTGATCTTTAGGAAAGGTGACCTTCTGAACTTCATCAACGACACAAAACTTTCTAACTAGATCTATACAAAGAACTTCTACAAGATCTTTTCCGGTGTGTTATGTGAACTCTTTAAACCATTCGTCAAACTTTTAAGTCAAACTAAAATCAGCTCAGGAGGGTCAGAATACCTCCATTATTGCACAAAAATTGACAGGGCAAATTTTGGAAACAGCTAAGGAACTTTAAATCGCCACTTATCAGCTTTTCGTCTATTTGAAAATGCCGCTAATGACAGGAAACGTGCAATGTCAAGTTTTTAAATTTTTTCCAGATTCGTCCATTTGTGAAAGATATTAATGGAGGACGCATGCTGCTCCATCTTAATTGTCAAAGATCAAACGGATACATTTTATAAGTGTCAAAAATGATGTGAGTCAGGGTGATGCACTGTCATGCGTCTTTTTTATCATCGTTCTTGAAAGAATAGTGTAAACTAAAAAACTATCACGCCAATATAGGGCACAGCTCTAATAGCTTATTTGAGCTGCAGATAGTCGTGACTTTTTCAGAAGTACAAAGCACGCTGTCAATGGAGAATTTCTCGATATGTTAGTTTAAGTCTCAATAGGAACTTAGCCATTTATATGCTGTCATCAAGAAAAGAAATTTAAGAACCAGAACCAGAAGATCAAGTTAAAATTGACCAAAGCCGGTGTTGCGGGAATTAATCTCCGAACTATATCACATCAGGTTGATTTCTTAAATTGAATTCAAGAATGTATGTGTTTCACAGAGCATGTGTTAATATGGAAAGAACTTTCTTCAACAAATCTATTTTCTGCTCAACTACCAGTAGGCTTTTTAATATACCCAAAAAAACATCTGTCGCCTAGCATTAATTAAGCGTAGCTATTGAACGCAGAAACTTTGAAGTAGCTCAAGTGTTTGAAGTGAATATTAACTCCATTAACAACAGTTTGGTAAGGATCCGGATGTTCGGTTCTGTGTGCTATGAACTCTATAATCTGCATAAGGAACAATGGATGTGCGAGTGAAATGTGAGTGAATAGACGGATAGCAAGTTATTGTTATAATGTTCAAGTCGCAGCCTCAAGTATTTGGAGGCAAGGGAAAGCAAACCTTCAGTTTAAAGAGAGTCCAAATCATCACGGAAGCCAGATAGCTTGGTCTGGACCACAAGAAGTTAGCTCAGTTAATTAATGGGTACCACCCACATTATGTCTCAGGAACCAATTTCTCCTAAGTAAGAAAGGGATTCTTACAACTTGTAGGCTTCACTAGCAATTGTATGTCCTGCGAGAACCATTAAGGCATGTCACTGATAAACGTCATATATAAGATACTATACAACGTTCTGTGTGAGAATCTTAAGATGGCTCAGTCAGGTAGATCAACCATAGACCGAATATTAACTTTCAGGCAAATCCTGAAAAAAACCATCGAATTTCAAGTCGAGACTCATCACTTATTTAGCGCATTCAAAGTTGCATATCAAAGCCTTCATCATCAGGAGCTCTTTATTCTGATGGCTGAACTTAGGATCCCAGAAAAACTAATCCAGTTTATTTACGTTACATTGAAAAATGCAATGTCCAATTTGGGAAAAGCTCTTCCAAACTATTCCAAACATAAACAGGGTTACGCCACCGTTACGGCAAGGAGATGTACTTTCCTGTGATTTTTCGAATTTCTTCTGGAACTAAAAGTAAAGGCATTATTTTCAACTGATCAACTTCTAGGGTATGCCAATGATATCAATATCAAAGTTTCATCTCAACAGATCATTAAAGAGTCTTTCACGGAAATTCAAGAAAAGGTAAAACTTATTGGTCTTCAAGTAAACGAGAACAAGATCACATACATGCTTTTAAAATGACAGGTTCGTCAACTGGCTAGGATAAAACGTAACTGTTAATGACACCAACTTTGAAATCTCATAAACAACATCTTTGTGGAGGTCCAACGAAAAATTTTCCACCCAGTGCTACTTCAGTTTGGCGCAACGGAAGGGTTTAAAACTCCACACACAAAAGACGAAGTGCACGAGCTTTCAAACCCTTACAGGTACTGACAGTCCTGTTGTATGGTATCGAGTGTGGGACAATAAGCAAAAAATATAAAGCTGATATTGGCTGGAAAGAAAAATCCTTCGACGGATATTTGGTCATATGATCGAGGAGGGCCAATGAAGGAGAAAATACAACCATTAACTCTGTTGGCTTTATCAAGATGTGGATATAGGCCAGGAAATCAAAAAACGTTTTCAACGTTGGCTTGGCCACATCAAACGAATAGATAATAATACAACAGCCAAGAGAGTCTTTGAAGTTCAAGGTCCGAGAGAACAAAGAAAGACCGAATCTTCGGTTTGAAGATGAAGCCATCACGCATCCCAGAAAACTCAGTCTAGATAGCTAGAACAAGCGTCCTAGGGATCGTTGAGGATGAAAGAGGCTACCATGTTACAAAGACTACGACTCTTCATGAATTAGGAGCTGAAGAAATAAGTTAGTAAAATAACACTTTAAAACTAATTTGTCATCCCTGTTCTTCTACATGTCAAAGGACAAGAACGTTTTATCCTGAAATGTATTCAGTCGAAATTTTTGGTCCCGTCTGCATTGATGATAATTGGAGGAGAAAATATAATAGCGACCTTTACAGGAGACTAAGAAACAAATTTGGTGACGCAACAGCTCGTAGAGAACCAGGGCCTAGTGACTTACAACTCTCAACCATTCCTGTGTTTGTGTTATTGGTAGGAATGAAGAGGACCTACAAGTTTTTGCCGAGTCCAAAGCTCCGAACGGCTAGATGAGAAGCACTTATTCATGACAAGTATACTCTTGTAGTACCTCGTGGCATGATGGTTAGTGCGTTGGGCTGTTATGCCGAAGGTTTGGATTCGGTTCCCAGCCGCTGTCACCAAAAAACAAAAATGTTTTTTCCGAGGTACTGCCTCTTTCGAGGAACTGACAAATCCTCCAAGAGTACACTTGTCATGAATAAGTGTAGGTCCCCTCCTACAAAAAAAAATTGTAGGTCCCCTCCATTCCTACAAACAACACGCACGCAGGAATGGTTGAGAGTTTTAAGTCACTAGGCCCTAGTTCTCCATGAGCTGTTGTGCCACCAAATTTATTTATTTTATACTCTTAGAGGATTTGTCAGTTCCTCGTAAGAGGCAGTACCTCTGGAAAAACATCTCCAGGGGACACTGAACATACAAAAATTTAAAGGATATAAACACTCCGACCCATAAAATCTTTGACTCTAACTACAAGTGCCAGCACTTGAGGAGGGAGAAGGTGACTCATGTGGTACCAAGCTAGCAAGAAACCGAAAAAGTAGAAAAAGTAAAGTTACTTGAAATAATTATTGTACTCAAAAACACATTTTAATTTATTTTATTTTCTTTCACACTCTTAGGGCGGTATTCACCGAAAGCTCATAACTTAAGAGATTCATAAACCTATTCACCAAGCAATAATTGTGAATATTTAAGAGCACTCATAAAAGTTATGAATGGTCCTGCCCACTCATAAAGTTATGAGCGCTCTCTCCAAAAACTTATTCGAAAACCTTCGAAGTAAACCTTCAAGTAAATTCACTTATCCATTTTGTCGGTACTTCTTGGATCCTTACAAAAATAAGTGTCGCACGCACACATACTATAATTCTTTTTGTCTTTTTTTTTCCCACTTATTTTATAAGTTTATTTGTGCAAGTCACGCGGTGAAGATCATTGCTGGTTTTATTCCGTGGGAAAACTTAAAAAAACGTCAGTAATACACATTCTTCTGCTTCATTCCCCTTCAATCAAATGATATTCACCGCGAGACTTACAAAACAAAAATAAAACAAATAAGTGAAAATAAAATAAAATCACTGTAGTCACAAAGAATTTGTCTATTTGTCGTGCAACACTCATTTTTGTAAGGATGAGTGTAGTTCCAACAAAGTTGGGCCAGTCTGAAAACAGTTTGAGTTCCCAGTTTGGGTATGTCTGGTGAAGAGAGAGTTGTTCTCATTTTCGGACTTCGAAAGAGAGCTATGAGTGCTTGGTGAATAGCACAAATATTATTTGAGTTATGAACCTCATAAACTTAAGAGCTGTTTATGAGTGCTTGATGAATACCGCCCTTAGATTCTTAACAGGATTTCCAAGTATACTTAGTCATTGCACATAATTTCAGTACAAACTTCAAGTGTGTACTGGTACAATCATTACATCTGTTTTAAGTACCTAAGTATTACTAATGACAAACACAAAAACAAGGACAATGTACGTACCTACTTGTACTTCAAAATATTTAAGTACATATAAGCTTTATTGTTTAGGTACTTTAGTTGCACTTCAGCATCAGCCCCAATATATAATTTATTACCATCAGATTCTCTATATTACATACATATTTTGTTCCATACTCGTGTAACACACCCAAAAAATAAAAAATAAATCGCACTAAGCTGCCAACAAAAACAACAGACAATAAAATGTCCTTATTAAATCAGAAGAAAATGCTTCAAAAGTTTTTCCCACGCACATCTTCAACACAACATCATTTCATACATTCATGCGTATTTTTGTATATTTTCAGCACTCATCATCTGTTATTGTGTAGCTGCCTCGGAAATCACTTAACGGTGTAGCATTTGTTGTTGATGGTGTCATCAATGGCGCACCCTGAAAGGATATTGCTAACGGAAGTGCTGATGGTGCACACAAGCTGAGGGCGCTCCTTCCTTCAGTAACAGAACGATAGCGTGGTGGCCTACCGGATCTAGGTATACAACAGAAAATTATAAATTAACATCAGGCAAAAACAAACAAAAACGATAAACGAAAATCATATAAATTAATAATTTTTTTGCTGATGTCAACAACACGCAAAATATTATTGAAACTCACCTCTCGCAATTGCACTTCAGCAAACGGATGAAAGCCGCTCGAAATGTTCGGTTGAAAATTGTGTATATTATCGGATTTATCGTGGAAGACACATAGCCCAACCAGAGGCAAGTGTCTACAACATGTTCAGGTACGTGACATTCGGGACAGGCCGCAAACAGGATATTCAGTATGAAAAATGGTGACCAGCACAATACGAATGTGAAGAAAACCAGTCCTAGTACTTTTGTGGCTTTTTGTTCTGTAGCCACGGCATTTGCTGACAGATTGTTACGTTTGTTGCGACTGTTAAGGATTCTGCTTTATATATTTTTAAAAATACAAAATCGGTTTGTTCAACTCAATATACATACCGCAAATTAAGAGCCGGTGTCGTCACACTGTTGAGGGAGAATTTAAAGGATTTTAATTTACATCTTCGAGTTTCTCGGCTAATTGAATCGGGGGTTTGGGTTCCTTGCTCACAGGTAGGTCCTTGTTGCTGACTGGCCCCGGCGACAGATGATGTCAAATTAGAATTGGTCCGAGAACTTGTGCTGCTATTGCCACTTGTGTAACCTAGTTGCGGTTGAGATGAACTCGCCCTAACCACAGCTCCTGACGATGGTCTTCTGAATCATGAAGAGAAATTTAATTTGAAATTAAATGAAATTCCTATGAGCGTTCTGACGAGTAATTAAATTTCTCATAATGTTGGTTACGATAAGTTACCACATATTACACTCGACTATACAACACTTCAACGATGCTTGTCGTCCATAAGGAAATATTTTGAAGTAGGTATTTTGTTGATTGCTTAGCATTGTAGAGCGTATAGAGGGTTGTTATTGAAGGGGCGATGGGAGGGGGGTAACTTATAGCTTAAGGTTATAGTGAGAGTCAAAATAACGAAATAATTGGGAAAATCGAACACAAATTTGTGTAAAATATTTGCTTTTGGAATTTGTCAAAAGGTTAGAGGTATCTTCATCGGATATTCATGGTTTTCCTTAAAGTGAAAAGCAGATTTGTGTGCCACATGTACCTATATATTTGCATCATTAAATAACATGAAGGGTCTTTTAATAGGGAAGCTTTAAACTTTCAGCAATGTTCTTAAAGCAACATCTCTCTTTGTCAAATTTGTTTTGAATTGTTCAGTAGTGTATACAAAATTACCGTGGCATGTTATAGCATTGAACGAAGTCTGTGTATTCACTTATTGTGCTTTGGAGCAGTTGGAAGTTGATACAAATTCAGAAATAAAAGCATCGTTAGTGACGAGGCCCATCTTTGAAAAAATGGATGTGCGACCAAGCGAGAATATTGGTTTTGGGCTATCATCGTTTCCAAAAAGCGGTGCTTTTCTGGATCTATTGCTAAAAAATGTAAGGCTGACAATAACTGACACTGTGGGTCTAAGATTAAGAAACAGTTTACGAACGATTGGGTACGATAGTGACCATTGCGACTAGCCGCCATAATGCAGCTTCCAAACGAGCTCGTGAAGTTAGATGAGTGTGTGCCTGTGTGCTGGCCACGCCTTAATAACACTTTATCGAACGAAATCAGATCAAACAACATATCCCCACCAATTGACAGGAATTTGACAAATAACGAAATAGACCAATAACTAAAACAAATGGGCGAGACAATCATGCAAACAAAGAACAGAACAATACCGAAACACAAACAACGGGACGCAACCGACATGTACCGGAATGGGACTATTGACGTGTTACAAAGACAAAAAAGTTGACTGCTAACAAGACTCAAACTCTGAGTTACGATTTACTGACCCACAAAATCAGGAGATTAGGAGAAATCGTTGATCAAAAAGCATTAGCATTAGTCACCAAGAGCTTCTATTGGCGATGTCCGAACTCGGGATCCCAGAAAAACTGATCCAGCTATGCCGCATGACGTTACAAAATACGCGGTGCAACGTGCAAATGGGTAACAGCTCATCCGAGCTATTCCAAACATGTACGGGGTTCAGACAAGGAGATGCCTTATCATGTGACTTCTTCAACCTAGTCTTGGAGCAGATAGTTCGCAAGAGTGGTGTTAACCTGGAAGGCACTATCTTCAACAGGTCTTCGCAACTGCTTGGCTATGCGGATGACATCGACATCATCGGCCGCTCCAAGCGAGCTGTACAAGAAGCATTCACAGCTATTGATGAACAGGCAAAACGCGTTGGTCTTGAAGTGAATGAGGACAAAACAAAGTATATGCTATCAACAAATAAAGCTTCATCTGTCCATCGCCTAGGACAAAACGTCACTGTTGGTAGCAGTAATTTCGAGGTAGTCAAGGAGTTCACCTACCTCGGAACAAACATCAACCCCACGATTGACAACTTAGTGGAAATCCGACGAAGAATTACCCTAGCGAACCGCTGCTACTTCGGTTTGGCCAAACAAATGAGTTCAAAACTCCTCTCCCGGAAGACAAAGTGCACGCTATACAAAACGCTAATTTACCAGTTCTACTCTACGGCGCCGAGTGCTGGACGATAAGTAAAAAAGGGGAATTGATACTGGGCACTTTCGAGAGAAAAATTCTTCGGCGGATATTTGGTCCAATATGCAAGGAAGGCGAATGGAGGAGAAGATTCAACCGTGAATTATACGAGCTGTACCAAGATGAGGATGTAGTCCAAAGAGCCAAAACACTCGGCTCGGCCACATCGAGCGAATGGACAACAATGCTCCAGCCAAAAAATCTTCCAATCCCAGCCCCCAGGTTCGAGACGACCAGGAAGACCGAACCTCCGCTACAGGGATCAGGCGGTTTCTGACGCAAGAGCGCTTGTTCTCGACGACTGGAGGGAGCGTGCGAGGGACCGCAACCGATGGAAGACCGCAATATCTCAGGCAGAGACCCTCCATGGATCGGGAGCCGGATAAGTAAGTAAGTTTATCAAGAACGTCAAGCAACTAATATAGGAAAACTATCGTTTGTCTATTAATTTGTATTGGGATAATTCTAGCGACCCGTGAATGTTTCCCCAAATTAACAAGGTATTTAGAAGGAATGATAAGAGCAACTTCAGACATCAGGAATTGACTCAGAAGACGCCGTCTTGGACGATGACCTCTTTATCGTCAAAGATCCGCAAAGGAAACTGGAGGCTGTGGGGGCCACTTTCCAGAAAGTGTACAACGTGAATACGTGCCTTCACCCGATTCATGACCTGGAAAACAAAGCCTTGCTCCACCACTCCACCACTTTCAGAATACCATCACGCAATGACGGTCAGAGAACTTCGACATTTAAAGCAGCCGGCTATATGGCCCTCATCCAGCCGATGATTGCCTATGGATGCCCGGTTTGGTTCAACGTTGTCCCATCTCAAAAAGAAAAGAGTTGGTTGTTTGAGAGGCAGTGTCATTGACGCTGCCTTGGATTGCACAGAACACCAGAGTGGGAGTACAAACATTACTATTCCAACCTGGGTCTATACGACGCCAACATTAACAAAATTTATAATTTCTTTCTGGAGCTTATTCGGGGTCATATTGCAAGAGCGATTTCCTCAGCCAACATCTTTATTTTTGGGGCTTATTACCCTAATAAGAAATACTACAAGAGTGTGCGACTAGGCGGTTTTATTCCACCCGACGGATTCCTGTATTTAGACAGTCAAGGACAGATCCAAGATAGAGCGGCGGTGCTGATAATCTACCACGTCAGCCGTAGAACTGTAGATAGACGGCTCCTTTACAATCGAGTCGCCCTCGCACAAGACGGAGTTGAGCACATTCACCTAAGAAGAACTGTGTCTGTTCAAGGGATCAGCTCTCCTTTTCGTGCTTATCGCTCAACACACGCCGCCATGAAGCAGGACCGGCAATACATAAGGGTTCTATAGCGCGTGCACTTCGTCTTTTGTATAGGATAGGAGTTTTGAACCCATCTGTCACACCAAAGTAGCACCAGTTTGCTAGGGTAATTATTCTTCGTCGAATCTTCACTAAGGTGTTGTTTGTGGGATTGATGTTTACTACAAGGTAGATGAACAACTCAACAACTTTGAACCTGTTACTATTGTTACTATATATTTTTTGTTGAAAGCATTTATTTGGTCTTGTTTACGTTTACGTGAAGACCAACAAGTTTCTCCTGTTCTTCAACTACCGTGAAAATAGTGTCTTCAGTGTTAACGTCTGTCCTACATATTATTTGCTCTACAACGAGATTGAAGAAATCACATGATAGCGCATCTCCTTTCTGAAACCCTGTGCTTAGTTGGATTAGTTCTTAAAAGCTTTTTGCTGAAACCTGCTGCCCGTGTTTGGAATAGTTGGGAAGAACTTTTATCTAGTTTCACATTGCATCGCTTTTTTTTCCAATAATATGTGACATAAGTGAATCAATTTTATCGGGATCCCAAGGTCTTGGTGATTAATTTTATCATCAGCTTTGAGGTCGATGGATGGTGAGTTTCAACTTTAAATTCGTTGGTCTTTTCAAGGGTTTGCCTGAGAATGAATATTTGTTCTATGATCAAACTACGTGGCTGGAGGCCACACTGGTACTTTCTGATTATAGTGTTGCAGCACGGCTTAAGACACTCACTCAGTACGTTGTATACGATCTTGTTTGCGCCGTTTATCAGGTGCGATAGTTCTTGCAGGACATATGGTCGACTTTTTTTGTAGATGGGACATAATGGAGCTGATGGATCATTCATCGATCATGCTTTCTTCCACTCAAACTTGGTCGATGAGTTTATGAATGCAGCCTTTTAACACATCCCTTCTGTGGTTGAATGAAGAGCTCCGCTGGCAAACCATCAGATCCGGTGGACTTGTTGTTTTCGAGCTTCTTTATTGCTAGTTCTACCTCTTCTACAATGGGTAGTGGTATTGGGTCTTCATTGACTGTTGTATTTCTCGCTCTAACGAATGCCCATTCAGCAGCTGCTGATGGAAACACTGTTTAGATGTATACTATTCCCTGTACTTCGGCGATTAGGTTACCTTCGCTTGAAAATTTTGCGTTCCAATCTTAAAGCCAACAGCCAGTTGCTTTGCTTTTTAATAAAACTCTCAGGTGCTTATTTGACCAAGCAACTCTTCAATCTCCTTAACCTAAAAGTCTGCAAAAGCCCTCTTCTTTTTACGTAGCGTCTTCTTTACCTCACTTTTCCTCGCTTGATACTATTCTCTCCCTGCTCTTGTCTTACGCTGCTCCTTCCTCTTTAAAGGTTATCTTAAATTGCAAGTTATTGTTATTAAAACATTAACAAGAAAACCTATCCCATACCAATGTGAATTCGCAGTGAATCATTCACAAAAGTACAAAATATGACAAATACACAACGCAAAACAAAAACAAAAACTGTCGTTGGCGAATGTTTCGAGTTGGTTTGGGAGAGTCTTAATATGCCCCACAGCTGACATATAGAACGCTATCAAGCATTATTTATGGGCTACTCTACGATCTAGTTGAAGTAATAGTCAAGGCTACTCAAATCGCTTAACAGAGGAAAATACAACTTGGGATACATGGTGTTTTTAGTAGCTCTGGATATCAGAAACGAATTAAACTCAGATAGCTGGAAAGACAAGCTGAACGCGCTAGAGGAAACTTTTAATATTCCAGCCTATCTCCTAAGAATGGTAAAGTACTATTTTAGGGATCGAGATCTGATAAATGAGACCACGGAAGGCACACGATGGAAGTAAATCATCTCTGAAGCAGCACAGTGATCAATTTTAGCACCTGATCTGTAGATCTTCTCCTATAATCGATTGAATACTCCTTATAAACATGCAGGAAGAAACCTTTTTGGTAGGGCACGGAGAAAAAATTGCGACAAAAATAATCCCACAAAACTCCGAAAGAGCGCTGTTAAAGCTGAATTAGGTTAAGCGACATGTGCAATTCTGGATGAATGAACACGTTCTAATCTTGGCAACGGAAAAAAATGGAAATAGCGTGCTTCTTCTCTTCTGACAAAGAAAAGGATTTTTACGCTAATCGGTTTTAAATTGGCAGTGAAGTCATTAAAAGTAAAAGTACGGTGGAAATACTTGGAACTCAACACAAATTCATTTTGTCTAGCAACAAATAAAAACCACGTAGAACGAGCGTCGACAGTCAAAACACAACTTAGCAGACTGATTGCAAACATAGGAGGCCTAACGGCAATTAAACGGAATATAAACTGATGTCAGCAACGAGGAGCTGAATTGGGACACAGTGATGTTCGGTACTCGTAGGTGGATGAGGACTAGTAGATTATTGGATGTCAATGAGGTTATTACCCAGATCACCACGAACTTGTTCGTATGACTGAGAATTTGAACTATCCACCTAAGACTCCGGCAAACGTTCTTTTTGAACATTTCTTTGTTTTAAAACTAGGAGCTTAACGTTAAAAGAAGAAAAAAATCAACAATGGGAAGTTGCTGGATTGTTGGCGTCTGTATTAGATGAAGGCACTTCACCGTACGTCACTTTCAAGTAAAAAGGTGTTTTTGAAGGATTAAAACTAAAACCTCTTGTAGGTCTGGTTTACTAGCAAACAGCTTTGTCCCTATTTTTACAAAGAAGCCCCTTAAAACTGCAACTACCTCAAAAAATAATTGTAACCAAAATTTGAATACACTCATATTTCTAAATATGTAGTTGTGCATGGAGCACCCCAGTCCGGGATGGGAGAAAAGTTCTTGCACAAAACCCTATTGGAATGTTGGTAAAATTAAATTTCAATAATTCATTATTGTTTTTCGTGTTTTGCAACCTAGTTGTTTGCTTATAACCATCAACCATGCATGTAATATAAGATACACACAACAAAAATAAATAACTGCAAGGAACAAAACTTTTTAATTGGAATAAATTAAAATCGTGAAATTGAAGATATCGATAGTTGAGAATTCAATGGAGTAATAAATAACGAAACTTCCAAATATTTTTAATATATGCAAGGTGATAACAACCCACCACAATAACCAAAATGAATAAAGAAAGTTACTTCGGTTAAAGTAGAGCAATTAATTTAAATACCTTTTTTATGATTTATTTTTAAAAGAGTCGGTACACAACGACCCAATTTGCGTTTTCAAAAATGGAACGATGTAGTTTCTTAAACAGGTTTTCAAAATCAATTCAGCCACCGCCCATTTTGTTAATTGTGAATGCGAATCAAACCATTGTGATTGTACATCTATAATAGTATTCTCATGAAGCTAAAAATCTCGTGGACCCCGGTAAAGACATCTTGGCGCCCTCAACGGTCACATGTAATAATAAATAAAATGCACGACAGGGTCGCACGTACTTCCTCTAAATTTCAAGACGCTAAGGGCTTAAGAACATTGTATGTAAAGACATGGAAATTATGAGAGAAAAATGTTTAAAAGCATGAAATAAAACATTTAAATTATCTAAAATAACTTCTTTGAGAGTTTAAAAAATAAAAAAAGAACGCTATCTTAAATTTTGATTGAATATGATTGTATGGAAAACAAAATATTTAAAATCGTTGCAGCGATTTTCTTAAAAAATATTTTTTATGCAAAATTTTTGGAATGCATATCATAAGCATTTATTTATGTGAATATAAAAATAAAATAAAAATAAAAACTACCAACCTGTATGAATATCTCGTGAACCCCATGGCTTAGAGCTTAACGGCTATATAATGAAATGATGTACTCACAATAACCTTTTTAACGATGTATGACGCATTCGTGTTGAGAAATGGACCAGCTCCAACAAATGTTTGCCCATTCTCGCTTAAATTGTACTTATATCATAAATGAAAGGCTTTCAACTATCTGAGGATTACTCAGAGACGAAAAGAGATATCGGAAGATTCATACAGATTTTAAAAGAAAAAATAAAGTTCTTTTAGAAACTATTACAAATTTTCTGAAAACAATTTACCTCGCGCTACAATACAACTTCGAAAACAGCAAAAAACGTGTTTTTTGAATTTATAACGGGAATATCTCAAAGCCGTAGCCCGATGGAATTTTTTTGATTTCAGATTAAAAAAAACCTACGGAAAAGTAATATTACGTTTCTGTAACAAAAAAATTAAAATTTAAACAAAACTTGGCACATTACGTGTTTTTAACACATTTTCAGATACTGAAAAAAAATATAAATGATTTCGGGCAAGTGGCCGCCGCGGCTGGCTCGAATAAATTCCAACTGAAAGGCCCAATTTTTGACCACTGAATATTTTTTCCAAGGTGTCAATCGTCTCGGGCATATCTGCGTAGACAAGCGACTTCACATAACCCCACAAAAAATATAGTCCAGCGGTGTTAAATTGCACGATCTTGGAGGCCACGCTCCAGGCCCATGATGCGAGATAATGCGCTCATCAAAAGTTTCCTTAAATAAATTGATTTTTTTGGTTTTTTTGGATGCGTCGCGCGAACCAAACCATTATTTAGTAGTAAATTTGCATGATTTGCAAACGTTGTTCAGGAGTAAGTCTATTCATTATGAATTGGCAAACCAAACTGAGCATAAATCAAGTGACAGCTGTCAAAAAGACCAAATCCTAAAATAGTATTGCCAGATTAAAAAAAAAAAAAACACGTCCAAAAAACACCCTTTATATTGGGACGGTCTATTGTCATTCATTTTAAGTTTTAAAACAAAGGATATAAACTTGAAAACAATCAAAAATTTTAAACACTTTTTTCCGTTCTTAAGCTGCAATAAACTAAAAACATCAATAGAAAAACTATTCAAAAATTATGACAACAAATTTTTTAAACCAAACAAAAATTGAAAATTGAATTTTTATTCTCAATAGAATTTCGTTTCTGGAACTTTGGGACCTCATATATTGTGGGAAATTTCATCTAATTGGTCAGTTATTGGTCAGAAAAGGTCAACTAGCCCTAGAAACTAGTTAACCCTATAGATAACTTGTAAATTGTAATAAAGGCTTAACGTTTTTCTAGGTCACTCAAGGTTACGCCTGATTTTTGGCAACTCATTTATAGGTATTTTACGAAAAAAAGCATACCATGCGAAAGATCTCTAGATAGTGATTATAGGCCAACTATTAGTCAGACAAAGTTTTTTTTCTATGAATTTTCAATATTTGTTTCAAGGTCAGAAAAAAACTTTTGGCACCTCATTTGGGCCATTTAAAAAAAAGAAGTACTTATGTCATTTGAAAGGTCACTTCACGGTCATAAAAGGTTAGCTATTTCCAGTTATTGGTCAAACATACATATTAAGTATGAATTTTAAATGATTTAAAAAAAATTCAAGGTCATAGTGATTTTGGAAATTTGACAAAATTGAAAAGTCCCTAGATTTGTATTGAAGGTCAGCTAGTTTCAGTAATTGGTCAGCCATAACTTTTTTGTTTGGAATTTTTATCCTTATGCCAAAAAACGTTCGTGACCTTAAACAAAAAAAAAACTTTAAGAAATCTTAAAAAAGAAACTGAAACTAACTGACTTTTTATAAAAGATGTAAGGGCCCGACAGGTGGTATAGTTTATTTGTAAATTTCCCATAAATGAGGTGCCAAAAATCGTGCGTGACTTTAAGTGATATTGAAAAACTTTATGCCTTTATTACAAGTTATGTATGGCCAACCAATTTCTAGGACTAGTTGACCTTTTCTGACCAATTAGATGGCATTTCCTTATTTTAAATTTCCCTTATATCGGGTTGTTCAATAAGAGCGCTACAAAAGTTTTTTTAAATAAAACAAACACGGTTTTGGATATCAATGAAATTCAGAAGTCCAGACGCTGAACCCAACTTTCGATGGGTTTCAAGCATAAATCGGTCGATACTGCTGCAATTTCGCCTTCAATATTCGTACGAAGTTCATCAATCGTCGCTGGCTTATTGGCATAGACCATAGACTTGACGTAGCCCCACAGGAAATATTCTAACGGCGTCAAATCCCACGACCGAGGCGGCCAAGCGACTGGACCATTTCATGAGATAACACGTTCTCCAAACTTGGTTTCCAATAAATTGATTGTGACATTCGCTGTGTGGCTTGTGGCGTGCGCCGTCCTGTTGGAACCACGTCCTCCAAGTCCATATCATCCAATTGGGGCCAAAAATATTCGGTTATCATTGAACGGTACTCGTAGCAATCCCCATTCACAGTAACGTGCCGGTCTTGGTCATCACGGAAGAAGTACGGCCCAATGACGCCACCGGCCCATAAACCACACCAAACCGTATTATTTCGGGATGCAATGATGACTCATGGAGTCATCATGTGGATTACTGCCTGACCAATACCGCATATTTTGTTTATTGACGAAGCCAATCAGCCAGAATTGAGCCTCATCGCTGAAGATGATTTTTCGATGAAAATCCCAATCATTTTCAAGTTGTTGCTCAGTCCAATTCACGAACATACGACGCTTCTGGTGGTCAAGCGGCTTCAGTTCTTGCGGCAATTTAATCTTGTAAGGATGTAGGCCAAGATCTTTTCGCAAAAATTCGGCACAACGACGTCACAGAGATGCCCAACGCTTGAGAACGACATGTGAGAGACACATTTGGGCTTTCTGCAACTGAAGCCTCAGCGGCTGCAATATTCTCGACACTACGGGCACTTCTTTGTCTCACTGGCACGGGAACATTTTGTACTGTGTCTGTGGATTCAAATTTTTCCACTAGACGCTCAATTGTTGATCTGCTAGGACGATTATGATGACCATAAATTGGACGTAGCGCTCTTAACGTTGAGGCCACTGACTCTGAATTTCGGTAGTAAATTTTAATAATTTCGACTCGTTGTTGGCTCGTATATCTTTCCATCATGAAATGGCAAACCTTACTGAAGAGAAATATCAAAAGAGCGGCAAGAAATATGGCGTCGTTTGCTGTCCCTGTCGCTCTACTTTTGTAGCATGTTTGAAAAACCCTTTATATGAGGTGTCAAAGGTCCAGAGCCCTTGCTGTCATTTACTGTTCCCTCTCATAGTTTAATGAAAATTAGTACATTGTTGTTGTTCAAACTTATCATGCGATTTCTTTCTTCTCCAAATGTACATTTAATAATTTCGAATTGATCGCAAACAAACCTCCAATGTTATCCTTTGTCCTTAAATCTAGCATTATTTAGAGATTCTTTATTTTCATTCAATTTTTTCAAGTAGTGTAGTTAGTGTGTATGATGGAGAAAAACATGTTGGCGTGTCCTTTTGTGCAAACATTCATTTCACATCTTTCAATACAATAAGGACTATTACTATAGGATGCATTCATGATACACAATGTTGGTTAAAGGAGAAGATTTATATTTAACATTGTTACACGAAGCTTACTCATTAAATACAATGCACTTTAGATGAAAAGAGACTCCAGGCTTCGGTCAATGTGTCTGTGTGGAAAGGAAAGGATGCGTTGAATTGTTAACGTATAGTCGCAATTTACTGCAAAGTAATGTGTGTAGGAGTAAAAAGTACTTATTCACATCCTTTGGCAAATAATGACCCAACAATGAACCAGATTCATAATAATAATGATGATGGGATGATGTCAAAAGTCTGGCGAAATGGCGAATTACAAAAAAAAAAAAAAATACTTTGGAACTTGTTTCCGTATGAACGAGTTGAATCTTAAATCAGTTCATACATCATGTGAGTTCACGCACGAAGGAAGTAATTTTACACAAAGCTTACAAACAACAATAAAAACGTTAAAATAAATCAAGCTATAATCTGCTGTGATGCAGTTCTTTCAAGAAGTACATAATAGTTGAGAGTTACTTCCCTTGCCCATAAGCACCCACAGGAATTTTGCTAGGAAGGAGCGAGGGTAAATCATGGACTCCAGCAGAAAAAAAAGTTATTTGTGTAGAGTGCATACAAAAATAAAAAAAAATATGTTGGCAGTGGGGTATTCCCTTGCGCCTTCCACCTTGCGGTCACCTATGCTCTCACCCGAGCAGTTCTGTTCCATTACATTCCTTTGATTTTTTGTTGAGATTAAATGTCATAAGTCATAACCAAACGTCACTTACCTATTGAGTATTATTCATACCTACTTGCCAAAGATTTCAAGATACATGGAACCCTTCTTGGCTATTAAAAATTGTGAATGTAAATACGAAAAACACCTTGACCTCGATGAATATCTAAAACAATAAGTAACTATAAGCAACATGGTGTTCTTGCCCTTATTCGTGTAATGCAATATTTTTTTTGTTTTTTAAACCATGCATTGCATACAATATGAGATACCTACCTTGAAAATATAAAATACTTCACGGAATAAAACTTTTTAATTGGAGTAAATTAAAACCGTGAAATTGAAGATATCGATATAATTGAGAATTCATTGGAGCAATAAATAACCAAACTTCTGAGTTTCTAATTGTCATGTCGAATGTTGGATTGATTGCTTGGTTTTAAATTCTACTTTAATGGATCGTCCGATTGTTTGGTGGTTTTGAAAATATTTGTATTTGAAGTATTGCAAACTGCTTTAGTTGAAATCAAGGATTAAGTTCAAAATTGTATTTTTGGAGGGAATAAATCAGTTTGTGCGTAGAATGCCTGAGCATTGATGGTGTATTGGTCAAAACTTAAACAAATAAAGAGATTTGCTAATTCCCTGAAGAATTTTGAAAAGGCTTTGGACAAGACAATACCTACCAAGCCGTAAACAAAGCCCTGGTAGAAATTAGACTTAAAATGATTACTTACTTACTTATCCGGCTCCCGATCCATGGAGGGTCTCTGCCTGAGATATTGCGGTCTTCCATCGGTTGCGGTCCCTCGCACGCTCCCTCCAGTCATCGAGACCAAGCGTTCTTGCGTCGGAAACCGGCTGATCCCTATAGCGGAGGTTCAGTCTTCCTGGTCGTCTCGAACCTGGGGACTGGGATTCGAAGATTTTTTTGGCTAGAGCATTGTTGTCCATTCGCTCGATGTGGCCGAGCCAGTGCAGTCGGCGTGTTTTGGCTCTTTGGACTACATCCACATCTTGGTACAGCTCGTCTAATTCATGATTAAATCTTCTCCTCCATTCGCCCTCCTCGCATATTGGACCAAATATCCGCCGAAGAATTTTTCTCTCGAAAGTGCGCAGTATCAATTCCGCTTTTTTACTTATCGTCCAGCTTTGGGCGCCGTAGAGTAGAACTGGTAAAATTAGCGTTTTGTATAGCGTGCACTTTGTCTTCCGGGAGAGGAGTTTTGAACCCATTTGTTTGGCCAAACCAAAGTAGCAGCTAGGGTAATTCTTCGTCAGATTTCCACTAAGGTGTCATTCGTGGGGTTGATGTTTGTTCCGAGGTAGGTGAACTCCTTGACTACCTCGAAATTACTGCTACCAACAGCATTCACAATAGCTGTGAATGCTTCTAGTACAGCTCTCTTGGAGCGGCCGATGATGTCGATGTCGTCCGCATAGCCAAGCAGTTGCGAAGACCTGTTGAAGATAGTGCCTTCCAGGTCAACACCACTCTGCTCCAGGACTAGGTTGAAGAAGTCACATGATTGGGCATCTCCTTGTCTGAACCCTGTACATGTCTGGAATAGCCCGGATGAGCTGTTTCCCATTTGCACGTTGCACCGCACATTTTTTATAGTCATGCGGCATAGCTGGATCAGTTTTTTCGGGATTCCGAGTTCCAACATCGCCAATAGAAGCTCCTGGCTACTACTTCTATCATATGCGGCTTTGAAGTCGATGAAAAGATGGTGGGTCTTGACTTGAAATTCGTTAGTCTTTTCCAGGATTTGCCTCAATGTGAAGATTTGGTCTATCGTTGATCTGCCTGGCCTGAAACCACACTGGTACGCGCCGATCATAGTGTTGCAGAAAGGTTTAAGACGCTTACATAGTACGTTGGATAGGATCTTGTATGCAACATTAAGCAGGGATATACCTCTGTAGTTTTTGCAGGACATAGGATCGCCGTTTTTGTAGATTGGGCATATAGAGCTAATTAACCAGTCGTCGGGCATACTTTCCTCCTCCCATCCTTGGTTGATGAGCTGGTGTATGCACCCTACCAGGACATCTCCTCCATACTTGAAGAGTTCCGCAGGTAGGCCATCCGTGCCGGCGGATTTGTTGTTCTTAAGCTTGTGGATGGCTTTCTTAATCTCTTCAGTACTGGGCGCTGGGACTGGATCTTCATTTACTGGTCTCATGCTTCTTTGTTCTGCTGTTGCTTCCTCTACAGAATGCCCATTGAGCAGCTGCTGGAAATGCTGCTTAAACACGTCAACAATTCCCTGTGCTTCGGTGACTAGGTTCCCTTGGCTGTTTCGAAGAACTTGCGTGCCGGTTTTATAACCACATGCCAGTTGTTTGGCTGATTTGTAGAACCGGCGGGTGGTGGTGGCAGTGCTAGACTCCTTGAGATACCTGAGCTGAGAGGCTGCGGATGCTCTTTTCTTTCTACGAAGGACTTTCTTCTCTTTTCACGGTACTCCTCTCTTGCTGCTCTTGTTTTCCGTTGCAGCATTTGCATTGGTGCATTTTCCGTCTCCTGCTTCAATACCGCGCATTCCTCACTGTAGTCTCTGGCTTTCTCAGATGTGCTAAGGCAAGCAATGTTGAATTTCTTCCTTTGGGCGGTCTTCGCTTTCTTTTCATTGGACAGTCGGGATCTGAGCTTTGTCACAACAAGAAAGTGGTCAGAGTCCACATTTGCACCTCGGAAATTTCGCACGTTCAAGATGTTCGATGCGTGCCTTGCGCCAATTAGCAAATGGTCGATTTAGTTGACGGTTCGACCATCTGGGGATCGCCAGGTTGCTGTGTGTATCCATCGCCTGGGGAACGTTGTGCTACTTATCACCGTATTACGAGCTGCAGCAAAGTCGATTAGTCGAAAGCCGTTTCTGTTGTCGTTTCGTGGAGGCTGTGCTTTCCAAATATATTCCTTCCCGATTTTAGCATTGAAGTCTCCGAGCACGTCTTTGACATCGTACTCCAGGCAGGCTCCGTCCAGGAGATCGTAAAAATCCTCCTTGTTAGACTCCTACGCTTCATCGGTAGGGGCGTGTGCACATATTAGGCCCACGACTAATCCGCATCCTAACATGTGCAATCTTTGATGACAGCTGTAATAAATATCGCAATCTTTCCTTTTCATAATCCCTGATCCTATCCATCGTATCTCCTGGATCGCGGTAATATCTGCCTTGTACCGCGTGAGGACAGATTCAAGTTTTTGAGTAGCACCTGGCGTATAGAGTGTCCTTACATTCCAGGTGCATACTCGCAGGTCGTAGTCCATTTTCGTTTCGAGTCAGGTTGTCATTTGAGGGGGGTTGTTATCCGAGGCTTCTCGCTTCTCTTTCATAACAATTGGTTTTTTTACTGTGGCCGGGTCGTTAGCCCAACGCAATAACCACCAATCTGTAGGGCCATGGGTTTGGTGTTGCAATTCTTTCCTTCATCAACACTCGCACTTACAAGTTTAGCAAGTCATGACATAAAGCAAAGACCAGTATCGGGCGGTTACCAACTTGGAGGTAATGTAAGCACTTGATGTATAGGAAAAGATACAGCCCGAGGCCCCCAGTTCTTACAACATCCAACCACCTATGTAGTAAAATGATTGGCACAATTAATCTTATGCACGTCCAGAAAGACATTCTAGTGTCAAGACTCCTCAAGAAGCTGTCTCTAGGAACGAGTTCTGTGAAGTCTCGTATTGGTATAAAATTATTTAAAAATCTCACCTGCATCACCTGTTTGGAGTTTTCGTATGAATAATTGTTATTTATGTGGGAAAATCTAAGAAGAAATTTTTATAATCAAGAGAACCTATTTCTTAAATAGGTAAAGTTGAAAAAAGCGACTGTCATCTGAGTTTTTGATCAAATATAATTATTACATGTATAAATAAAAATATTAATTAATTGCCGTGTTTTTTTTTTATTTTGTATACAGGTAAGAAAAAAATTGCAGAAAAAAAATTGCTTACCCCTTTTTGAGATATCGAATTTTCAAAAAATAAATTAAAAACTTTTCTTAAAAAATTGTAAAGCTCATTTATTTTGGAAAATTTCGATATGCAATACTTTTTATTCTTATATCCAAAAATTAATCAAAATCTATTAAGCTGATAGTGAGAAAATTCAAAATTAAAAAAAAAAATGTTTAATGAGAGGTACTAAGGGTTGCCAACCGTACTCTAAAATAGACTATTTCATGTTTTATGACTGTAATAGAGAACGCTAAAATACACCTTCTTTTTAATAATTTTTTTCCCAATATTTTTCTGACTTCAAATATTTTGTTATAAAGTGAAAGGATTTTTTTAACTTCATTTCATGAACTTTATATTTCCATACAGCTATACCATCCATCTACCTGTATACACAAAATGTCCTAAGTTTTTGTTTCTCATTTGTATAGGTATAGTAAAAACCGGTTAGTAAGTTTTTTTTTATTTTTGCAACTCAAAATAATAATATCTGAAAAAATGATAACAAAACAAATCAATTTACAGGTCAAATACAACAACAACTTTGTCCATATAGAGTTAGCTATGTGAAGATAGTTAAGTGGATTTAAGTTATCTATGTTCCCTCCCATTAAAAACGGCATTGCCAGACCACCATTGTCGAAGTCTAATCGATAATTTATAAAGAAATGTCAAATGTTTGCTGATAAGATAGTTTAAAACAAAATAGTGGACTCAGGCAAATGTTGAAATCTTTCCGCCAAAGCCCATATGGATATGCAAAAAAACGCAGCTAATGTGAACCAGTCCTAACACTCAAGTGTTTCTCTGTGCACCCAAAACCGTTAAACATGAAATGTAAATGACCACGTTCCGATTTTTTATTATTTAGTGGTGAGAAAAAAAGGACATGGCTTCAAAATGAAGTTCTAATTTGTATTAACGTAAAGTTACAATGTTTAGACTTATATAATTATTTTAAAAACAATACAAAATTGTCACAAAAATACATTTTTTTAAATTTAAAACTTGATACTGTTTTTATTGGACCGTACTCTTTTTGTATCCTCCCTAAAATCAAATAAACTCTATTTCTTCTATAAAAAGTTGGCAACCCTAGAGGTACTACCAATAGTTGCTATTTGTAAATTCTTATAATTTTTGGTGGTATATCCCACTGATTTGAGCATACAGACAAAGTTTTATAAAAATCGTAGAAGCTGTTTTTAAGAAAAAATATTTTTCCTAACGGTTTCCTTACATTAGTATTTTTTTTCTTAAAATTCTCTAGAAAGTGTAAAAAAAAATTCTTAAATACCGTGTTTTATAAAAATCAACCATACATTTGATTCTCGAAAAAATTTTCTAAATCCAAAAAATATTTTTTTTTTTAATTTTAGTAAGAAAAATATCTACAAATGTATATTATTGAGAAGATTCTTCTAAAAAAAATAATGGAATCAGAAAAATCAATTTGGAAAAAATGGTAATAATTTTAGCATAAATAGGCTAGTTCAAGTTAATTTTTAATAAATTGATATGAGATGTGACTTGATATGAGTAAAATATCAAAACAATATAAATTTTTTTTCAGTGTAACTTTTTTCGTCTTCCCTATTGATCAAAATCCGGAGTTTTGCTTACGAATTCCTTACTTGCCACTCATGGCGTCCTAAAACTCAACGTCAAGCAGGAAGCTGGGAATAGGGTGAGTAATGCCCATATTGGGAAAAAAGAAAAAAAAATCGATCCTACTTGTTTAAATAAAATAGCGATATAAAAATTTCATATTTCGATACGCTAGGCAATATTTTTAAGTAGGTACTGTAAAACAAACAACAATTAAATAAATTTAGTGGCGCAACAGCTCATGGAGAACCAGGGCCTAGTGACTAACAACTCTCAACCATTCATGAGTGCGTGTTGTTGGCAGGAATGGAGGGACCTTTAATTTTTTGCCGAGCCCGAACGACTAGATGAAAAGCACTTATTCATGACAAGTATACTCTTTCTCTTGGAGGATTTGTCAGTCCCTCGCAAGAGGCAGTACCTAGGAAAAAAACATTTGTTTTTAGGTGGCAGTGCCCGGGAATCGAACCCAGACATTTGGCATGACAGTCCTACGCACTAACCATTATGCCACGAGGTACTACGAAAAACAAACAGTACCCGTGTTTTTTTGGAATAAAATTTCCAATGCCTATGAAATACCTCTGAAAAGTTTGAAATTTTCAGTTTTATATTTCCCTGGAAAAAGGCGATTTTAGGGCAATTTGGTAACATTTGGATCAAAATAAACTTTTTCGTCCAAATATAGATTATCCCCCATCTGCCAAGCCATCATCTGTAAAATTATATTGAAGGATGGCTACAATATCGATGGATTAAGAAACTTCTAAGAATTCCAAAAATTTTGCAGTTTTTTTACCTCTTTCAGAAAAAAACTTTTCTTCAAAAAATAGTTTGTCTCCCACCAGTCAAGCCATCAACTGTCAAACTGTATTAAAATATGACTATGACAACGATGTCGATGGATTAAGAACCTCTAAATATTCCAAAATTTTTTAAGTGTCTTGCTTCTCGGGAAAAAAGTGATTTTAGGGCAATTGGTTGACATTTGGATCAAAACTAACTTTTTCCGTAAAAATAACTTAGTTTGCTGACTCCAACTCGGTCTGGTCTTACCCTGTTTGAAAATTAGCTTAAGTTTTAATTGCAAAAAAAAATTCCTTATCAGTATGTGGCTCTTTTGTACCCTTTCCCATTAGCTACACCATTGACTGATTTTAAAACAGCTGTTCTATTTATTCTATTCTTATTCTTATGTCATCATTTGCCTTACACATTTTATATTAAGGATATAAAACGTCACAATTTATCCGGATTATTTTTCCACGCAAAATTAAGTGGAGACTTTCTTTTATCTTTTCACCTACAGCGATTACAACTGTCAAATTTTCTGCTGGAGCTGAGTACTGCTTTGGAAAAAAATCCTAGAGAAAATTTGTCCTGGGAAAAATGTTATATGGGAGCTAAATTTTGTCTTGATCTGCGTACTAGGCTTAAAAGTAGAAAGAAAACAAAATTATAAACAATTATTTTATTATTACTTTTTTTGAAGTAAAATATGAAATGTAACTATAACTATATTTATATAATTTATGATTAAAAATGAATGTTTGAGCCCGCTTCATTTTTGTTTCCCATTTTCAGATTCAAAAATTGATTTTGCAGTTACATAATAATAGAAAAAAAGGTGTAGGGGTTTGTTGGTAGAGTATGGTCAAACAAAAAATTTCGTCATTTAGTCTGCTATAACTTTTTTCGAAATTAAATGAGTGCGAAGGTAAATCATTAATGAACTGGGCCTTGCAAAAGCTTTTGGCTTTCAGGAACGGATAGCTCTTGAATATAGAATGTAGAATTTAAAAACCGGAACTCTTTGCCAGGCTTGGTTCAGAAAATATATCAATCCAAATGCATTTTTAGGCTAATAATGCAAATAATGAAATATCACTTTGGATGTGTATAATTAAAGAACCAAGCATCGTAAGTGGTTCTAGTTCCCAGTTTTGGAAAGCTCTAGAAAATTTCTATCGATTTTTGATATTTTTAACTTTGTGCAAGCTATGGTTTCCAAGTTATTGCTATCCAAAGACATTAAGGTAGATAGTTGGGGGCAGAAAATCAGTAAAATCACTTTGGATGGAATATTTCCTGAATGAGACCATGAAAAACAAATTGGCTTCGACATATCGATAGGGTTTGAATAGACCTTTCCATTAACGTACGTCACGATTTATTTAAATAACTTTGATTTTTTTGTGCAAAAAAACGGCAAGGGGATAGTCCATGTTTTTTTCGAAATCCTCGAAAATTTTTTGTGATGAAATTTTTACATTTTTGGAAAGGTGTGTTAATTTCCTATTCAGCACTGAAAACCGCAACAATTTTGAAAGCATGGTTCGTTAGATATTCAGATCTAACGGATTGCGTCGAAATTCATCAGAATTACTTTGGCTGCAAATATTTAATGAACTGGACCTTGCAAAAGCTTTTGGCTTTCAGGAACGGATAGCTCTTGAATATAGAATGTAGAATTTAAAAACCGGAACTCTTTGCCAGGCTTGGTTCAGAAAATATATCAATCCAAATGCATTTTTAGGCTAATAATGCAAATAATGAAATATCACTTTGAATGTGTATATTTAAAGAACCAGGCATCGTAAGTGGTTCTAGTTTCCAGTTTTGGAAAGCTCTAGAAAATTTCTATCGATTTATATATAGAATTTAAAAACCGGAACTCTTTGCCAGGCTTGGTTCAGAAAATATATCAATCTAAATGCATTTTTAAGCTAATAATGCAAATAATGAAATATCACTTTGGATGTGTATATTTAAAGAACCAGGCATCGTAAGTGGTTCTAGTTTCCAGTTTTGGAAAGCTCTAGAAAATTTCTATCGATTTTTGATATTTTTAACTTTCTGCAAGCTTTGGTTTCCAAGTTATTGCTATCCAAAGACATTAAGGTAGATAGTTGGGGGCAGAAAATCAGTAAAATCACTTTGGATGGAATATTTCCTGAATGAGACCATGAAAAACAAATTGGCTTCGACATATCGATAGGGTTTGAATAGACCTTTCCATTAACGTACGTCACGATTTATTTCAATAACTTTGATTTTTTTGTGCAAAAAAACGGCAAGGGGTTAAGTCCATGTTTTTTTCGAAATCCTGGAAAATTTTTCGTGACGAAATTTTTACATTTTTGGAAAGGTGTGTTAATTTCCTATTCAGCACTGAAAACCGCAACAATTTTGAAAGCATGGTTCGTTAGATATTCACATCTAACGGATTGCGTCGAAATTCATCAGAATTACTTTGGCTGCAAATATTTAATGAACTGGACCTTGCAAAAGCTTTTGGCTTTCAGGAACGGATAGCTCTTGAATATAGAATGTAGAATTTAAAAACCGGAACTCTTTGCCAGGCTTGGTTCAGAAAATATATCAATCCAAATGCATTTTTAGGCTAATAATGCAAATAATGAAATATCACTTTGGATGTGTATATTTAAAGAACCAGGCATCGTAAGTGGTTCTAGTTTCCAGTTTTGGAAAGCTCTAGAAAATTTCTATCGATTTTTGATATTTTTAACTTTCTGCAAGCTTTGGTTTCCAAGTTATTGCTATCCAAAGACATTAAGGTAGATAGTTGGGGGCAGAAAATCAGTAAAATCACTTTGGATGGAATATTTCCTGAATGAGACCATGAAAAACAAATTGGCTTCGACATATCGATAGGGTTTGAATAGACCTTTCCATTAACGTACGTCACGATTTATTTAAATAACTTTGATTTTTTTGTGCAAAAAAACGGCAAGGGGTTAGTCCATTTTTTTTTAGAAATCCTGGAAAATTTTTCGTGATGAAATTTTTACTTTTTTGGAAAGGTGTGTCAATTTCCTATTCAGCACTGAAAACCGCAACAATTTTGAAAGCTTGGTTCGTTAGATATTCACATCTAACGTATTGCGTCGAAATTCATCAGAATTACTTTGGCTGCAAATATTTAATGAACTGGACCTTGCAAAAGCTTTTGGCTTTCAGGAACGGATAGCTCTTGAATATAGAATGTAGAATTTAAAAACCGGAACTCTTTGCCAGGCTTGGTTCAGAAAATATATCAATTCAAATGCATTTTTAGGCTAATAATGCAAATAATGAAATATCACTTTGGATGTGTATATTTAAAGAACCAAGCATCGTAAGTGGTTCTAGTTCCCAGTTTTGGAAAGCTCTAGAAAATTTCTATCGATTTATATATAGAATTTAAAAACCGGAACTCTTTGCCAGGCTTGGTTCAGAAAATATATCAATCCAAATGCATTTTTAGGCTAATAATGCAAATAATGAAATATCACTTTGGATGTGTATATTTAAAGAACCAGGCATCGTAAGTGGTTCTAGTTTCCAGTTTTGGAAAGCTCTAGAAAATTTCTATCGATTTCTGATATTTTTAACTTTCTGCAAGCTTTGGTTTCCAAGTTATCCCTATCCAAAGACATTAAGGTAGATAGTTGGGGGCAGAAAATCAGTAAAATCACTTTGGATGGAATATTTCCTGAATGAGACCATGAAAAACAAATTGGCTTCGACATATCGATAGGGTTTGAATAGACCTTTCCATCAACGTACTTCACGTATTGCGTCGAAATTCATCAGAATTACTTTGGCTGCAAATATTTAATGAACTGGACCTTGCAAAAGCTTTTGGCTTTCAGGAACGGATAGCTCTTGAATATAGAATGTAGAATTTAAAAACCGGAACTCTTTGCCAGGCTTGGTTCAGAAAATATATCAATCCAAATGCATTTTTAGGCTAATAATGCAAATAATGAAATATCACTTTGGATGTGTATATTTAAAGAACCAGGCATCGTAAGTGGTTCTAGTTTCCAGTTTTGGAAAGCTCTAGAAAATTTCTATCGATTTATATATAGAATTTAAAAACCGGAACTCTTTGCCAGGCTTGGTTCAGAAAATATATCAATCCAAATGCATTTTTAGGCTAATAATGCAAATAATGAAATATCACTTTGGATGTGTATATTTAAAGAACCAGGCATCGTAAGTGGTTCTAGTTTCCAGTTTTGGAAATTTCTTGAAAATTTCTATCGATTTCTGATATTTTTAACTTTCTGCAAGCTTTGGTTTCCAAGTTATCCCTATCCAAAGACATTAAGGTAGACAGTTGGGGGCAGAAAATCAGTAAAATCACTTTGGATGGAATATTTCCTGAATGAGACCATGAAAAACAAATTGGCTTCGACATATCGATAGGGTTTGAATAGACCTTTCCATTAACGTACGTCACGATTTATTTCAATAACTTTGATTTTTTTGTGCAAAAAAACGGCAAACGGTCCATGTTTTTTTCGAAATCCTCGAAAATGTTTTGTGACGAAATTTTTACATTTTTGGAAAGGTGTGTCAATTTTCTATTCAGCACTGAAAACCGCAACAATTTTGAAAGCTTGGTTCGTTAGATATTCACATCTAACGGATTGCGTCGAAATTCATCAGAATTACTTTGGCTGCAAATATTTAATGAACTGGACCTTGCAAAAGCTTTTGGCTTTCAGGAACGGATAGCTCTTGAATATAGAATGTAGAATTTAAAAACCGGAACTCTTTGCCAGGCTTGGTTCAGAAAATATATCAATCCAAATGCATTTTTAGGCTAATAATGCAAATAATGAAATATCACTTTGGATGTGTATATTTAAAGAACCAGGCATCGTAAGTGGTTCTAGTTTCCAGTTTTGGAAAGCTCTAGAAAATTTCTATCGATTTATATATAGAATTTAAAAACCGGAACTCTTTGCCAGGCTTGGTTCAGAAAATATATCAATCCAAATGCATTTTTAGGCTAATAATGCAAATAATGAAATATCACTTTGGATGTGTATATTTAAAGAACCAGGCATCGTAAGTGGTTCTAGTTTCCAGTTTTGGAAATTTCTTGAAAATTTCTATCGATTTCTGATATTTTTAACTTTCTGCAAGCTTTGGTTTCCAAGTTATCCCTATCCAAAGACATTAAGGTAGACAGTTGGGGGCAGAAAATCAGTAAAATCACTTTGGATGGAATATTTCCTGAATGAGACCATGAAAAACAAATTGGCTTCGACATATCGATAGGGTTTGAATAGACCTTTCCATTAACGTACGTCACGATTTATTTCAATAACTTTGATTTTTTTGTGCAAAAAAACGGCAAGGGGTTAGTCCATGTTTTTTTCGAAATCCTCGAAAATTTTTTGTGACGAAATTTTTACATTTTTGGAAAGGTGTGTCAATTTCCTATTCAGCACTGAAAACCGCAACAATTTTGAAAGCATGGTTCGTTAGATATTCACATCTAACGGATTGCGTCGAAATTCATCAGAATTACTTTGGCTGCAAATATTTAATGAACTGGACCTTGCAAAAGCTTTTGGCTTTCAGGAACGGATAGCTCTTGAATATAGAATGTAGAATTTAAAAACCGGAACTCTTTGCCAGGCTTGGTTCAGAAAATATATCAATCCAAATGCATTTTTAGGCTAATAATGCAAATAATGAAATATCACTTTGGATGTGTATATTTTAAGAACCAGGCATCGTAAGTGGTTCTAGTTCCCAGTTTTGGAAAGCTCTAGAAAATTTCTATCGATTTTTGATATTTTTAACCTTCTGCAAGCTTTGGTTTCCAAGTTATCGCTATCCAAAGACGTTAAGGTAGATAGTTGGGGGCAGAAAATCAGTAAAATCACTTTGGATGGAATATTTCCTGAATGAGACCATGAAAAACAAATTGGCTTCGACATATCGATAGGGTTTGAATAGACCTTTCCATTAACGTACGTCACGATTTATTTCAATAACTTTGATTTTTTTGTGCAAAAAAACGGCAAGAGGTTAGTCCATGTTTTTTTCGAAATCCTCGAAAATTTTTTGTGACGACATTTTTACATTTTTGGAAAGGTGTGTCAATTTCCTATTCAGCACTGAAAACCGCAACAATTTTGAAAGCATGGTTCGTTAGATATTCACATCTAACGGATTGCGTCGAAATTCATCAGAATTACTTTGGCTGCAAATATTTAATGAACTGGACCTTGCAAAAGCTTTTGGCTTTCAGGAACGGATAGCTCTTGAATATAGAATGTAGAATTTAAAAACCGGAACTCTTTGCCAGGCTTGGTTCAGAAAATATATCAATCCAAATGCATTTTTAGGCTAATAAGGCAAATAATGAAATATCACTTTGGATGTGTATATTTTAAGAACCAGGCATCGTAATTGGTTCTAGTTCCCAGTTTTGGAAAGCTCTAGAAAATTTCTATCGATTTTTGATATTTTTAACCTTCTGCAAGCTTTGGTTTCCAAGTTATCGCTATCCAAAGACGTTAAGGTAGATAGTTGGGGGCAGAAAATCAGTAAAATCACTTTGGATGGAATATTTCCTGAATGAGACCATGAAAAACAAATTGGCTTCGACATATCGATAGGGTTTGAATAGACCTTTCCATTAACGTACGTCACGATTTATTTCAATAACTTTGATTTTTTTGTGCAAAAAAACGGCAAGGGGTTAGTCCATGTTTTTTTCGAAATCCTCGAAAATTTTATGTGACGAAATTTTTACATTTTTGGAAAGGTGTGTCAATTTCCTATTCAGCACTGAAAACCGCAACAATTTTGAAAGCATGGTTCGTTAGATATTCACATCTAACGGATTGCGTCGAAATTCATCAGAATTACTTTGGCTGCAAATATTTAATGAACTGGACCTTGCAAAAGCTTTTGGCTTTCAGGAACGGATAGCTCTTGAATATAGAATGTAGAATTTAAAAACCGGTACTCTTTGCCAGGCTTGGTTCAGAAAATATATCAATCCAAATGCATTTTTAGGCTAATAATGCAAATAATGAATTCACTTTGGATGTGTATATTTAAAGAACCAGGCATCGTAAGTGGTTCTAGTTTCCAGTTTTGGAAAGCTCTAGAAAATTTCTATCGATTTTTGATATTTTTAACTTTCTGCAAGCTTTGGTTTCCAAGTTATCCCTATCCAAAGACATTAAGGTAGATAGTTGGGGGCAGAAAATCAGTAAAATCACTTTGGATGGAATATTTCCTGAATGAGACCATGAAAAACAAATTGGCTTCGACATATCGATAGGGTTTGAATAGACCTTTCCATTAACGTACGTCACGATTTATTTCAATAACTTTGATTTTTTTGTGAAAAAAAACGGCATGTTTTTTTCGAAATCCTCGAAAATTTTTTGTGAAGAAATTTTTACATTTTTGGAAAGGTGTGTCAATTTCCTATTCAGCACTGAAAACCGCAACAATTTTGAAAGCTTGGTTCGTTAGATATTCACATCTAACGGATTGCGTCGAAATTCATCAGAATTACTTTGGCTGCAAATATTTAATGAACTGGACCTTGCAAAAGCTTTTGGCTTTCAGGAACGGATAGCTCTTGAATATAGAATGTAGAATTTAAAAACCGGTACTCTTTGCCAGGCTTGGTTCAGAAAATATATCAATCCAAATGCATTTTTAGGCTAATAATGCAAATAATGAAATATCACTTTGGATGTGTATATTTAAAGAACCAGGCATCGTAAGTGGTTCTAGTTTCCAGTTTTGGAAAGCTCTAAAAAATTTCTATCGATTTTTGATATTTTTAACTTTCTGCAAGCTTTGGTTTCCAAGTTATCCCTATCCAAAGACATTAAGGTAGATAGTTGGGGGCAGAAAATCAGTAAAATCACTTTGGATGGAATATTTCCTGAATGAGACCATGAAAAACAAATTGGCTTCGACATATCGATAGGGTTTGAATAGACCTTTCCATTAACGTACGTCACGATTTATTTCAATAACTTTGATTTTTTTGTGAAAAAAACGGCAAGGGGTTAGTCCATGTTTTTTTCGAAATCCCCGAAAATTTTTTGTGACGAAATTTTTACATTTTTGGAAAGGTGTGTTAATTTCCTATTCAGCACTGAAAACCGCAACAATTTTGAAAGCATGGTTCGTTAGATATTCAGATCTAACGGATTGCGTCGAAATTCATCAGAATTACTTTGGCTGCAAATATTTAATGAACTGGGCCTTGCAAAAGCTTTTGGCTTTCAGGAACGGATAGCTCTTGAATATAGAATGTAGAATTTGAAAACCGGAACTCTTTGCCAGGCTTGGGTCAGAAAATATATCAATCCAAATGCATTTTTAGGCTAATAATGCAAATAATGAAATATCACTTTGGATGTGTATATTTAAAGAACCAGGCATCGTAAGTGGTTCTAGTTTCCAGTTTTGGAAATTTCTAGAAAATTTCTATCGATTTCTGATATTTTTAACTTTCTGCAAGCTTTGGTTTCCAAGTTATCCCTATCCAAAGACATTAAGGTAGATAGTTGGGGGCAGAAAATCAGTAAAATCACTTTGGATGGAATATTTCCTGAATGAGACCATGAAAAACAAATTGGCTTCGACATATCGATAGGGTTTGAATAGACCTTTCCATTAACGTACGTCACGATTTATTTCAATAACTTTGATTTTTTTGTGCAAAAAAACGGCAAGGGGTTAGTCCATGTTTTTTTCGAAATCCCCGAAAATTTTTTGTGACGAAATTTTTACATTTTTGGAAAGGTGTGTTAATTTCCTATTCAGCACTGAAAACCGCAACAATTTTGAAAGCATGGTTCGTTAGATATTCAGATCTAACGGATTGCGTCGAAATTCATCAGAATTACTTTGGCTGCAAATATTTAATGAACTGGGCCTTGCAAAAGCTTTTGGCTTTCAGGAACGGATAGCTCTTGAATATAGAATGTAGAATTTGAAAACCGGAACTCTTTGCCAGGCTTGGGTCAGAAAATATATCAATCCAAATGCATTTTTAGGCTAATAATGCAAATAATGAAATATCACTTTGGATGTGTATATTTAAAGAACCAGGCATCGTAAGTGGTTCTAGTTTCCAGTTTTGGAAATTTCTAGAAAATTTCTATCGATTTCTGATATTTTTAACTTTCTGCAAGCTTTGGTTTCCAAGTTATCCCTATCCAAAGACATTAAGGTAGATAGTTGGGGGCAGAAAATCAGTAAAATCACTTTGGATGGAATATTTCCTGAATGAGACCATGAAAAACAAATTGGCTTCGACATATCGATAGGGTTTGAATAGACCTTTCCATTAACGTACGTCACGATTTATTTCAATAACTTTGATTTTTTTGTGAAAAAAACGGCAAGGGGTTAGTCCATGTTTTTTTCGAAATCCTCGAAAATTTTTTGTGACGAAATTTTTACATTTTTGGAAAGGTGTGTCAATTTCCTATTCAGCACTGAAAACCGCAACAATTTTGAAAGCTTGGTTCGTTAGATATTCACATCTAACGGATTGCGTCGAAATTCATCAGAATTACTTTGGCTGCAAATATTTAATGAACTGGACCTTGCAAAAGCTTTTGGCTTTCAGGAACGGATAGCTCTTGAATATAGAATGTAGAATTTAAAAACCGGTACTCTTTGCCAGGCTTGGTTCAGAAAATATATCAATCCAAATGCATTTTTAGGCTAATAATGCAAATAATGAAATATCACTTTGGATGTGTATATTTAAAGAACCAGGCATCGTAAGTGGTTCTAGTTTCCAGTTTTGGAAAGCTCTAGAAAATTTCTATCGATTTTTGATATTTTTAACTTTCTGCAAGCTTTGGTTTCCAAGTTATCCCTATCCAAAGACATTAAGGTAGATAGTTGGGGGCAGAAAATCAGTAAAATCACTTTGGATGGAATATTTCCTGAATGAGACCATGAAAAACAAGTTGGCTTCGACATATCGATAGGGTTTGAATAGACCTTTCCATTCACGTACGTCACGATTTATTTAAATAACTTTGATTTTTTTGTGCAAAAAAACGGCAAGGGGTTAGTCCATGTTTTTTTCGAAATCCTCGAAAATTTTTTGTGGTGAAATTTTTACATTTTTGGAAAGGTGTGTCAATTTCCTATTCAGCACTGAAAACCGCAACAATTTTGAAAGCATGGTTCGTTAGATATTCACATCTAACGGATTGCGTCGAAATTCATCAGAATTACTTTGGCTGCAAATATTTAATGAACTGGACCTTGCAAAAGCTTTTGGCTTTCAGGAACGGATAGCTCTTGAATATAGAATGTAGAATTTAAAAACCGGAACTCTTTGCCAGGCTTGGTTCATAAAATATATCAATCCAAATGCATTTTTAGGCTAATAATGCAAATAATGAAATATCACTTTGGATGTGTATATTTAAAGAACCAGGCATCGTAAGTGGTTCTAGTTTCCAGTTTTGGAAAGCTCTAGAAAATTTCTATCGATTTCTGATATTTTTAACTTTCTGCAAGCTTTGGTTTCCAAGTTATTGCTATCCAAAGACATTAAGGTAGATAGTTGGGGGCAGAAAATCAGTAAAATCACTTTGGATGGAATATTTCCTGAATGAGACCATGAAAAACAAATTGGCTTCGACATATCGATAGGGTTTGAATAGACCTTTCCATTAACGTACGTCACGATTTATTTCAATAACTTTGATTTTTTTGTGAAAAAAACGGCAAGGGGTTAGTCCATGTTTTTTTCGAAATCCTCGAAAATTTTTTGTGACGAAATTTTTACATTTTTGGAAAGGTGTGTCAATTTCCTATTCAGCACTGAAAACCGCAACAATTTTGAAAGCTTGGTTCGTTAGATATTCAGATCTAACGGATTGCGTCGAAATTCATCAGAATTACTTTGGCTGCAAATATTTAATGAACTGGACCTTGCAAAAGCTTTTGGCTTTCAGGAACGGATAGCTCTTGAATATAGAATGTAGAATTTAAAAACCGGTACTCTTTGCCAGGCTTGGTTCAGAAAATATATCAATCCAAATGCATTTTTAGGCTAATAATGCAAATAATGAAATATCACTTTGGATGTGTATATTTAAAGAACCAGGCATCGTAAGTGGTTCTAGTTTCCAGTTTTGGAAAGCTCTAGAAAATTTCTATCGATTTTTGATATTTTTAACTTTCTGCAAGCTTTGGTTTCCAAGTTATCCCTATCCAAAGACATTAAGGTAGATAGTTGGGGGCAGAAAATCAGTAAAATCACTTTGGATGGAATATTTCCTGAATGAGACCATGAAAAACAAATTGGCTTCGACATATCGATAGGGTTTGAATAGACCTTTCCATTCACGTACGTCACGATTTATTTAAATAACTTTGATTTTTTTGTGCAAAAAAACGGCAAGGGGTTAGTCCATGTTTTTTTCGAAATCCTCGAAAATTTTTTGTGGTGAAATTTTTACATTTTTGGAAAGGTGTGTCAATTTCCTATTCAGCACTGAAAACCGCAACAATTTTGAAAGCATGGTTCGTTAGATATTCACATCTAACGGATTGCGTCGAAATTCATTAGAATTACTTTGGCTGCAAATATTTAATGAACTGGACCTTGCAAAAGCTTTTGGCTTTCAGGAACGGATAGCTCTTGAATATAGAATGTAGAATTTAAAAACCGGAACTCTTTGCCAGGCTTGGTTCATAAAATATATCAATCCAAATGCATTTTTAGGCTAATAATGCAAATAATGAAATATCACTTTGGATGTGTATATTTAAAGAACCAGGCATCGTAAGTGGTTCTAGTTTCCAGTTTTGGAAAGCTCTAGAAAATTTCTATCGATTTTTGATATTTTTAACTTTCTGCAAGCTTTGGTTTCCAAGTTATTGCTATCCAAAGACATTAAGGTAGATAGTTGGGGGCAGAAAATCAGTAAAATCACTTTGGATGGAATATTTCCTGAATGAGACCATGAAAAACAAATTGGCTTCGACATATCGATAGGGTTTGAATAGACCTTTCCATTCACGTACGTCACGATTTATTTAAATAACTTTGATTTTTTTGTGCAAAAAAACGGCAAGGGGTTAGTCCATGTTTTTTTCGAAATCCTCGAAAATTTTTTGTGGTGAAATTTTTACATTTTTGGAAAGGTGTGTCAATTTCCTATTCAGCACTGAAAACCGCAACAATTTTGAAAGCATGGTTCGTTAGATATTCACATCTAACGGATTGCGTCGAAATTCATTAGAATTACTTTGGCTGCAAATATTTAATGAACTGGACCTTGCAAAAGCTTTTGGCTTTCAGGAACGGATAGCTCTTGAATATAGAATGTAGAATTTAAAAACCGGAACTCTTTGCCAGGCTTGGTTCATAAAATATATCAATCCAAATGCATTTTTAGGCTAATAATGCAAATAATGAAATATCACTTTGGATGTGTATATTTAAAGAACCAGGCATCGTAAGTGGTTCTAGTTTCCAGTTTTGGAAAGCTCTAGAAAATTTCTATCGATTTTTGATATTTTTAACTTTCTGCAAGCTTTGGTTTCCAAGTTATTGCTATCCAAAGACATTAAGGTAGATAGTTGGGGGCAGAAAATCAGTAAAATCACTTTGGATGGAATATTTCCTGAATGAGACCATGAAAAACAAATTGGCTTCGACATATCGATAGGGTTTGAATAGACCTTTCCATTAACGTACGTCACGATTTATTTCAATAACTTTGATTTTTTTGTGAAAAAAACGGCAAGGGGTTAGTCCATGTTTTTTTCGAAATCCTCGAAAATTTTTTGTGACGAAATTTTTACATTTTTGGAAAGGTGTGTCAATTTCCTATTCAGCACTGAAAACCGCAACAATTTTGAAAGCTTGGTTCGTTAGATATTCAGATCTAACGGATTGCGTCGAAATTCATCAGAATTACTTTGGCTGCAAATATTTAATGAACTGGACCTTGCAAAAGCTTTTGGCTTTCAGGAACGGATAGCTCTTGAATATAGAATGTAGAATTTAAAAACCGGAACTCTTTGCCAGGCTTGGTTCAGAAAATATATCAATCCAAATGCATTTTTAAGCTAATAATGCAAATAATGAAATATCACTTTGGATGTGTATATTTAAAGAACCAGGCATCGTAAGTGGTTCTAGTTTCCAGTTTTGGAAAGCTCTAGAAAATTTCTATCGATTTTTGATATTTTTAACTTTCTGCAAGCTTTGGTTTCCAAGTTATCCCTATCCAAAGACATTAAGGTAGATAGTTGGGGGCAGAAAATCAGTAAAATCACTTTGGATGGAATATTTCCTGAATGAGACCATGAAAAACAAATTGGCTTCGACATATCGATAGGGTTTGAATAGACCTTTCCATTAACGTACGTCACGATTTATTTCAATAACTTTGATTTTTTTGTGAAAAAAAACGGCATGTTTTTTTCGAAATCCTCGAAAATTTTTTGTGAAGAAATTTTTACATTTTTGGAAAGGTGTGTCAATTTCCTATTCAGCACTGAAAACCGCAACAATTTTGAAAGCTTGGTTCGTTAGATATTCACATCTAACGGATTGCGTCGAAATTCATCAGAATTACTTTGGCTGCAAATATTTAATGAACTGGACCTTGCAAAAGCTTTTGGCTTTCAGGAACGGATAGCTCTTGAATATAGAATGTAGAATTTAAAAACCGGTACTCTTTGCCAGGCTTGGTTCAGAAAATATATCAATCCAAATGCATTTTTAGGCTAATAATGCAAATAATGAAATATCACTTTGGATGTGTATATTTAAAGAACCAGGCATCGTAAGTGGTTCTAGTTTCCAGTTTTGGAAAGCTCTAAAAAATTTCTATCGATTTTTGATATTTTTAACTTTCTGCAAGCTTTGGTTTCCAAGTTATCCCTATCCAAAGACATTAAGGTAGATAGTTGGGGGCAGAAAATCAGTAAAATCACTTTGGATGGAATATTTCCTGAATGAGACCATGAAAAACAAATTGGCTTCGACATATCGATAGGGTTTGAATAGACCTTTCCATTAACGTACGTCACGATTTATTTCAATAACTTTGATTTTTTTGTGAAAAAAACGGCAAGGGGTTAGTCCATGTTTTTTTCGAAATCCCCGAAAATTTTTTGTGACGAAATTTTTACATTTTTGGAAAGGTGTGTTAATTTCCTATTCAGCACTGAAAACCGCAACAATTTTGAAAGCATGGTTCGTTAGATATTCAGATCTAACGGATTGCGTCGAAATTCATCAGAATTACTTTGGCTGCAAATATTTAATGAACTGGGCCTTGCAAAAGCTTTTGGCTTTCAGGAACGGATAGCTCTTGAATATAGAATGTAGAATTTGAAAACCGGAACTCTTTGCCAGGCTTGGGTCAGAAAATATATCAATCCAAATGCATTTTTAGGCTAATAATGCAAATAATGAAATATCACTTTGGATGTGTATATTTAAAGAACCAGGCATCGTAAGTGGTTCTAGTTTCCAGTTTTGGAAATTTCTAGAAAATTTCTATCGATTTCTGATATTTTTAACTTTCTGCAAGCTTTGGTTTCCAAGTTATCCCTATCCAAAGACATTAAGGTAGATAGTTGGGGGCAGAAAATCAGTAAAATCACTTTGGATGGAATATTTCCTGAATGAGACCATGAAAAACAAATTGGCTTCGACATATCGATAGGGTTTGAATAGACCTTTCCATTAACGTACGTCACGATTTATTTCAATAACTTTGATTTTTTTGTGAAAAAAACGGCAAGGGGTTAGTCCATGTTTTTTTCGAAATCCCCGAAAATTTTTTGTGACGAAATTTTTACATTTTTGGAAAGGTGTGTTAATTTCCTATTCAGCACTGAAAACCGCAACAATTTTGAAAGCATGGTTCGTTAGATATTCAGATCTAACGGATTGCGTCGAAATTCATCAGAATTACTTTGGCTGCAAATATTTAATGAACTGGGCCTTGCAAAAGCTTTTGGCTTTCAGGAACGGATAGCTCTTGAATATAGAATGTAGAATTTGAAAACCGGAACTCTTTGCCAGGCTTGGGTCAGAAAATATATCAATCCAAATGCATTTTTAGGCTAATAATGCAAATAATGAAATATCACTTTGGATGTGTATATTTAAAGAACCAGGCATCGTAAGTGGTTCTAGTTTCCAGTTTTGGAAATTTCTAGAAAATTTCTATCGATTTCTGATATTTTTAACTTTCTGCAAGCTTTGGTTTCCAAGTTATCCCTATCCAAAGACATTAAGGTAGATAGTTGGGGGCAGAAAATCAGTAAAATCACTTTGGATGGAATATTTCCTGAATGAGACCATGAAAAACAAATTGGCTTCGACATATCGATAGGGTTTGAATAGACCTTTCCATTAACGTACGTCACGATTTATTTCAATAACTTTGATTTTTTTGTGCAAAAAAACGGCAAGGGGTTAGTCCATGTTTTTTTCGAAATCCCCGAAAATTTTTTGTGACGAAATTTTTACATTTTTGGAAAGGTGTGTTAATTTCCTATTCAGCACTGAAAACCGCAACAATTTTGAAAGCATGGTTCGTTAGATATTCAGATCTAACGGATTGCGTCGAAATTCATCAGAATTACTTTGGCTGCAAATATTTAATGAACTGGGCCTTGCAAAAGCTTTTGGCTTTCAGGAACGGATAGCTCTTGAATATAGAATGTAGAATTTGAAAACCGGAACTCTTTGCCAGGCTTGGGTCAGAAAATATATCAATCCAAATGCATTTTTAGGCTAATAATGCAAATAATGAAATATCACTTTGGATGTGTATATTTAAAGAACCAGGCATCGTAAGTGGTTCTAGTTTCCAGTTTTGGAAATTTCTAGAAAATTTCTATCGATTTCTGATATTTTTAACTTTCTGCAAGCTTTGGTTTCCAAGTTATCCCTATCCAAAGACATTAAGGTAGATAGTTGGGGGCAGAAAATCAGTAAAATCACTTTGGATGGAATATTTCCTGAATGAGACCATGAAAAACAAATTGGCTTCGACATATCGATAGGGTTTGAATAGACCTTTCCATTAACGTACGTCACGATTTATTTCAATAACTTTGATTTTTTTGTGAAAAAAACGGCAAGGGGTTAGTCCATGTTTTTTTCGAAATCCTCGAAAATTTTTTGTGACGAAATTTTTACATTTTTGGAAAGGTGTGTCAATTTCCTATTCAGCACTGAAAACCGCAACAATTTTGAAAGCTTGGTTCGTTAGATATTCACATCTAACGGATTGCGTCGAAATTCATCAGAATTACTTTGGCTGCAAATATTTAATGAACTGGACCTTGCAAAAGCTTTTGGCTTTCAGGAACGGATAGCTCTTGAATATAGAATGTAGAATTTAAAAACCGGAACTCTTTGCCAGGCTTGGTTCAGAAAATATATCAATCCAAATGCATTTTTAGGCTAATAATGCAAATAATGAAATATCACTTTGGATGTGTATATTTAAAGAACCAAGCATCGTAAGTGGTTCTAGTTCCCAGTTTTGGAAAGCTCTAGAAAATTTCTATCGATTTTTGATGATTTCAACTTTCTGCAAGCTTTGGTTTCCAAGTTATTGCTATCCAAAGACATTAAGGTAGATAGTTGGGGGCAGAAAATCAGTAAAATCACTTTGGATGGAATATTTCCTGAATGAGACCATGAAAAACAAATTGGCTTCGACATATCGATAGGGTTTGAATAGACCTTTCCATTAACGTACGTCACGATTTATTTCAATAACTTTGATTTTTTTGTGCAAAAAAACGGCAAGGGGTTAGTCCATGTTTTTTTCGAAATCCTCGAAAATTTTATGTGACGAAATTTTTACATTTTTGGAAAGGTGTGTCAATTTCCTATTCAGCACTGAAAACCGCAACAATTTTGAAAGCATGGTTCGTTAGATATTCACATCTAACGGATTGCGTCGAAATTCATCAGAATTACTTTGGCTGCAAATATTTAATGAACTGGACCTTGCAAAAGCTTTTGGCTTTCAGGAACGGATAGCTCTTGAATATAGAATGTAGAATTTAAAAACCGGTACTCTTTGCCAGGCTTGGTTCAGAAAATATATCAATCCAAATGCATTTTTAGGCTAATAATGCAAATAATGAAATATCACTTTGGATGTGTATATTTAAAGAACCAGGCATCGTAAGTGGTTCTAGTTTCCAGTTTTGGAAAGCTCTAGAAAATTTCTATCGATTTTTGATATTTTTAACTTTCTGCAAGCTTTGGTTTCCAAGTTATCCCTATCCAAAGACATTAAGGTAGATAGTTGGGGGCAGAAAATCAGTAAAATCACTTTGGATGGAATATTTCCTGAATGAGACCATGAAAAACAAATTGGCTTCGACATATCGATAGGGTTTGAATAGACCTTTCCATTAACGTACGTCACGATTTATTTCAATAACTTTGATTTTTTTGTGAAAAAAAACGGCATGTTTTTTTCGAAATCCTCGAAAATTTTTTGTGAAGAAATTTTTACATTTTTGGAAAGGTGTGTCAATTTCCTATTCAGCACTGAAAACCGCAACAATTTTGAAAGCTTGGTTCGTTAGATATTCACATCTAACGGATTGCGTCGAAATTCATCAGAATTACTTTGGCTGCAAATATTTAATGAACTGGACCTTGCAAAAGCTTTTGGCTTTCAGGAACGGATAGCTCTTGAATATAGAATGTAGAATTTAAAAACCGGTACTCTTTGCCAGGCTTGGTTCAGAAAATATATCAATCCAAATGCATTTTTAGGCTAATAATGCAAATAATGAAATATCACTTTGGATGTGTATATTTAAAGAACCAGGCATCGTAAGTGGTTCTAGTTTCCAGTTTTGGAAAGCTCTAAAAAATTTCTATCGATTTTTGATATTTTTAACTTTCTGCAAGCTTTGGTTTCCAAGTTATCCCTATCCAAAGACATTAAGGTAGATAGTTGGGGGCAGAAAATCAGTAAAATCACTTTGGATGGAATATTTCCTGAATGAGACCATGAAAAACAAATTGGCTTCGACATATCGATAGGGTTTGAATAGACCTTTCCATTAACGTACGTCACGATTTATTTCAATAACTTTGATTTTTTTGTGAAAAAAACGGCAAGGGGTTAGTCCATGTTTTTTTCGAAATCCCCGAAAATTTTTTGTGACGAAATTTTTACATTTTTGGAAAGGTGTGTTAATTTCCTATTCAGCACTGAAAACCGCAACAATTTTGAAAGCATGGTTCGTTAGATATTCAGATCTAACGGATTGCGTCGAAATTCATCAGAATTACTTTGGCTGCAAATATTTAATGAACTGGGCCTTGCAAAAGCTTTTGGCTTTCAGGAACGGATAGCTCTTGAATATAGAATGTAGAATTTGAAAACCGGAACTCTTTGCCAGGCTTGGGTCAGAAAATATATCAATCCAAATGCATTTTTAGGCTAATAATGCAAATAATGAAATATCACTTTGGATGTGTATATTTAAAGAACCAGGCATCGTAAGTGGTTCTAGTTTCCAGTTTTGGAAATTTCTAGAAAATTTCTATCGATTTCTGATATTTTTAACTTTCTGCAAGCTTTGGTTTCCAAGTTATCCCTATCCAAAGACATTAAGGTAGATAGTTGGGGGCAGAAAATCAGTAAAATCACTTTGGATGGAATATTTCCTGAATGAGACCATGAAAAACAAATTGGCTTCGACATATCGATAGGGTTTGAATAGACCTTTCCATTAACGTACGTCACGATTTATTTCAATAACTTTGATTTTTTTGTGCAAAAAAACGGCAAGGGGTTAGTCCATGTTTTTTTCGAAATCCCCGAAAATTTTTTGTGACGAAATTTTTACATTTTTGGAAAGGTGTGTTAATTTCCTATTCAGCACTGAAAACCGCAACAATTTTGAAAGCATGGTTCGTTAGATATTCAGATCTAACGGATTGCGTCGAAATTCATCAGAATTACTTTGGCTGCAAATATTTAATGAACTGGGCCTTGCAAAAGCTTTTGGCTTTCAGGAACGGATAGCTCTTGAATATAGAATGTAGAATTTGAAAACCGGAACTCTTTGCCAGGCTTGGGTCAGAAAATATATCAATCCAAATGCATTTTTAGGCTAATAATGCAAATAATGAAATATCACTTTGGATGTGTATATTTAAAGAACCAGGCATCGTAAGTGGTTCTAGTTTCCAGTTTTGGAAATTTCTAGAAAATTTCTATCGATTTCTGATATTTTTAACTTTCTGCAAGCTTTGGTTTCCAAGTTATCCCTATCCAAAGACATTAAGGTAGATAGTTGGGGGCAGAAAATCAGTAAAATCACTTTGGATGGAATATTTCCTGAATGAGACCATGAAAAACAAATTGGCTTCGACATATCGATAGGGTTTGAATAGACCTTTCCATTAACGTACGTCACGATTTATTTCAATAACTTTGATTTTTTTGTGAAAAAAACGGCAAGGGGTTAGTCCATGTTTTTTTCGAAATCCTCGAAAATTTTTTGTGACGAAATTTTTACATTTTTGGAAAGGTGTGTCAATTTCCTATTCAGCACTGAAAACCGCAACAATTTTGAAAGCTTGGTTCGTTAGATATTCACATCTAACGGATTGCGTCGAAATTCATCAGAATTACTTTGGCTGCAAATATTTAATGAACTGGACCTTGCAAAAGCTTTTGGCTTTCAGGAACGGATAGCTCTTGAATATAGAATGTAGAATTTAAAAACCGGTACTCTTTGCCAGGCTTGGTTCAGAAAATATATCAATCCAAATGCATTTTTAGGCTAATAATGCAAATAATGAAATATCACTTTGGATGTGTATATTTAAAGAACCAGGCATCGTAAGTGGTTCTAGTTTCCAGTTTTGGAAAGCTCTAGAAAATTTCTATCGATTTTTGATATTTTTAACTTTCTGCAAGCTTTGGTTTCCAAGTTATCCCTATCCAAAGACATTAAGGTAGATAGTTGGGGGCAGAAAATCAGTAAAATCACTTTGGATGGAATATTTCCTGAATGAGACCATGAAAAACAAATTGGCTTCGACATATCGATAGGGTTTGAATAGACCTTTCCATTCACGTACGTCACGATTTATTTAAATAACTTTGATTTTTTTGTGCAAAAAAACGGCAAGGGGTTAGTCCATGTTTTTTTCGAAATCCTCGAAAATTTTTTGTGGTGAAATTTTTACATTTTTGGAAAGGTGTGTCAATTTCCTATTCAGCACTGAAAACCGCAACAATTTTGAAAGCATGGTTCGTTAGATATTCACATCTAACGGATTGCGTCGAAATTCATTAGAATTACTTTGGCTGCAAATATTTAATGAACTGGACCTTGCAAAAGCTTTTGGCTTTCAGGAACGGATAGCTCTTGAATATAGAATGTAGAATTTAAAAACCGGAACTCTTTGCCAGGCTTGGTTCATAAAATATATCAATCCAAATGCATTTTTAGGCTAATAATGCAAATAATGAAATATCACTTTGGATGTGTATATTTAAAGAACCAGGCATCGTAAGTGGTTCTAGTTTCCAGTTTTGGAAAGCTCTAGAAAATTTCTATCGATTTTTGATATTTTTAACTTTCTGCAAGCTTTGGTTTCCAAGTTATTGCTATCCAAAGACATTAAGGTAGATAGTTGGGGGCAGAAAATCAGTAAAATCACTTTGGATGGAATATTTCCTGAATGAGACCATGAAAAACAAATTGGCTTCGACATATCGATAGGGTTTGAATAGACCTTTCCATTAACGTACGTCACGATTTATTTCAATAACTTTGATTTTTTTGTGAAAAAAACGGCAAGGGGTTAGTCCATGTTTTTTTCGAAATCCTCGAAAATTTTTTGTGACGAAATTTTTACATTTTTGGAAAGGTGTGTCAATTTCCTATTCAGCACTGAAAACCGCAACAATTTTGAAAGCTTGGTTCGTTAGATATTCAGATCTAACGGATTGCGTCGAAATTCATCAGAATTACTTTGGCTGCAAATATTTAATGAACTGGACCTTGCAAAAGCTTTTGGCTTTCAGGAACGGATAGCTCTTGAATATAGAATGTAGAATTTAAAAACCGGAACTCTTTGCCAGGCTTGGTTCAGAAAATATATCAATCCAAATGCATTTTTAAGCTAATAATGCAAATAATGAAATATCACTTTGGATGTGTATATTTAAAGAACCAGGCATCGTAAGTGGTTCTAGTTTCCAGTTTTGGAAAGCTCTAGAAAATTTCTATCGATTTTTGATATTTTTAACTTTCTGCAAGCTTTGGTTTCCAAGTTATCCCTATCCAAAGACATTAAGGTAGATAGTTGGGGGCAGAAAATCAGTAAAATCACTTTGGATGGAATATTTCCTGAATGAGACCATGAAAAACAAATTGGCTTCGACATATCGATAGGGTTTGAATAGACCTTTCCATTAACGTACGTCACGATTTATTTCAATAACTTTGATTTTTTTGTGCAAAAAAACGGCAAGGGGTTAGTCCATGTTTTTTTCGAAATCCTCGAAAATTTTTTGTGAAGAAATTTTTACATTTTTGGAAAGGTGTGTCAATTTCCTATTCAGCACTGAAAACCGCAACAATTTTGAAAGCTTGGTTCGTTAGATATTCACATCTAACGGATTGCGTCGAAATTCATCAGAATTACTTTGGCTGCAAATATTTAATGAACTGGACCTTGCAAAAGCTTTTGGCTTTCAGGAACGGATAGCTCTTGAATATAGAATGTAGAATTTAAAAACCGGTACTCTTTGCCAGGCTTGGTTCAGAAAATATATCAATCCAAATGCATTTTTAGGCTAATAATGCAAATAATGAAATATCACTTTGGATGTGTATATTTAAAGAACCAGGCATCGTAAGTGGTTCTAGTTTCCAGTTTTGGAAAGCTCTAAAAAATTTCTATCGATTTTTGATATTTTTAACTTTCTGCAAGCTTTGGTTTCCAAGTTATCCCTATCCAAAGACATTAAGGTAGATAGTTGGGGGCAGAAAATCAGTAAAATCACTTTGGATGGAATATTTCCTGAATGAGACCATGAAAAACAAATTGGCTTCGACATATCGATAGGGTTTGAATAGACCTTTCCATTAACGTACGTCACGATTTATTTCAATAACTTTGATTTTTTTGTGAAAAAAACGGCAAGGGGTTAGTCCATGTTTTTTTCGAAATCCCCGAAAATTTTTTGTGACGAAATTTTTACATTTTTGGAAAGGTGTGTTAATTTCCTATTCAGCACTGAAAACCGCAACAATTTTGAAAGCATGGTTCGTTAGATATTCAGATCTAACGGATTGCGTCGAAATTCATCAGAATTACTTTGGCTGCAAATATTTAATGAACTGGGCCTTGCAAAAGCTTTTGGCTTTCAGGAACGGATAGCTCTTGAATATAGAATGTAGAATTTGAAAACCGGAACTCTTTGCCAGGCTTGGGTCAGAAAATATATCAATCCAAATGCATTTTTAGGCTAATAATGCAAATAATGAAATATCACTTTGGATGTGTATATTTAAAGAACCAGGCATCGTAAGTGGTTCTAGTTTCCAGTTTTGGAAATTTCTAGAAAATTTCTATCGATTTCTGATATTTTTAACTTTCTGCAAGCTTTGGTTTCCAAGTTATCCCTATCCAAAGACATTAAGGTAGATAGTTGGGGGCAGAAAATCAGTAAAATCACTTTGGATGGAATATTTCCTGAATGAGACCATGAAAAACAAATTGGCTTCGACATATCGATAGGGTTTGAATAGACCTTTCCATTAACGTACGTCACGATTTATTTCAATAACTTTGATTTTTTTGTGAAAAAAACGGCAAGGGGTTAGTCCATGTTTTTTTCGAAATCCCCGAAAATTTTTTGTGACGAAATTTTTACATTTTTGGAAAGGTGTGTTAATTTCCTATTCAGCACTGAAAACCGCAACAATTTTGAAAGCATGGTTCGTTAGATATTCAGATCTAACGGATTGCGTCGAAATTCATCAGAATTACTTTGGCTGCAAATATTTAATGAACTGGGCCTTGCAAAAGCTTTTGGCTTTCAGGAACGGATAGCTCTTGAATATAGAATGTAGAATTTGAAAACCGGAACTCTTTGCCAGGCTTGGGTCAGAAAATATATCAATCCAAATGCATTTTTAGGCTAATAATGCAAATAATGAAATATCACTTTGGATGTGTATATTTAAAGAACCAGGCATCGTAAGTGGTTCTAGTTTCCAGTTTTGGAAATTTCTAGAAAATTTCTATCGATTTCTGATATTTTTAACTTTCTGCAAGCTTTGGTTTCCAAGTTATCCCTATCCAAAGACATTAAGGTAGATAGTTGGGGGCAGAAAATCAGTAAAATCACTTTGGATGGAATATTTCCTGAATGAGACCATGAAAAACAAATTGGCTTCGACATATCGATAGGGTTTGAATAGACCTTTCCATTAACGTACGTCACGATTTATTTCAATAACTTTGATTTTTTTGTGCAAAAAAACGGCAAGGGGTTAGTCCATGTTTTTTTCGAAATCCCCGAAAATTTTTTGTGACGAAATTTTTACATTTTTGGAAAGGTGTGTTAATTTCCTATTCAGCACTGAAAACCGCAACAATTTTGAAAGCATGGTTCGTTAGATATTCAGATCTAACGGATTGCGTCGAAATTCATCAGAATTACTTTGGCTGCAAATATTTAATGAACTGGGCCTTGCAAAAGCTTTTGGCTTTCAGGAACGGATAGCTCTTGAATATAGAATGTAGAATTTGAAAACCGGAACTCTTTGCCAGGCTTGGGTCAGAAAATATATCAATCCAAATGCATTTTTAGGCTAATAATGCAAATAATGAAATATCACTTTGGATGTGTATATTTAAAGAACCAGGCATCGTAAGTGGTTCTAGTTTCCAGTTTTGGAAATTTCTAGAAAATTTCTATCGATTTCTGATATTTTTAACTTTCTGCAAGCTTTGGTTTCCAAGTTATCCCTATCCAAAGACATTAAGGTAGATAGTTGGGGGCAGAAAATCAGTAAAATCACTTTGGATGGAATATTTCCTGAATGAGACCATGAAAAACAAATTGGCTTCGACATATCGATAGGGTTTGAATAGACCTTTCCATTAACGTACGTCACGATTTATTTCAATAACTTTGATTTTTTTGTGAAAAAAACGGCAAGGGGTTAGTCCATGTTTTTTTCGAAATCCTCGAAAATTTTTTGTGACGAAATTTTTACATTTTTGGAAAGGTGTGTCAATTTCCTATTCAGCACTGAAAACCGCAACAATTTTGAAAGCTTGGTTCGTTAGATATTCACATCTAACGGATTGCGTCGAAATTCATCAGAATTACTTTGGCTGCAAATATTTAATGAACTGGACCTTGCAAAAGCTTTTGGCTTTCAGGAACGGATAGCTCTTGAATATAGAATGTAGAATTTAAAAACCGGAACTCTTTGCCAGGCTTGGGTCAGAAAATATATCAATCCAAATGCATTTTTAGGCTAATAATGCAAATAATGAAATATCACTTTGGATGTGTATATTTAAAGAACCAGGCATCGTAAGTGGTTCTAGTTTCCAGTTTTGGAAATTTCTAGAAAATTTCTATCGATTTCTGATATTTTTAACTTTCTGCAAGCTTTGGTTTCCAAGTTATCCCTATCCAAAGACATTAAGGTAGATAGTTGGGGGCAGAAAATCAGTAAAATCACTTTGGATGGAATATTTCCTGAATGAGACCATGAAAAACAAATTGGCTTCGACATATCGATAGGGTTTGAATAGACCTTTCCATTAACGTACGTCACGATTTATTTCAATAACTTTGATTTTTTTGTGCAAAAAAACGGCAAGGGGTTAGTCCATGTTTTTTTCGAAATCCCCGAAAATTTTTTGTGACGAAATTTTTACATTTTTGGAAAGGTGTGTTAATTTCCTATTCAGCACTGAAAACCGCAACAATTTTGAAAGCATGGTTCGTTAGATATTCAGATCTAACGGATTGCGTCGAAATTCATCAGAATTACTTTGGCTGCAAATATTTAATGAACTGGGCCTTGCAAAAGCTTTTGGCTTTCAGGAACGGATAGCTCTTGAATATAGAATGTAGAATTTGAAAACCGGAACTCTTTGCCAGGCTTGGGTCAGAAAATATATCAATCCAAATGCATTTTTAGGCTAATAATGCAAATAATGAAATATCACTTTGGATGTGTATATTTAAAGAACCAGGCATCGTAAGTGGTTCTAGTTTCCAGTTTTGGAAATTTCTAGAAAATTTCTATCGATTTCTGATATTTTTAACTTTCTGCAAGCTTTGGTTTCCAAGTTATCCCTATCCAAAGACATTAAGGTAGATAGTTGGGGGCAGAAAATCAGTAAAATCACTTTGGATGGAATATTTCCTGAATGAGACCATGAAAAACAAATTGGCTTCGACATATCGATAGGGTTTGAATAGACCTTTCCATTAACGTACGTCACGATTTATTTCAATAACTTTGATTTTTTTGTGCAAAAAAACGGCAAGGGGTTAGTCCATGTTTTTTTCGAAATCCCCGAAAATTTTTTGTGACGAAATTTTTACATTTTTGGAAAGGTGTGTTAATTTCCTATTCAGCACTGAAAACCGCAACAATTTTGAAAGCATGGTTCGTTAGATATTCAGATCTAACGGATTGCGTCGAAATTCATCAGAATTACTTTGGCTGCAAATATTTAATGAACTGGGCCTTGCAAAAGCTTTTGGCTTTCAGGAACGGATAGCTCTTGAATATAGAATGTAGAATTTGAAAACCGGAACTCTTTGCCAGGCTTGGGTCAGAAAATATATCAATCCAAATGCATTTTTAGGCTAATAATGCAAATAATGAAATATCACTTTGGATGTGTATATTTAAAGAACCAGGCATCGTAAGTGGTTCTAGTTTCCAGTTTTGGAAATTTCTAGAAAATTTCTATCGATTTCTGATATTTTTAACTTTCTGCAAGCTTTGGTTTCCAAGTTATCCCTATCCAAAGACATTAAGGTAGATAGTTGGGGGCAGAAAATCAGTAAAATCACTTTGGATGGAATATTTCCTGAATGAGACCATGAAAAACAAATTGGCTTCGACATATCGATAGGGTTTGAATAGACCTTTCCATTAACGTACGTCACGATTTATTTCAATAACTTTGATTTTTTTGTGCAAAAAAACGGCAAGGGGTTAGTCCATGTTTTTTTCGAAATCCCCGAAAATTTTTTGTGACGAAATTTTTACATTTTTGGAAAGGTGTGTTAATTTCCTATTCAGCACTGAAAACCGCAACAATTTTGAAAGCATGGTTCGTTAGATATTCAGATCTAACGGATTGCGTCGAAATTCATCAGAATTACTTTGGCTGCAAATATTTAATGAACTGGGCCTTGCAAAAGCTTTTGGCTTTCAGGAACGGATAGCTCTTGAATATAGAATGTAGAATTTGAAAACCGGAACTCTTTGCCAGGCTTGGGTCAGAAAATATATCAATCCAAATGCATTTTTAGGCTAATAATGCAAATAATGAAATATCACTTTGGATGTGTATATTTAAAGAACCAGGCATCGTAAGTGGTTCTAGTTTCCAGTTTTGGAAATTTCTAGAAAATTTCTATCGATTTCTGATATTTTTAACTTTCTGCAAGCTTTGGTTTCCAAGTTATCCCTATCCAAAGACATTAAGGTAGATAGTTGGGGGCAGAAAATCAGTAAAATCACTTTGGATGGAATATTTCCTGAATGAGACCATGAAAAACAAATTGGCTTCGACATATCGATAGGGTTTGAATAGACCTTTCCATTAACGTACGTCACGATTTATTTCAATAACTTTGATTTTTTTGTGAAAAAAACGGCAAGGGGTTAGTCCATGTTTTTTTCGAAATCCTCGAAAATTTTTTGTGACGAAATTTTTACATTTTTGGAAAGGTGTGTCAATTTCCTATTCAGCACTGAAAACCGCAACAATTTTGAAAGCTTGGTTCGTTAGATATTCACATCTAACGGATTGCGTCGAAATTCATCAGAATTACTTTGGCTGCAAATATTTAATGAACTGGACCTTGCAAAAGCTTTTGGCTTTCAGGAACGGATAGCTCTTGAATATAGAATGTAGAATTTAAAAACCGGTACTCTTTGCCAGGCTTGGTTCAGAAAATATATCAATCCAAATGCATTTTTAGGCTAATAATGCAAATAATGAAATATCACTTTGGATGTGTATATTTAAAGAACCAGGCATCGTAAGTGGTTCTAGTTTCCAGTTTTGGAAAGCTCTAGAAAATTTCTATCGATTTTTGATATTTTTAACTTTCTGCAAGCTTTGGTTTCCAAGTTATCCCTATCCAAAGACATTAAGGTAGATAGTTGGGGGCAGAAAATCAGTAAAATCACTTTGGATGGAATATTTCCTGAATGAGACCATGAAAAACAAATTGGCTTCGACATATCGATAGGGTTTGAATAGACCTTTCCATTCACGTACGTCACGATTTATTTAAATAACTTTGATTTTTTTGTGCAAAAAAACGGCAAGGGGTTAGTCCATGTTTTTTTCGAAATCCTCGAAAATTTTTTGTGGTGAAATTTTTACATTTTTGGAAAGGTGTGTCAATTTCCTATTCAGCACTGAAAACCGCAACAATTTTGAAAGCATGGTTCGTTAGATATTCAGATCTAACGGATTGCGTCGAAATTCATCAGAATTACTTTGGCTGCAAATATTTAATGAACTGGACCTTGCAAAAGCTTTTGGCTTTCAGGAACGGATAGCTCTTGAATATAGAATGTAGAATTTAAAAACCGGAACTCTTTGCCAGGCTTGGTTCATAAAATATATCAATCCAAATGCATTTTTAGGCTAATAATGCAAATAATGAAATATCACTTTGGATGTGTATATTTAAAGAACCAGGCATCGTAAGTGGTTCTAGTTTCCAGTTTTGGAAAGCTCTAGAAAATTTCTATCGATTTCTGATATTTTTAACTTTCTGCAAGCTTTGGTTTCCAAGTTATTGCTATCCAAAGACATTAAGGTAGATAGTTGGGGGCAGAAAATCAGTAAAATCACTTTGGATGGAATATTTCCTGAATGAGACCATGAAAAACAAATTGGCTTCGACATATCGATAGGGTTTGAATAGACCTTTCCATTAACGTACGTCACGATTTATTTCAATAACTTTGATTTTTTTGTGAAAAAAACGGCAAGGGGTTAGTCCATGTTTTTTTCGAAATCCTCGAAAATTTTTTGTGACGAAATTTTTACATTTTTGGAAAGGTGTGTCAATTTCCTATTCAGCACTGAAAACCGCAACAATTTTGAAAGCTTGGTTCGTTAGATATTCAGATCTAACGGATTGCGTCGAAATTCATCAGAATTACTTTGGCTGCAAATATTTAATGAACTGGACCTTGCAAAAGCTTTTGGCTTTCAGGAACGGATAGCTCTTGAATATAGAATGTAGAATTTAAAAACCGGTACTCTTTGCCAGGCTTGGTTCAGAAAATATATCAATCCAAATGCATTTTTAGGCTAATAATGCAAATAATGAAATATCACTTTGGATGTGTATATTTAAAGAACCAGGCATCGTAAGTGGTTCTAGTTTCCAGTTTTGGAAAGCTCTAGAAAATTTCTATCGATTTTTGATATTTTTAACTTTCTGCAAGCTTTGGTTTCCAAGTTATCCCTATCCAAAGACATTAAGGTAGATAGTTGGGGGCAGAAAATCAGTAAAATCACTTTGGATGGAATATTTCCTGAATGAGACCATGAAAAACAAATTGGCTTCGACATATCGATAGGGTTTGAATAGACCTTTCCATTCACGTACGTCACGATTTATTTAAATAACTTTGATTTTTTTGTGCAAAAAAACGGCAAGGGGTTAGTCCATGTTTTTTTCGAAATCCTCGAAAATTTTTTGTGGTGAAATTTTTACATTTTTGGAAAGGTGTGTCAATTTCCTATTCAGCACTGAAAACCGCAACAATTTTGAAAGCATGGTTCGTTAGATATTCACATCTAACGGATTGCGTCGAAATTCATTAGAATTACTTTGGCTGCAAATATTTAATGAACTGGACCTTGCAAAAGCTTTTGGCTTTCAGGAACGGATAGCTCTTGAATATAGAATGTAGAATTTAAAAACCGGAACTCTTTGCCAGGCTTGGTTCATAAAATATATCAATCCAAATGCATTTTTAGGCTAATAATGCAAATAATGAAATATCACTTTGGATGTGTATATTTAAAGAACCAGGCATCGTAAGTGGTTCTAGTTTCCAGTTTTGGAAAGCTCTAGAAAATTTCTATCGATTTTTGATATTTTTAACTTTCTGCAAGCTTTGGTTTCCAAGTTATTGCTATCCAAAGACATTAAGGTAGATAGTTGGGGGCAGAAAATCAGTAAAATCACTTTGGATGGAATATTTCCTGAATGAGACCATGAAAAACAAATTGGCTTCGACATATCGATAGGGTTTGAATAGACCTTTCCATTAACGTACGTCACGATTTATTTCAATAACTTTGATTTTTTTGTGAAAAAAACGGCAAGGGGTTAGTCCATGTTTTTTTCGAAATCCTCGAAAATTTTTTGTGACGAAATTTTTACATTTTTGGAAAGGTGTGTCAATTTCCTATTCAGCACTGAAAACCGCAACAATTTTGAAAGCTTGGTTCGTTAGATATTCAGATCTAACGGATTGCGTCGAAATTCATCAGAATTACTTTGGCTGCAAATATTTAATGAACTGGACCTTGCAAAAGCTTTTGGCTTTCAGGAACGGATAGCTCTTGAATATAGAATGTAGAATTTAAAAACCGGAACTCTTTGCCAGGCTTGGTTCAGAAAATATATCAATCCAAATGCATTTTTAAGCTAATAATGCAAATAATGAAATATCACTTTGGATGTGTATATTTAAAGAACCAGGCATCGTAAGTGGTTCTAGTTTCCAGTTTTGGAAAGCTCTAGAAAATTTCTATCGATTTTTGATATTTTTAACTTTCTGCAAGCTTTGGTTTCCAAGTTATCCCTATCCAAAGACATTAAGGTAGATAGTTGGGGGCAGAAAATCAGTAAAATCACTTTGGATGGAATATTTCCTGAATGAGACCATGAAAAACAAATTGGCTTCGACATATCGATAGGGTTTGAATAGACCTTTCCATTAACGTACGTCACGATTTATTTCAATAACTTTGATTTTTTTGTGCAAAAAAACGGCAAGGGGTTAGTCCATGTTTTTTTCGAAATCCTCGAAAATTTTTTGTGAAGAAATTTTTACATTTTTGGAAAGGTGTGTCAATTTCCTATTCAGCACTGAAAACCGCAACAATTTTGAAAGCTTGGTTCGTTAGATATTCAGATCTAACGGATTGCGTCGAAATTCATCAGAATTACTTTGGCTGCAAATATTTAATGAACTGGACCTTGCAAAAGCTTTTGGCTTTCAGGAACGGATAGCTCTTGAATATAGAATGTAGAATTTAAAAACCGGTACTCTTTGCCAGGCTTGGTTCAGAAAATATATCAATCCAAATGCATTTTTAGGCTAATAATGCAAATAATGAAATATCACTTTGGATGTGTATATTTAAAGAACCAGGCATCGTAAGTGGTTCTAGTTTCCAGTTTTGGAAAGCTCTAAAAAATTTCTATCGATTTTTGATATTTTTAACTTTCTGCAAGCTTTGGTTTCCAAGTTATCCCTATCCAAAGACATTAAGGTAGATAGTTGGGGGCAGAAAATCAGTAAAATCACTTTGGATGGAATATTTCCTGAATGAGACCATGAAAAACAAATTGGCTTCGACATATCGATAGGGTTTGAATAGACCTTTCCATTAACGTACGTCACGATTTATTTCAATAACTTTGATTTTTTTGTGAAAAAAAAACGGCAAGGGGTTAGTCCATGTTTTTTTCGAAATCCTCGAAAATTTTTTGTGAAGAAATTTTTACATTTTTGGAAAGGTGTGTCAATTTCCTATTCAGCACTGAAAACCGCAACAATTTTGAAAGCTTGGTTCGTTAGATATTCAGATCTAACGGATTGCGTCGAAATTCATCAGAATTACTTTGGCTGCAAATATTTAATGAACTGGACCTTGCAAAAGCTTTTGGCTTTCAGGAACGGATAGCTCTTGAATATAGAATGTAGAATTTAAAAACCGGTACTCTTTGCCAGGCTTGGTTCAGAAAATATATCAATCCAAATGCATTTTTAGGCTAATAATGCAAATAATGAAATATCACTTTGGATGTGTATATTTAAAGAACCAGGCATCGTAAGTGGTTCTAGTTTCCAGTTTTGGAAAGCTCTAGAAAATTTCTATCGATTTTTGATATTTTAACTTTCTGCAAGCTTTGGTTTCCAAGTTATCCCTATCCAAAGACATTAAGGTAGATAGTTGGGGGCAGAAAATCAGTAAAATCACTTTGGATGGAATATTTCCTGAATGAGACCATGAAAAACAAATTGGCTTCGACATATCGATAGGGTTTGAATAGACCTTTCCATTAACGTACGTCACGATTTATTTCAATAACTTTGATTTTTTTGTGCAAAAAAACGGCAAGGGGTTAGTCCATGTTTTTTTCGAAATCCCCGAAAATTTTTTGTGACGAAATTTTTACATTTTTGGAAAGGTGTGTTAATTTCCTATTCAGCACTGAAAACCGCAACAATTTTGAAAGCATGGTTCGTTAGATATTCAGATCTAACGGATTGCGTCGAAATTCATCAGAATTACTTTGGCTGCAAATATTTAATGAACTGGGCCTTGCAAAAGCTTTTGGCTTTCAGGAACGGATAGCTCTTGAATATAGAATGTAGAATTTGAAAACCGGAACTCTTTGCCAGGCTTGGGTCAGAAAATATATCAATCCAAATGCATTTTTAGGCTAATAATGCAAATAATGAAATATCACTTTGGATGTGTATATTTAAAGAACCAGGCATCGTAAGTGGTTCTAGTTTCCAGTTTTGGAAAGCTCTAGAAAATTTCTATCGATTTTTGATATTTTTAACTTTCTGCAAGCTTTGGTTTCCAAGTTATCCCTATCCAAAGACATTAAGGTAGATAGTTGGGGGCAGAAAATCAGTAAAATCACTTTGGATGGAATATTTCCTGAATGAGACCATGAAAAACAAATTGGCTTCGACATATCGATAGGGTTTGAATAGACCTTTCCATTAACGTACGTCACGATTTATTTCAATAACTTTGATTTTTTTGTGCAAAAAAACGGCAAGGGGTTAGTCCATGTTTTTTTCGAAATCCTCGAAAATTTTTTGTGACGAAATTTTTACATTTTTGGAAAGGTGTGTCAATTTCCTATTCAGCACTGAAAACCGCAACAATTTTGAAAGCTTGGTTCGTTAGATATTCACATCTAACGGATTGCGTCGAAATTCATCAGAATTACTTTGGCTGCAAATATTTAATGAACTGGACCTTGCAAAAGCTTTTGGCTTTCAGGAACGGATAGCTCTTGAATATAGAATGTAGAATTTAAAAACCGGAACTCTTTGCCAGGCTTGGTTCAGAAAATATATCAATCCAAATGCATTTTTAGGCTAATAATGCAAATAATGAAATATCACTTTGGATGTGTATATTTAAAGAACCAGGCATCGTAAGTGGTTCTAGTTTCCAGTTTTGGAAATTTCTAGAAAATTTCTATCGATTTCTGATATTTTTAACTTTCTGCAAGCTTTGGTTTCCAAGTTATTGCTATCCAAAGACATTAAGGTAGATAGTTGGGGGCAGAAAATCAGTAAAATCACTTTGGATGGAATATTTCCTGAATGAGACCATGAAAAACAAATTGGCTTCGACATATCGATAGGGTTTGAATAGACCTTTCCATTAACGTACGTCACGATTTATTTCAATAACTTTGATTTTTTTGTGCAAAAAAACGGCAAGGGATTAGTCCATGTTTTTTTCGAAATCCTCGAAAATTTTTTGTGACGGAATTTTTACATTTTTGGAAAGGTGTGTCAATTTCCTATTCAGCACTGAAAACCGCAACAATTTTGAAAGCTTGGTTCGTTAGATATTCACATCTAACGGATTGCGTCGAAATTCATCAGAATTACTTTGGCTGCAAATATTTAATGAACTGGACCTTGCAAAAGCTTTTGGCTTTCAGGAACGGATAGCTCTTGAATATAGAATGTAGAATTTAAAAACCGGAACTCTTTGCCAGGCTTGGTTCAGAAAATATATCAATCCAAATGCATTTTTAGGCTAATAATGCAAATAATGAAATATCACTTTGGATGTGTATATTTAAAGAACCAAGTATCGTAAGTGGTTCTAGTTCCCAGTTTTGGAAAGCTCTAGAAAATTTCTATCGATTTTTGATGATTTCAACTTTCTGCAAGCTTTGGTTTCCAAGTTATTGCTATCCAAAGACATTAAGGTAGATAGTTGGGGGCAGAAAATCAGTAAAATCACTTTGGATGGAATATTTCCTGAATGAGACCATGAAAAACAAATTGGCTTCGACATATCGATAGGGTTTGAATAGACCTTTCCATTAACGTACGTCACGATTTATTTCAATAACTTTGATTTTTTTGTGCAAAAAAACGGCAAGGGATTAGTCCATGTTTTTTTCGAAATCCTCGAAAATTTTTTGTGACGGAATTTTTACATTTTTGGAAAGGTGTGTCAATTTCCTATTCAGCACTGAAAACCGCAACAATTTTGAAAGCTTGGTTCGTTAGATATTCACATCTAACGGATTGCGTCGAAATTCATCAGAATTACTTTGGCTGCAAATATTTAATGAACTGGACCTTGCAAAAGCTTTTGGCTTTCAGGAACGGATAGCTCTTGAATATAGAATGTAGAATTTAAAAACCGGAACTCTTTGCCAGGCTTGGTTCAGAAAATATATCAATCCAAATGCATTTTTAGGCTAATAATGCAAATAATGAAATATCACTTTGGATGTGTATATTTAAAGAACCAAGTATCGTAAGTGGTTCTAGTTCCCAGTTTTGGAAAGCTCTAGAAAATTTCTATCGATTTTTGATGATTTCAACTTTCTGCAAGCTTTGGTTTCCAAGTTATTGCTATCCAAAGACATTAAGGTAGATAGTTGGGGGCAGAAAATCAGTAAAATCACTTTGGATGGAATATTTCCTGAATGAGACCATGAAAAACAAATTGGCTTCGACATATCGATAGGGTTTGAATAGACCTTTCCATTAACGTACGTCACGATTTATTTCAATAACTTTGATTTTTTTGTGCAAAAAAACGGCAAGGGATTAGTCCATGTTTTTTTCGAAATCCTCGAAAATTTTTTGTGACGGAATTTTTACATTTTTGGAAAGGTGTGTCAATTTCCTATTCAGCACTGAAAACCGCAACAATTTTGAAAGCTTGGTTCGTTAGATATTCACATCTAACGGATTGCGTCGAAATTCATCAGAATTACTTTGGCTGCAAATATTTAATGAACTGGACCTTGCAAAAGCTTTTGGCTTTCAGGAACGGATAGCTCTTGAATATAGAATGTAGAATTTAAAAACCGGAACTCTTTGCCAGGCTTGGTTCAGAAAATATATCAATCCAAATGCATTTTTAGGCTAATAATGCAAATAATGAAATATCACTTTGGATGTGTATATTTAAAGAACCAAGCATCGTAAGTGGTTCTAGTTCCCAGTTTTGGAAAGCTCTAGAAAATTTCTATCGATTTTTGATGATTTCAACTTTCTGCAAGCTTTGGTTTCCAAGTTATTGCTATCCAAAGACATTAAGGTAGATAGTTGGGGGCAGAAAATCAGTAAAATCACTTTGGATGGAATATTTCCTGAATGAGACCATGAAAAACAAATTGGCTTCGACATATCGATAGGGTTTGAATAGACCTTTCCATTAACGTACGTCACGATTTATTTCAATAACTTTGATTTTTTTGTGCAAAAAAACGGCAAGGGGTTAGTCCATGTTTTTTTCGAAATCCTCGAAAATTTTTTGTGACGAAATTTTTACATTTTTGGAAAGGTGTGTCAATTTCCTATTCAGCACTGAAAACCGCAACAATTTTGAAAGCTTGGTTCGTTAGATATTCACATCTAACGGATTGCGTCGAAATTCATCAGAATTACTTTGGCTGCAAATATTTAATGAACTGGACCTTGCAAAAGCTTTTGGCTTTCAGGAACGGATAGCTCTTGAATATAGAATGTAGAATTTAAAAACCGGAACTCTTTGCCAGGCTTGGTTCAGAAAATATATCAATCCAAATGCATTTTTAGGCTAATAATGCAAATAATGAAATATCACTTTGGATGTGTATATTTAAAGAACCAAGCATCGTAAGTGGTTCTAGTTCCCAGTTTTGGAAAGCTCTAGAAAATTTCTATCGATTTTTGATGATTTCAACTTTCTGCAAGCTTTGGTTTCCAAGTTATTGCTATCCAAAGACATTAAGGTAGATAGTTGGGGGCAGAAAATCAGTAAAATCACTTTGGATGGAATATTTCCTGAATGAGACCATGAAAAACAAATTGGCTTCGACATATCGATAGGGTTTGAATAGACCTTTCCATTAACGTACGTCACGATTTATTTCAATAACTTTGATTTTTTTGTGCAAAAAAACGGCAAGGGATTAGTCCATGTTTTTTTCGAAATCCTCGAAAATTTTTTGTGACGGAATTTTTACATTTTTGGAAAGGTGTGTCAATTTCCTATTCAGCACTGAAAACCGCAACAATTTTGAAAGCTTGGTTCGTTAGATATTCACATCTAACGGATTGCGTCGAAATTCATCAGAATTACTTTGGCTGCAAATATTTAATGAACTGGACCTTGCAAAAGCTTTTGGCTTTCAGGAACGGATAGCTCTTGAATATAGAATGTAGAATTTAAAAACCGGAACTCTTTGCCAGGCTTGGTTCAGAAAATATATCAATCCAAATGCATTTTTAGGCTAATAATGCAAATAATGAAATATCACTTTGGATGTGTATATTTAAAGAACCAAGCATCGTAAGTGGTTCTAGTTCCCAGTTTTGGAAAGCTCTAGAAAATTTCTATCGATTTTTGATATTTTTAACTTTCTGCAAGCTTTGGTTTCCAAGTTATCCCTATCCAAAGACATTAAGGTAGATAGTTGGGGGCAGAAAATCAGTAAAATCACTTTGGATGGAATATTTCCTGAATGAGACCATGAAAAACAAATTGGCTTCGACATATCGATAGGGTTTGAATAGACCTTTCCATTAACGTACGTCACGATTTATTTCAATAACTTTGATTTTTTTGTGCAAAAAAACGGCAAGGGATTAGTCCATGTTTTTTTCGAAATCCTCGAAAATTTTTTGTGACGGAATTTTTACATTTTTGGAAAGGTGTGTCAATTTCCTATTCAGCACTGAAAACCGCAACAATTTTGAAAGCTTGGTTCGTTAGATATTCAGATCTAACGGATTGCGTCGAAATTCATCAGAATTACTTTGGCTGCAAATATTTAATGAACTGGACCTTGCAAAAGCTTTTGGCTTTCAGGAACGGATAGCTCTTGAATATAGAATGTAGAATTTAAAAACCGGAACTCTTTGCCAGGCTTGGTTCAGAAAATATATCAATCCAAATGCATTTTTAGGCTAATAATGCAAATAATGAAATATCACTTTGGATGTGTATATTTAAAGAACCAAGTATCGTAAGTGGTTCTAGTTCCCAGTTTTGGAAAGCTCTAGAAAATTTCTATCGATTTTTGATATTTTTAACTTTCTGCAAGCTTTGGTTTCCAAGTTATTGCTATCCAAAGACATTAAGGTAGATAGTTGGGGGCAGAAAATCAGTAAAATCACTTTGGATGGAATATTTCCTGAATGAGACCATGAAAAACAAATTGGCTTCGACATATCGATAGGGTTTGAATAGACCTTTCCATTAACGTACGTCACGATTTATTTCAATAACTTTGATTTTTTTGTGCAAAAAAACGGCAAGGGAGTCCATGTTTTTTTCGAAATCCTCGAAAATTTTTTGTGACGGAATTTTTACATTTTTGGAAAGGTGTGTCAATTTCCTATTCAGCACTGAAAACCGCAACAATTTTGAAAGCTTGGTTCGTTAGATATTCACATCTAACGGATTGCGTCGAAATTCATCAGAATTACTTTGGCTGCAAATATTTAATGAACTGGACCTTGCAAAAGCTTTTGGCTTTCAGGAACGGATAGCTCTTGAATATAGAATGTAGAATTTAAAAACCGGAACTCTTTGCCAGGCTTGGTTCAGAAAATATATCAATCCAAATGCATTTTTAGGCTAATAATGCAAATAATGAAATATCACTTTGGATGTGTATATTTAAAGAACCAGGCATCGTAAGTGGTTCTAGTTTCCAGTTTTGGAAAGCTCTAGAAAATTTCTATCGATTTTTGATATTTTTAACTTTCTGCAAGCTTTGGTTTCCAAGTTATCCCTATCCAAAGACATTAAGGTAGATAGTTGGGGGCAGAAAATCAGTAAAATCACTTTGGATGGAATATTTCCTGAATGAGACCATGAAAAACAAATTGGCTTCGACATATCGATAGGGTTTGAATAAACCTTTGCATTAACGTACGTCACGATTTATTTAAATAACTTTGATTTTTTTGTGCAAAAAAACGGCAAGGGGTTAGTCCATGTTTTTTTCGAAATCCTCGAAAATTTTTTGTGATGAAATTTTTACATTTTTGGAAAGGTGTGTCAATTTCCTATTCAGCACTGAAAACCGCAACAATTTTGAAAGCATGGTTCGTTAGATATTCACATCTAACGGATTGCGTCGAAATTCATCAGAATTACTTTGGCTGCAAATATTTAATGAACTGGACCTTGCAAAAGCTTTTGGCTTTCAGGAACGGATAGCTCTTGAATATAGAATGTAGAATTTAAAAACCGGAACTCTTTGCCAGGCTTGGTTCAGAAAATATATCAATCCAAATGCATTTTTAGGCTAATAATGCAAATAATGAAATATCACTTTGGATGTGTATATTTAAAGAACCAGGCATCGTAAGTGGTTCTAGTTTCCAGTTTTGGAAATTTCTTGAAAATTTCTATCGATTTCTGATATTTTTAACTTTCTGCAAGCTTTGGTTTCCAAGTTATCCCTATCCAAAGACATTAAGGTAGATAGTTGGGGGCAGAAAATCAGTAAAATCACTTTGGATGGAATATTTCCTGAATGAGACCATGAAAAACAAATTGGCTTCGACATATCGATAGGGTTTGAATAAACCTTTGCATTAACGTACGTCACGATTTATTTAAATAACTTTGATTTTTTTGTGCAAAAAAACGGCAAGGGGTTAGTCCATGTTTTTTTCGAAATCCTCGAAAATTTTTTGTGATGAAATTTTTACATTTTTGGAAAGGTGTGTCAATTTCCTATTCAGCACTGAAAACCGCAACAATTTTGAAAGCATGGTTCGTTAGATATTCACATCTAACGGATTGCGTCGAAATTCATCAGAATTACTTTGGCTGCAAATATTTAATGAACTGGACCTTGCAAAAGCTTTTGGCTTTCAGGAACGGATAGCTCTTGAATATAGAATGTAGAATTTAAAAACCGGAACTCTTTGCCAGGCTTGGGTCAGAAAATATATCAATCCAAATGCATTTTTAGGCTAATAATGCAAATAATGAAATATCACTTTGGATGTGTATATTTAAAGAACCAGGCATCGTAAGTGGTTCTAGTTTCCAGTTTTGGAAAGCTCTAGAAAATTTCTATCGATTTTTGATATTTTTAACTTTCTGCAAGCTTTGGTTTCCAAGTTATCCCTATCCAAAGACATTAAGGTAGATAGTTGGGGGCAGAAAATCAGTAAAATCACTTTGGATGGAATATTTCCTGAATGAGACCATGAAAAACAAATTGGCTTCGACATATCGATAGGGTTTGAATAGACCTTTCCATTAACGTACGTCACGATTTATTTCAATAACTTTGATTTTTTTGTGAAAAAAACGGCAAGGGGTTAGTCCATGTTTTTTTCGAAATCCTCGAAAATTTTTTGTGACGAAATTTTTACATTTTTGGAAAGGTGTGTCAATTTCCTATTCAGCACTGAAAACCGCAACAATTTTGAAAGCTTGGTTCGTTAGATATTCAGATCTAACGGATTGCGTCGAAATTCATCAGAATTACTTTGGCTGCAAATATTTAATGAACTGGACCTTGCAAAAGCTTTTGGCTTTCAGGAACGGATAGCTCTTGAATATAGAATGTAGAATTTAAAAACCGGTACTCTTTGCCAGGCTTGGTTCAGAAAATATATCAATCCAAATGCATTTTTAGGCTAATAATGCAAATAATGAAATATCACTTTGGATGTGTATATTTAAAGAACCAGGCATCGTAAGTGGTTCTAGTTCCCAGCTTTGGAAAGCTCTAGAAAATTTCTATCGATTTTTGATGATTTTAACTTTCTGCAAGCTTTGGTTTCCAAGTTATTGCTATCCAAAGACATTAAGGTAGATAGTTGGGGGCAGAAAATCAGTAAAATCACTTTGGATGGAATATTTCCTGAATGAGACCATGAAAAACAAATTGGCTTCGACATATCGATAGGGTTTGAATAGACCTTTCCATTAACGTACGTCACGATTTATTTCAATAACTTTGATTTTTTTGTGAAAAAAACGGCAAGGGATTAGTCCATGTTTTTTTCGAAATCCTCGAAAATTTTTTGTGACGGAATTTTTACATTTTTGGAAAGGTGTGTCAATTTCCTATTCAGCACTGAAAACCGCAACAATTTTGAAAGCTTGGTTCGTTAGATATTCACATCTAACGGATTGCGTCGAAATTCATCAGAATTACTTTGGCTGCAAATATTTAATGAACTGGACCTTGCAAAGGCTTTTGGCTTTCAGGAACGGATAGCTCTTGAATATAGAATGTAGAATTTAAAAACCGGAACTCTTTGCCAGGCTTGGTTCAGAAAATATATCAATCCAAATGCATTTTTAGGCTAATAATGCAAATAATGAAATATCACTTTGGATGTGTATATTTAAAGAACCAGGCATCGTAAGTGGTTCTAGTTTCCAGTTTTGGAAAGCTCTAGAAAATTTCTATCGATTTTTGATATTTTTAACTTTCTGCAAGCTTTGGTTTCCAAGTTATCCCTATCCAAAGACATTAAGGTAGATAGTTGGGGGCAGAAAATCAGTAAAATCACTTTGGATGGAATATTTCCTGAATGAGACCATGAAAAACAAATTGGCTTCGACATATCGATAGGGTTTGAATAGACCTTTCCATTAACGTACGTCACGATTTATTTCAATAACTTTGATTTTTTTGTGAAAAAAAACGGCAAGGGGTTAGTCCATGTTTTTTTCGAAATCCTCGAAAATTTTTTGTGACGGAATTTTTACATTTTTGGAAAGGTGTGTCAATTTCCTATTCAGCACTGAAAACCGCAACAATTTTGAAAGCTTGGTTCGTTAGATATTCAGATCTAACGGATTGCGTCGAAATTCATCAGAATTACTTTGGCTGCAAATATTTAATGAACTGGACCTTGCAAAGGCTTTTGGCTTTCAGGAACGGATAGCTCTTGAATATAGAATGTAGAATTTAAAAACCGGAACTCTTTGCCAGGCTTGGTTCAGAAAATATATCAATCCAAATGCATTTTTAGGCTAATAATGCAAATAATGAAATATCACTTTGGATGTGTATATTTAAAGAACCAGGCATCGTAAGTGGTTCTAGTTTCCAGTTTTGGAAAGCTCTAGAAAATTTCTATCGATTTTTGATATTTTTAACTTTCTGCAAGCTTTGGTTTCCAAGTTATCCCTATCCAAAGACATTAAGGTAGATAGTTGGGGGCAGAAAATCAGTAAAATCACTTTGGATGGAATATTTCCTGAATGAGACCATGAAAAACAAATTGGCTTCGACATATCGATAGGGTTTGAATAGACCTTTCCATTAACGTACGTCACGATTTATTTCAATAACTTTGATTTTTTTGTGCAAAAAAACGGCAAGGGGTTAGTCCATGTTTTTTTCGAAATCCTCGAAAATTTTTTGTGATGAAATTTTTACATTTTTGGAAAGGTGTGTCAATTTCCTATTCAGCACTGAAAACCGCAACAATTTTGAAAGCATGGTTCGTTAGATATTCACATCTAACGGATTGCGTCGAAATTCATCAGAATTACTTTGGCTGCAAATATTTAATGAACTGGACCTTGCAAAAGCTTTTGGCTTTCAGGAACGGATAGCTCTTGAATATAGAATGTAGAATTTAAAAACCGGAACTCTTTGCCAGGCTTGGTTCAGAAAATATATCAATCCAAATGCATTTTTAGGCTAATAATGCAAATAATGAAATATCACTTTGGATGTGTATATTTAAAGAACCAAGCATCGTAAGTGGTTCTAGTTCCCAGTTTTGGAAAGCTCTAGAAAATTTCTATCGATTTTTGATATTTTTAACTTTCTGCAAGCTTTGGTTTCCAAGTTATCCCTATCCAAAGACATTAAGGTAGATAGTTGGGGGCAGAAAATCAGTAAAATCACTTTGGATGGAATATTTCCTGAATGAGACCATGAAAAACAAATTGGCTTCGACATATCGATAGGGTTTGAATAGACCTTTCCATTAACGTACGTCACGATTTATTTAAATAACTTTGATTTTTTTGTGCAAAAAAACGGCAAGGGGTTAGTCCATGGTTTTTTCGAAATCCTCGAAAATTTTTTGTGACGAAATTTTTACATTTTTGGAAAGGTGTGTCAATTTCCTATTCAGCACTGAAAACCGCAACAATTTTGAAAGCTTGGTTCGTTAGATATTCACATCTAACGGATTGCGTCGAAATTCATCAGAATTACTTTGGCTGCAAATATTTAATGAACTGGACCTTGCAAAAGCTTTTGGCTTTCAGGAACGGATAGCTCTTGAATATAGAATGTAGAATTTAAAAACCGGAACTCTTTGCCAGGCTTGGTTCAGAAAATATATCAATCCAAATGCATTTTTAGGCTAATAATGCAAATAATGAAATATCACTTTGGATGTGTATATTTAAAGAACCAGGCATCGTAAGTGGTTCTAGTTTCCAGTTTTGGAAAGCTCTAGAAAATTTCTATCAATTTTTGATATTTTTAACTTTCTGCAAGCTTTGGTTTCCAAGTTATCCCTATCCAAAGACATTAAGGTAGATAGTTGGGGGCAGAAAATCAGTAAAATCACTTTGGATGGAATATTTCCTGAATGAGACCATGAAAAACAAATTGGCTTCGACATATCGATAGGGTTTGAATAGACCTTTCCATTAACGTACGTCACGATTTATTTCAATAACTTTGATTTTTTTGTGCAAAAAAACGGCAAGGGGTTAGTCCATGTTTTTTTCGAAATCCTCGAAAATTTTTTGTGAAGAAATTTTTACATTTTTGGAAAGGTGTGTCAATTTCCTATTCAGCACTGAAAACCGCAACAATTTTGAAAGCTTGGTTCGTTAGATATTCACATCTAACGGATTGCGTCGAAATTCATCAGAATTACTTTGGCTGCAAATATTTAATGAACTGGACCTTGCAAAAGCTTTTGGCTTTCAGGAACGGATAGCTCTTGAATATAGAATGTAGAATTTAAAAACCGGAACTCTTTGCCAGGCTTGGTTCAGAAAATATATCAATCCAAATGCATTTTTAGGCTAATAATGCAAATAATGAAATATCACTTTGGATGTGTATATTTAAAGAACCAGGCATCGTAAGTGGTTCTAGTTTCCAGTTTTGGAAAGCTCTAGAAAATTTCTATCGATTTTTGATATTTTTAACTTTCTGCAAGCTTTGGTTTCCAAGTTATCCCTATCCAAAGACATTAAGGTAGATAGTTGGGGGCAGAAAATCAGTAAAATCACTTTGGATGGAATATTTCCTGAATGAGACCATGAAAAACAAATTGGCTTCGACATATCGATAGGGTTTGAATAGACCTTTCCATTAACGTACGTCACGATTTATTTCAATAACTTTGATTTTTTTGTGAAAAAAAAACGGCAAGGGGTTAGTCCATGTTTTTTTCGAAATCCTCGAAAATTTTTTGTGAAGAAATTTTTACATTTTTGGAAAGGTGTGTCAATTTCCTATTCAGCACTGAAAACCGCAACAATTTTGAAAGCTTGGTTCGTTAGATATTCAGATCTAACGGATTGCGTCGAAATTCATCAGAATTACTTTGGCTGCAAATATTTAATGAACTGGACCTTGCAAAAGCTTTTGGCTTTCAGGAACGGATAGCTCTTGAATATAGAATGTAGAATTTAAAAACCGGAACTCTTTGCCAGGCTTGGTTCAGAAAATATATCAATCCAAATGCATTTTTAGGCTAATAATGCAAATAATGAAATATCACTTTGGATGTGTATATTTAAAGAACCAGGCATCGTAAGTGGTTCTAGTTTCCAGTTTTGGAAAGCTCTAGAAAATTTCTATCGATTTTTGATATTTTTAACTTTCTGCAAGCTTTGGTTTCCAAGTTATCCCTATCCAAAGACATTAAGGTAGATAGTTGGGGGCAGAAAATCAGTAAAATCACTTTGGATGGAATATTTCCTGAATGAGACCATGAAAAACAAATTGGCTTCGACATATCGATAGGGTTTGAATAGACCTTTCCATTAACGTACGTCACGATTTATTTCAATAACTTTGATTTTTTTGTGAAAAAAAAACGGCAAGGGGTTAGTCCATGTTTTTTTCGAAATCCTCGAAAATTTTTTGTGAAGAAATTTTTACATTTTTGGAAAGGTGTGTCAATTTCCTATTCAGCACTGAAAACCGCAACAATTTTGAAAGCTTGGTTCGTTAGATATTCAGATCTAACGGATTGCGTCGAAATTCATCAGAATTACTTTGGCTGCAAATATTTAATGAACTGGACCTTGCAAAAGCTTTTGGCTTTCAGGAACGGATAGCTCTTGAATATAGAATGTAGAATTTAAAAACCGGAACTCTTTGCCAGGCTTGGTTCAGAAAATATATCAATCCAAATGCATTTTTAGGCTAATAATGCAAATAATGAAATATCACTTTGGATGTGTATATTTAAAGAACCAGGCATCGTAAGTGGTTCTAGTTTCCAGTTTTGGAAAGCTCTAGAAAATTTCTATCGATTTTTGATATTTTTAACTTTCTGCAAGCTTTGGTTTCCAAGTTATCCCTATCCAAAGACATTAAGGTAGATAGTTGGGGGCAGAAAATCAGTAAAATCACTTTGGATGGAATATTTCCTGAATGAGACCATGAAAAACAAATTGGCTTCGACATATCGATAGGGTTTGAATAGACCTTTCCATTAACGTACGTCACGATTTATTTAAATAACTTTTATTTTTTTGTGCAAAAAAATGGCAAGGGGTTAGTCCATGTTTTTTTCGAAATCCTCGAAAATTTTTTGTGACGGAATTTTTACATTTTTGGAAAGGTGTGTCAATTTCCTATTCAGCACTGAAAACCGCAACAATTTTGAAAGCTTGGTTCGTTAGATATTCAGATCTAACGGATTGCGTCGAAATTCATCAGAATTACTTTGGCTGCAAATATTTAATGAACTGGACCTTGCAAAGGCTTTTGGCTTTCAGGAACGGATAGCTCTTGAATATAGAATGTAGAATTTAAAAACCGGAACTCTTTGCCAGGCTTGGTTCAGAAAATATATCAATCCAAATGCATTTTTAGGCTAATAATGCAAATAATGAAATATCACTTTGGATGTGTATATTTAAAGAACCAGGCATCGTAAGTGGTTCTAGTTTCCAGTTTTGGAAAGCTCTAGAAAATTTCTATCGATTTTTGATATTTTTAACTTTCTGCAAGCTTTGGTTTCCAAGTTATCCCTATCCAAAGACATTAAGGTAGATAGTTGGGGGCAGAAAATCAGTAAAATCACTTTGGATGGAATATTTCCTGAATGAGACCATGAAAAACAAATTGGCTTCGACATATCGATAGGGTTTGAATAGACCTTTCCATTAACGTACGTCACGATTTATTTCAATAACTTTGATTTTTTTGTGCAAAAAAACGGCAAGGGGTTAGTCCATGTTTTTTTCGAAATCCTCGAAAATTTTTTGTGATGAAATTTTTACATTTTTGGAAAGGTGTGTCAATTTCCTATTCAGCACTGAAAACCGCAACAATTTTGAAAGCATGGTTCGTTAGATATTCACATCTAACGGATTGCGTCGAAATTCATCAGAATTACTTTGGCTGCAAATATTTAATGAACTGGACCTTGCAAAAGCTTTTGGCTTTCAGGAACGGATAGCTCTTGAATATAGAATGTAGAATTTAAAAACCGGAACTCTTTGCCAGGCTTGGTTCAGAAAATATATCAATCCAAATGCATTTTTAGGCTAATAATGCAAATAATGAAATATCACTTTGGATGTGTATATTTAAAGAACCAAGCATCGTAAGTGGTTCTAGTTCCCAGTTTTGGAAAGCTCTAGAAAATTTCTATCGATTTTTGATATTTTTAACTTTCTGCAAGCTTTGGTTTCCAAGTTATCCCTATCCAAAGACATTAAGGTAGATAGTTGGGGGCAGAAAATCAGTAAAATCACTTTGGATGGAATATTTCCTGAATGAGACCATGAAAAACAAATTGGCTTCGACATATCGATAGGGTTTGAATAGACCTTTCCATTAACGTACGTCACGATTTATTTAAATAACTTTGATTTTTTTGTGCAAAAAAACGGCAAGGGGTTAGTCCATGGTTTTTTCGAAATCCTCGAAAATTTTTTGTGACGAAATTTTTACATTTTTGGAAAGGTGTGTCAATTTCCTATTCAGCACTGAAAACCGCAACAATTTTGAAAGCTTGGTTCGTTAGATATTCACATCTAACGGATTGCGTCGAAATTCATCAGAATTACTTTGGCTGCAAATATTTAATGAACTGGACCTTGCAAAAGCTTTTGGCTTTCAGGAACGGATAGCTCTTGAATATAGAATGTAGAATTTAAAAACCGGAACTCTTTGCCAGGCTTGGTTCAGAAAATATATCAATCCAAATGCATTTTTAGGCTAATAATGCAAATAATGAAATATCACTTTGGATGTGTATATTTAAAGAACCAGGCATCGTAAGTGGTTCTAGTTTCCAGTTTTGGAAAGCTCTAGAAAATTTCTATCGATTTTTGATATTTTTAACTTTCTGCAAGCTTTGGTTTCCAAGTTATCCCTATCCAAAGACATTAAGGTAGATAGTTGGGGGCAGAAAATCAGTAAAATCACTTTGGATGGAATATTTCCTGAATGAGACCATGAAAAACAAATTGGCTTCGACATATCGATAGGGTTTGAATAGACCTTTCCATTAACGTACGTCACGATTTATTTCAATAACTTTGATTTTTTTGTGAAAAAAAAACGGCAAGGGGTTAGTCCATGTTTTTTTCGAAATCCTCGAAAATTTTTTGTGAAGAAATTTTTACATTTTTGGAAAGGTGTGTCAATTTCCTATTCAGCACTGAAAACCGCAACAATTTTGAAAGCTTGGTTCGTTAGATATTCACATCTAACGGATTGCGTCGAAATTCATCAGAATTACTTTGGCTGCAAATATTTAATGAACTGGACCTTGCAAAAGCTTTTGGCTTTCAGGAACGGATAGCTCTTGAATATAGAATGTAGAATTTAAAAACCGGAACTCTTTGCCAGGCTTGGTTCAGAAAATATATCAATCCAAATGCATTTTTAGGCTAATAATGCAAATAATGAAATATCACTTTGGATGTGTATATTTAAAGAACCAGGCATCGTAAGTGGTTCTAGTTTCCAGTTTTGGAAAGCTCTAGAAAATTTCTATCGATTTTTGATATTTTTAACTTTCTGCAAGCTTTGGTTTCCAAGTTATCCCTATCCAAAGACATTAAGGTAGATAGTTGGGGGCAGAAAATCAGTAAAATCACTTTGGATGGAATATTTCCTGAATGAGACCATGAAAAACAAATTGGCTTCGACATATCGATAGGGTTTGAATAGACCTTTCCATTAACGTACGTCACGATTTATTTAAATAACTTTTATTTTTTTGTGCAAAAAAATGGCAAGGGGTTAGTCCATGTTTTTTTCGAAATCCTCGAAAATTTTTTGTGATGAAATTTTTACATTTTTGGAAAGGTGTGTCAATTTCCTATTCCTCACTGAAAACCGCAACAATTTTGAAAGCATGGTTCGTTAGATATTCAGATCTAACGGATTGCGTCGAAATTCATCAGAATTACTTTGGCTGCAAATATTTAATGAACTGGACCTTGCAAAAGCTTTTGGCTTTCAGGAACGGATAGCTCTTGAATATAGAATGTAGAATTTAAAAACCGGAACTCTTTGCCAGGCTTGGTTCAGAAAATATATCAATCCAAATGCATTTTTAGGCTAATAATGCAAATAATGAAATATCACTTTGGATGTGTATATTTAAAGAACCAGGCATCGTAAGTGGTTCTAGTTTCCAGTTTTGGAAAGCTCTAGAAAATTTCTATCGATTTTTGATATTTTTAACTTTCTGCAAGCTTTGGTTTCCAAGTTATCCCTATCCAAAGACATTAAGGTAGATAGTTGGGGGCAGAAAATCAGTAAAATCACTTTGGATGGAATATTTCCTGAATAAGACCATGAAAAACAAATTGGCTTCGACATATCGATAGGGTTTGAAAAGACCTTTCCATTAACGTACGTCACGATTTATTTAAATAACTTTGATTTTTTTGTGCAAAAAAACGGCAAGGGGTTAGTCCATGTTTTTTTCGAAATCCTCGAAAATTTTTTGTGACGAAAGTTTTACATTTTTGGAAAGGTGTGTCAATTTCCTATTCAGCACTGAAAACCGCAACAATTTTGAAAGCTTGGTTCGTTAGATATTCACATCTAACGGATTGCGTCGAAATTCATCAGAATTACTTTGGCTGCAAATATTTAATGAACTGGACCTTGCAAAAGCTTTTGGCTTTCAGGAACGGATAGCTCTTGAATATAGAATGTAGAATTTAAAAACCGGAACTCTTTGCCAGGCTTGGTTCAGAAAATATATCAATCCAAATGCATTTTTAGGTTAATAATGCAAATAATGAAATATCACTTTGGATGTGTATATTTAAAGAACCAGGCATCGTAAGTGGTTCTAGTTCCCAGTTTTGGAAAGCTCTAGAAAATTTCTATCGATTTTTGATATTTTTAACTTTCTGCAAGCTTTGGTTTCCAAGTTATCGCTATCCAAAGACATTAAGGTAGATAGTTGGGGGCAGAAAATCAGTAAAATCACTTTGGATGGAATATTTCCTGAATGAGACCATGAAAAACAAATTGGCTTCGACATATCGATAGGGTTTGAATAGACCTTTCCATTAACGTACGTCACGATTTATTTCAATAAATTTGATTTTTTTGTGCAAAAAAACGGCAAGGGTTGTCCCTGTTTTTTTCGAAATCCTCGAAAATTTTTTGTGACGAAATTTTTACATTTTTGGAAAGGTGTGTCAATTTCCTATTCAGCACTGAAAACCGCAACAATTTTGAAAGCATGGTTCGTTAGATATTCACATCTAACGGATTGCGTCGAAATTTATCAGAATTACTTTGGCTGCAAATATTTAATGAACTGGACCTTGCAAAAGCTTTTGGCTTTCAGGAACGGATAGCTCTTGAATATAGAATGTAGAATTTAAAAACCGGAACTCTTTGCCAGGCTTGGTTCAGAAAATATATCAATCCAAATGCATTTTTAGGCTAATAATGCAAATAATGAAATATCCAGATATTTTTTTCATTTGCAATCACTAAATAAAAAAAAAACATAATTACTAAAATTCGTTGTATTATAGCGGACTTATTACACACGGAGTAGATTACGTTATTATTAATGATTTAAAAATATTATAATATGGACGTGATTGTATTGCTTCTTTAAATGTATGTACCTAGTTTTCCATTGGTAATCTTAAGTCACCAATTTGAGCGGTTTACCTGAGGTTCAACGACAGTTCAGGTATGTGATAGTAGCAAAATATGCTTGCTAGTTTTCAGTTGCATAAGCGTGGCTCAAAATTTGATCCGTGGTTCAGCATCAAAACTTAATACATATTTCTTTATCTGCCAAAAGCTGAACATCAAAACCTGAACCACTTTTCTTCAAACTCGCCTTAAGCCAAGATTACATATATAAGTTTTATTTATCATAACTTACGTTGAAGTACTTTTCATAAGGCTTCGAGTAATTTTTTGTTAGCCGATTGATGCAAATTGCCATAAAATATAAACTACGCCACCGCGCCGTGACGATGAGTTCGTCATGACGAAGCAAAAAGTAACAATCTAAACACTCAACATAACTCTACTCTACGAACAAAGCCATCGAGAATTTGAGATACATAAAAGCAGAAAATATGAATTATTAAGAAGCCAATTTTTCGTACGTTTCACCCTCCAAAACCCATTTGTTTACATTGTTGTATTAGTAATGTCACTTCGTTTCGATGAATAGATGTGAGTTACAAAAACAATAAGACCTGTGCTGAATGGACGAGTTCATTCTATGTGTGCGTTCTCCACTGTTTTTCACTAATACTTTAAAAATCTAATAGATCAGCTGTTCGCTTTCAGATTGTAGGCAAATCAAATTGACAGCTGAGGATTGCCATCTGTACCAATAACGAAACACCAAAATTCTATTCAGTTGAGTTCGATACTCGAACAAACATCAAAAGTTCATCCGTAGTAGGATTCTACTTTTATCGACAGTGAGTCTACTGTCAAACGCCGAGTTAGTTTGACACCAAAAAATTGAAATTTGACTATGGTGATTTAAACTTTGATATAAAAGTAAAATAAAAACGCCATTTTCACCACCTAGTGTTAAACTTATTAACTTCACTTTACGCTAATAATTTAGTTGTAATAGCATAGTCTATACTTTCATCATCTGTATGCGAACAAAATTAAATTTTAAAAACCAAAAGATTCATATTCATAAATTATCACGACATTACGAGTATGTTCTGCATAAAAGTTCTTTCTCAGCTTTCATAATGCTTAAATGGTTTCATTTATCAAAGCGCAACGCTACGCAATCACAAATTTTAGTTATAAATTTCACAAAAGTGTCACCCAAACCTGTCTTGGTCTTCTTCCTCCCTCAACGCCAATTCAGCATGGCACATTAAAAGTTGAAAAGTGTTTTATTTTTTTTTTTTTTTTTAAGGAAAATTTATGAACTATTCCATTTGTGAAATGTTCACATTCACTAAAGCAAGTGCAGTCTGCAGTGTTGGCAGTCAGTCAGAGAATACTAAATAAGTCTCTATTATTCAAAACGTAACGAATAAAAAACGTTACACATTGGAGTTGAGAATGTTGAATGAAAATCAATTAAAATTTTCTTTCTTGCTATGAGAAAATGTGCTAAGGGTGTTTATCACACTTTCACATTGGCTATAAATGCTTTGTTTTTTTTTTTTCCATCAGGAGAGAAGTGAATTTTTCAAATTTTTTCAGAAGTTTTACGCAGTTCTAGGTTAAAAAAATCTTGATTTGAATAAAGTATTATTTAAAAGTATTATAGGGAATAAGTTGGGATCCAAAGGTCAGTGGCGTAGCGTGGGTAAGGGCCACCCAGGAAAGACCCACTTCATGCCACCTTTAGTAATTTTACACACTTAAAAACAACCTTTGCCCTCGGTTTCATCAGTTATAACCTAAACTTGGTAAAATTTCTTGACAATTTTTTTTCAACTGTTGTTTGTACTACTTTTCAACTAGGGAAACAAAAAATAAAGCCGCAAATTGAAAGTTTTCTTATATTGGTAACTTTTTGATTTTCCTATCAGCGGATGATCTTTCAGTAGTAAAGCTTCAAAAAAAGTAAAAACCTGAAAAATTCCACAAAACGCAAGAACAAGAAGACAAAACCAAACTGTCAAGGTGCAGTCGGTGAAGAAGATGCCATAAAATTTTATGGCACAACAGCTCGTGGAGAACAAGAGCCTATAGTGACTTACAATTCTCAACCATTACTGTGTGCGTGTTATTGGTAGGAATGGAGGGGACCTACAATTTTTGCGGTAACAAAACCCAACGAATAAAAAAGAACGATTTTTCTACGATAGCCACTTTCCTGTTTCCTTTTTTTCAAGAAACTCTTCACCAATCCTGGATTTCTCCCAAATCCATCACAAAATTTTATAAAAACTCGAAATTACAAGAAAAAAAATCAATCGCGCACTCAAATTTCTTCTTTAATTTCTTCTAACTTTCTTCATCCCAATCTTTAGCTCTTTTTTTTAACCTCTAGTTCGTTCTATAGACGGGTAAGAAGTTCCCTTTCAAGCTTTGACATTTTGCCCGGATGACATCTTCTTTTTGCCCATGCACAATGCATTCAGCTAATCAGTGACCGTAGATTTCAGTCGCGTCATCATTCAGCAACACACAGCATACTTGCATGAGTGAGCAAACGCAGTTCAAAATCCAGCGGCCTCTCCTACTCGCACTTTAACCCCAGCTTTATGCACAACCATCGCCATTGAATTCGTCGAACTCTGATATGACTTTCAGTGGAAGGCAATCCAATGGGTGCCTTCAGTTACCTATTCACCCCAATTCAAATATGAACAGAAAGCTGCAGAAAGCTTAAAAAAAGAAACTCAATCTTTCATCGCGTGCAATTTCCCCCTCCAATAAATGCCGCTTACGCTTGGTTTTGTATTCTATTCCATTCCTATGGCTTATGAAAAAATTGGAGTAGAAGCAGTGAAAAGGAGTAGAAAAGGAGTAGTATCCTAGTTCGCGAATTGACTATACTTCGTTGGGATTTTGCGCAGATTTGGGGAAAGGGGGGGGCATTAGTAAACGTTCCATCTCCTACATTTCAGATTATAAATTATGAGATAGGTTGGGCACGCAGCCATTCTCAAATCTCAATACGGGTAACCTCAGCATTCGGGGACCGAGTGTCACCCGTGCTTTTCTTAGGATTGATCAAACCACCCGTCTGTCAAATTTGGTACTTGTATTCGCGGAACAACTGCCGCCCACGCTCTTGGATAAAACCAACCAGACCGCACGCCTGTCAATGAGTGGAGCACATCCACTTTTGGTGTCGAATTTGACACATCGATTATTTCTCAAGATACTAAAAGATGGCTGAGGGACCATGGCTGCCCTTCGCTCTCTTTAGAGGTTAAAAGAAACATCTGAAAAAGAAAATTGGGAAGAAAGGAACCGAGGATCGGGAATCGAAAAGGCTAGTTTTTCCTGTGGGAAATTTTACCGTAACAAAGTGACAGTAAGTCCTGCTTGAATCTACGAAAAGGAATCTTTCGCTCATACGGTTAGTTAGACGACAATAGCAAATTTGGTTCCATCGATCATCTTAAAGGCTCTCCCAAACCAAGGCGAATTCGCGGCGACGGCGAATTTTTGTTGTTGTTTAGCGTTGTGTATTTGTCATATTTTTTTCTATTGTGAATGATTCGCTGCGAATCGCTCCGCATTCGCGTTGGTTTGGGAGAACCTTAACTCTGATCGTAGACAAGTTGAAACGATGATTTGGTCATTTTGCTTTATTTGCTTTCTCGGAGCATCCCGTAATAGTTGCCACCAAGGGCTTCGGCACCCACTGATTTTCTGATTTACCAGAGCGTTTAGCCTGCTGTTTTTGAGTGTCTCCAGGGGTGTAGTACTTGATGATGTACCAGAGTGTTCAGCCTGCTGTTTTGATGGCTACCAGGGGCGTAGTACCTGCTGATGTACCACAGCGTTCCGTTTTGAGTACCACTAGTTTACAGTTTACAACAGTTTCAATCAAAGAGTTACACCAACGCACTCAGGGTAACATACAAATGTTGCACCCAAAAAGTGAAAAACTTAGCGGAATACTATATTCACAAATAGTGTGGGACACTTTTGAGTGTAAGATAATATGATAAAGAATGAAATGTTCTTAAATTTGTTGTACTACCTTAGTTAAGTAAAGTTTTAAGAAAACGAGGTGACATGTCATGCTTAGTAAAGGATGAAACCACCTGGAAATGGAAGTTGGCATTGAGCTAAGAAAAGAAAAAACACACGCCTGCCATCTGGACAGTGGGGACAGATAGTCCTGTCGGTGGCCTAAAGTTGCAAGAAAAATTGAAAAATTGTCATAAAAGCTGGAATTGATGCCAATCAATAATCCAACATTAAGACTACAAGAAAAACCATGCCTGGTATCTGGATAGCGGGGCTAGGTCATCAGTAGGATAAAAAGAGAAACTCTCCTCATAATTCGTCACAGTGAAATTGATTTTGTGTTTAAGAAGTTTAAGAAAACGAAAATGCCCTAACTTAATTCTATAGATTATTACAAATAGTTTAAGAAAAAATAATTTTTGCCTCAAAAAGCAATGCCAAACCATTAAAGAGGGTAAAATAAGGTTAACACTTTTTTGATTTTTTCGTCAATTTTCGTTCCAAAATATAATGTTATGATTATATATTTAACATTAACTAAGGTCTAAGAAAACTTAAACTAAAAAATGTAATGTGGGGGCTTAGAGGGGGTTAAGACCCCTTTTTTTCGATTGTTTGCTCAATCATAAAAAAAATAAGTCCACTTATGGGAATTTTTAAGCAGAGGTCTTTATGAAATGATAAATATTTAGAAATGAGAGGGAAGAGAGAGACAAACTATCCTTTCACAAGTTTTTGCCATGTATGATCACACAAAAAACACAATATGAAGAATCTTCATATTTTCATTATATTTTACCTACATATATATCTTATTTCCTGATAGTTGTTAATGTAAGTAAAATAATTTAAGGGGGGGAAGTAAAATTAAATACTATTTCACTACGGAAAAGCTATTGCTCCTTTTCTAACTCACGTTAAAAGTTCTAAGGATATTCTTTTATCAATTTTAAAAGATTTGATAGAAAAATTATTATTTCATCTTATCTATTTTAGCTTATACTTTTTACAGAACTGATATTTTTCTTATTTTTGCTTCTCCCTGTACAATACACAAGTGTACGTATAGTCTAGTCATTTAAGTTTTTGATTTGGAAAATATGGCGGAAAGCTGAATTTTAGTATATAGACCCCTCATGGCATTCTAAGGAAACTGTAAACACCCCGTCGATATGGACACCGCTTACAATTTTATGGGGTGGTCAAAGGCCCCCCAAACGATTTTTAAGGAATATCACCCCAATGGTAACTCCCACAGAAAATATGTCTTAGACAAGGTTGTAGCTTTAAAGATTTCCTACAAAAAATGTTATGAAACTTTTTTTTCATAAGAAGCACCGTTTTCGAGATAATTCAATCGACAGAGTTTCGGATTTTATTTTTCTATACAAAATGTACTCCTTTGACCTTTGAGGTTAAGTACAAGATGTTTGACAAACAGCTAAGGCACGTAAGATGGTTTCAGAAAATAAAAAATCGTATAGGAGGGGAGTTCAATTCTCTCTTGGTATGCCAGGAGAGGCAATTTTCTAAGAAAATGACTTACAACAAAAAAAATTATTCAAAAATAACGGTAGCACTTACAATGCCATTCTTTGAAAAAATAATTTTCAAACTCAAAATTTTCAAAAAAAAATTAAAGAAAATTTCAAAATTTAATTTATTTTTTCTTGATTTTAAATAAAACCCATTGAATTAAAAAAAAAATAAGAAAAATTTTAAAAGTAATTTTTATGTAATAAAGTATAAGTTTTATTTTTAAAAATCTTTTATTAATTTATGGTCCAAAATATAAATTCATTGAATTTTGAAAAAAGAGTACTAAATAATATACAATTTTGAGAAAAAAAAAATAAGTTTAATATTTAAGAAAATTTGTTTTTTTCAAAGTTTTGAGTTTAAAAATTTATTTTTCAAAAACTGTTCACTTAAATAACTTTATTTGAAACTAAAATAAAAGAAGTGGCCCTTGGCTTTAAAAAAGGTAAAGAATGGCATGTAAATGTTGTTTTTAATTATTTTTTTTTCAGTTTTAAGTCATTTTCTTACAAAATTGCCCCTCCAAGGTGGTGTAAAAGACAACACTTTGTACAGAAACATAAAATCCGTAACTCTGCCGATTGAATTAAAAAGTTTCTTAATATCTTTTGTAGGAATTTTTCTAAGCTAAAACTTAGTTTTTGACATTTTTTTGTAAGAGTTACCGTTCGGGAGATATTCCTTAAAAACCGTTAGAGGGGTGAAATTGTTAGCGGCACTCATATGGATGGAGACTTTTTACTGCAGTTTCTTTAGAATGTCTTAAGGGAAGCTTTATACCAAAATTCAGCTTTCCGCCATTTATTCCGTAATTTGGCTGTTTTTTCGGCTAATATGACTAGACTATCCTGTTTTTTTTTTTTTGGGTTTTGGTGCGCATTTGGACTATGAAATCCTTTTTTGTAGTCCTAAATATAGACATGAAAATGTGCAAACCTAGCCAAAATTCTGATAAGACTGAAAATTGGTACAGATTTTCCTTTCAGCATAACAAATCAACTGCAAAGAGTCAATCCCACTGGGCCATAAAATGTTATTTAAGGTCTAGTGCCAAAAAAGTTGGTTTTTGGTCTGCAACTTTAAAGCGGTGAATGATACAAGAAAAAATAATATAAAATAGTTTGTATATCATAAAAAGATTGATGCCCTATTTTCGTAAGACCATTGGTAGAAATTATAAAGTTATTAAAAAAAGGTAAATTGACGAAAATATCGGATTTTCGGGTATAATTTTTTTCAACGGAAAATGTTATTGAGAAGTGTTTCAAGTAATGTTTGTAAATTCTTTGAATCTTTACAAGAAAATAATGAAATTTGAATTCTACAACTTTCCGTTAAAAATATTGACTTATTTTAACAATTTCATCAAAAGGTAAAAATAATGATTCAAGTTAAAAGTTCAAATTAGCTCAACTCCATTTGGTCACTCCACTCAAACAGAAGAATTTTCTTTTTAAATTTTCTTTATATTCAATTATGGTAAAAATAATGGTTTTCAGTTTTTTACTCCTAAATAAAAAAGTTGTTAAAAACAAATTTATGCTCATTAGCTTCTTATAAGGTTGTAACTGGTTTTTCTATAGGAGTAATCAGTTACAAGATAAGATAGTGTGATTTCAAAATAGCCAAATGTCGAAAATTTCGAATTAATTCGCACAACTTCTCTTCTTAAACAGTTATTGATATCGAAAAATACTTTATTCAAAGTTTTAATATTACGTGGTACCTACTCTTATTAAGTTTAGTTTAAAAATCATTTTTCCAAAAACTATATACAATGCAAATTTTATTTAAAAAGCATATTATAAAGACTGTTTTTTAATACGTTTGGTTTTCAATCTGGCAATACTTCTTCGGAGTTGGGCTTTTTGACAGCTGTCACTTGATTTATTCTCAGTTTGGTTTGCTATTTCATAATGAATAGACTTAAGGTCCCAGCCAATAGAATCCGTTGCGTCGGTTGTGGCCACTCAATCAACGGACAGATGGATTGAATACATGTTTTCTTATGGGAACCGGCCCATAAGCGACGTATGCGTCAGCCGCAACGGACAAAGTAGCTGAACTTTTAACTTTTCCAATCCGGCAGGTGTGTGTTTAAATTTCAAGTCATTGTTATGTGTGTGTGTGTTTGGATTTCAAGTGGTTGTTATGTGAATGTCAACGCATTCATTGGGTCACCTCAATCAGTCGTATCCATCAAACGGATGCTATGGGTCGAGGCCTTTACTCCTGAACAACGGTTGCAAATCGTGCAAATTTATTACCAAAATTATTATATGGTTCGGTTCACGCGATGCATCGCGAAACAATCAATTTATTCAAAGAAACTTTTGTTGAGGTGCGGACAAACGTTGTTCAGGAGAAAGTATATTTATTATGAAATGGCAAACCAATTTGAGCCTTAATCAAGTGACAGTTGTCAAAAGACCAACTCCGAAAAAAGTATTGCCAGATTGAAAACCACACGCCTAAAAAAAAAAATCTCACCCGCCTGAATGGGGGAGATAGACCTTTTCAATGAATTTTTTTCTCGTCTGAATCTAATCTACGTTCTAATTTTTTTTCTCGTGTTATAAGAACCACCCTTACCCCATATTTAGTACGATTACCTTGAAGTGAAAAGAGGGAGACTAAGAGGGTGAAATAGACGTAATGAAAATTTCCAAGAAAAAATAAAAATTCAATTTGCAAGTTTTAATTATTAAAAAGTCTGCTGGAGATTTTTTAAAAAACAAAAATTTAAATTAAATCTGAAACTGTAAATTTTATAGAAGACACATAGAAGAAACCTTAAACCTGTATCCATCTTTTCGAAAAGTAGAGAGGTAAGTATTCAAAACATAAATACAAACCATCAAGAGTTTTAATAAAACGATTCACTTCACACGCAAATGCATATTGGCAAAGTAAAACGTTACAGAGCTTCAAACTTCATAGCATACTTTAATACATGCAATGAACAAGAAAACACATTTATGTATATTGAAAAACCATATTTAAGAAATTTCAAGAATCATAATGGAAATGACAAGTATTATGATATTTTGTCTTTTATTTAAAAAAAATTGTTTTGCTGTAAAGAACTTTTGTATAGTCAGGAAGGTTCCATATACTTGCAATATACTCGTACCTTTATGGCAATTTATGCATTCGTAAAAAATTTAACTCAAAATTTTGATTAGAATTGTAATTACGATGGAAGACGATAAAAGTTGGTCTCACTATTCTGATTGTCTGTCCGTTCGGCTACAGCCGCAACGGCTTTATCGATTTTCTTCAAACTCGTTACAAAGTGGTTTTTGGTGATTCTGCCCACACTTTTTTTGCATATTTTTTTCAAATCGGTATCGGTATCAATCTTACAAAATTTTATATTTCTCAAAAACGGCTCAAAAATAGCAGTACCTTCCATACAAATGTTAAAAACCCGTTTAGGAAAATATTTTTTCCCGCTCCTATGATTTTAATACAACTTTTTTTATATGTGCCAAAATTAGTACGATATACTGCCAAAAATTATAAAAATTTATAAATAGCAACTTCTAATAAAACCCCTCACACAGAGTTTTTTATTGAATTTAATTTGCTTTAATATAAATTTGCTTTAATATACCAAAAATAATTTAAAAAAACACAGCTCCAACGATTCTATTTTTGTTTTTACCTGCATTATTGATCAAGAATCCTTTTTCTCATTTCCAACTCTTAAAGAAAATGTTTTAGCTAATTAAAATATTGTATTTTATGCTTCAAAACATTTTTCTCCTATAATTTCCATGTCTTTAGGTACATATGATTTTCATAAGACCTCAGCGTCTAGAAACATAAGGACAAATACATGCGACCCAGTCGTGCATTTTATTTTTGGTTGGTTTCCAACGAAAACGTAAAACGAAACGTAATTAAACATCAGCTCTTTTTCAACAATCACAAGGGCAAAAATTGTAAGACGGTGCTGTGGAGCAAGTTATATTGAATAGAAATTTTCATCAAATCTTTTTTTGAATGAAAGTATTGCAATATTAAATATATATTTAGAAAAGAAAAATTATTTCCTGATACAAAAAGACATCTATTCTATTTTATATATAATATGGGCACTAAGCTATCTAGCTATAGCCATATAAGTATGTATCGGGTTTTTCAATAAGAGCGCTACAAAAGTTTTTTTAAATAAAACAAAAACGGTTTTTGATATCAATGAAATTTCTTATTCCTGTAAAAGTACGTTTGATGTCATTATGTATGGAACTCGATTTCTTTTGCATGGCCACCACGGGCACGCTTGCAGAAGTCCATACGCTGAACCCAATTTTCAACGGTTTTCAAGCATAAATCGGCCGATACTGCTGCAAATTCACGTTCGATATTTGTACGAAGTTCATCAATCGACGCTGGCTTGTTGGCATAGACCATATACTTGACGTAGCCCCACAGGAAATAGTCTAACGGCGTCAAATCGCACGACCGAGGCGGCCAAGCGACTGGACCATTGTGTGAGATAACACGTTCTCCAAACTTGGTTTGCAATAAATTGATTGTGACATTCGCTGTGTGGCTTGTGGCGCCGTCCTGTTGGAACCACATGTCCTCCAAGTCCATATCATCCAATTGGGGCCAAAAATATTCGGTTATCATTGAACGGTAGCGATCCCCATCCACAGTAACGTTCCGGTCTTGATCATCACGGAAGAAGTACGGCCCAATGACGCCGCCGGCCAATAAACCACACCAAACCGTAATTTTTTCTGGATACAATGATGACTCATGGAGTACGTGTGGATTGCTGCCTGACCAATACCGCATATTTTGATTATTGACGAAGATATTCAGCCAGAAATGAGCCTCATCGCTCAAGATGATTTTTCGATGAAAATCCGAATCATTTTCAAGTTGTTGCTCAGCGCAATTCACGAATATACGACGCTTCTGGTGGTCAAGCGGCTTCAGTTCTTGCTGTTGTAGGGATGTTGGCCAAGATCTTTTCGTAAAATTCACCTCAACGACGTCACAGAGATGCCCAACGCTTGAGAACGACGTGTGGGAGACACATTTGGGCTTTCTGCAACTGAAGCCTCAGCGGCAGCAATATTCTCGACACTACGGGCACTTTTTTGTCTCACTGGCACGGGAAAATTTTGTACTGTGCCTGTGGATTCAAATTTTTCCACTAGAGACGATTAATTGTTGATCTGCTAGGACGATTAGGACGACCATAAATTGGACGTAGCGCTCTTAACGTTGAGGCCACTGACTCCGAATTTCGGTAGTAAATTTTAATAATTTCGACTCGTTGTTTGCTCGTATATCTTTCGATCATGAAATGGCAAACCTTACTGAAGAGAAATGTCAAAAGAGCGGCAAGATATATGGCGTCGTTTGCTGTCCCTGTCACTCTACTTTTGTAGCGTCCCTGTTAAAAAACCCTTTATATACCATACTGCATATACATTTTGTTTTAAATTTAAGACACAAAAGTAGTGTAACTTTTATTCATGAAACTATGGTTTTTCTTACTAAATTAAAACGATTTCAAAAATATTTTAGAAGGTTACTTATGAAACAAAAAGGGATTTTGCAAAAATTTATCATTTGATGAGCAAATTGGGCGTAAGACCAACAGAAATGAAATACATACCAAATGAAAGGTTGGTTTACATAATTTTTTACTATGGGGCAAAATCCAAAACCACCGGAGAACAAAGATAGAGCCAATAGAATGACCTCATCTATACCCGAAATTATGTGTTTATTTGGCACTTAAACCTGGATTACTGCCAGAACAGAATGGAGTTGGAGCTGCAAATGGAATAACTATCAAAATTTTGAATACACACAAATCCATAGATACGAACAGAACGCCATGCAGCTGCAGACGGAGCTGCATACGCAGCTGGACAAGTTGGCCAACTTTAACTTTTTTGACATTTCAAAATTGTGAGCGCAACCAAATGTTTACATAGGGTTTGAAGAGAGTTTCAAGCTCTTTTTAATCTCTGATAAAGACGTAAGGTAATTTTAGCTTCCATTTCATCATTATGCATTTTTATTTTTGTTTTGAACTAAACTCGCACAGCTGACTTCAAATGCCCAAAATATCAGAAAGTTGTACAGCACATTGTGGGTGAGTAAAAAAAGCACGTGGTTGAGAGTTGTTAGTCACTTGGCCCTGGTTCTCCATGAGCTGTTGCGCCACTAAATTTATTTATAAGAAAAAGCATGTAAAACATTTTTTGACAGCTATTCCAGTTGCAGCTGCAGCTCCAGTTGCAGCACTCTATTCTGGTCAGGCAGTTACATGGACATCTTTCCTTCTAAAAAGCTGAAACTTTGGTCACGGAAAGAGTTATAATCAACAAATAAAAAACCACAGTCTTTCACTACGGTTCATTCGATTGACTCTTAACATTTTTATTTTATGTTAAAACAAACAATTTGTATTGCTTTTAAATTGTAAAAATTAAGTAAAACTTGTTTCCTTAAAAAGGAACTTTTGGCTTTCAAAGGTGTTAAGGACATCATAACATCACTTCCCTTTTTATTTTTCATGATTTTTTTTTCTCAGATATCAATAAAAAGTTTATCAAAATATTGACTGTTCATTTTACAAATCTATGATTGAAATCAATATTTCATTCCAAATTTTGTAACCTTGCAAAAATAATTTGAAAATACATTAGTTTTCCCCATTTCTTGGGGAAAAACTACCAGTGTGAGCCGTTACGAAATTCAACTTTTAAATTTAAATTTTACTCTAAAGGTGTCGTAACACCATGCAAGTAAAAAACTTGCAGCAATTGTTTCCGAAATTTCGATTTTGAAATATTAGTGCAAGTACTTGCATAGAGCAGTCACACCAGGCAAGTAAATAAATTTGCTGAAAGGACTTTTTACTTGCTCGCAAGTAAAATTGCTGCAAGTACTTTTAGGGTCGTCACGACGAGCAAGCAATTAATTGCTGAAATTACTTGCTGAAATTATTTGCTTAAATTAATTGCTCAAAGTAATTGCTGCAAGTAATTCATTAGTTCTTGTGTGGACGGGTGTGGTTTTTAGCATTTTCAGCTCAGTTTCGTTTATTGTTTCATAAGCGACAAATCTTAACTGAACAATCAAGATTTAGAAGAAGAAGTTAGTTAGGAAAAATGATTTTTGAACAGAAAGAAAATTTGGTTAACTTTCTGATAAAAAAAATTATTAACAACTGTTTTCGACGTTACCTTCAATATAACTTTTAATTTCAATATTCTCATTTAATGCTCTTCCGAATCCAATCAAAATCATGAGAGTTGTTTTAACAACTAAAAGAAAGAGTTTCATGTTTCCTTACATTTTTCTTCAATTACTTTTGTATAATAAATTACTTGCAGTAATAACTTGCTTGCAAGTAACGGGTGATTTTTTAAGAGGTTTAGAACTTAAAAAAAAAAAACACAAAAAATTCGAAAAAATGAATGAAATATTTATTTGAATCGATAGTTTGAACCTTGCAATTTAATGTTTAAAGATAATTTCATGCAAATGTTGACCGCGGCTGCGTCTCAGGTAGCCCATCCGCTGAGTCCAATTTTGGCATACTCTTTCACACATATCGGCCGGTATCTCACGAATGAATGCATGGATGTTGGCTTCCAGTGCGTCAATCGAAGCGGGCTTGTCCCTATAGACATTAGCCTTGACATACCCCCACAAAAAATAATCTAATGGTGTCAAATCGCACGATCTAGGCGGCCAATTGACCGGCCCGAAACGTGAAATTAACTGTTCACCAAACTCGCCTCGCAATTGCGCCATTGTTTCGCGTGCTGTGTGGCATGTGGCACCGTCTTGTTGAAACCACATATCATGCAAGTCAAGAACTTCCATTTCGGGCAAAAAAAAGTTTGTTATCATCGCTCGGTAGCGTTCACCATTGACAGTGACGCTGCGATTCGCATCATCTTTGAAGAAATATGGCCCAATAATGCCGCCGGCCCATAAACCGCACCAAACAGTGGCTTTTTCGGGATGCATTGGTAGCTGTTGCAATGCTTCTGGCTGATCTTCACTCCAAATGCGGCAATTATGCTTATTTACGTACCCATTCAACCAAAAATGAGCCTCATCGCTGAACACAATTTTTCGATAAAAAAGCGGATCCTCGGCCAGCTTTCTAAGAGCCCATTCACCAAAAATTCGGCGTTGTGGTAGGTCGGCTGGCTTTAGTTCTTGCACCAGCTGTATCTTAAAAGGCTTTACGCTCAAATCCTTCCGCAAAATTTTCCACGTAGTGCTGTAACAAGGGCCTAACTGCTGGGAACGGCGCCGAATCGACATTTCGCGGTCTTCTGTCACACTAGCTGATACGGCCGCAATATTTTCTTCACTACGCACAGTACGTAAACGTGTTGGTGGTTTAATGTCCAACAAAGTAAATTTGGTGCGAAATTTGGTCACAATCTTCCGAATAGACTGCTCAGAAGGTCGAGAATGCCGACCATAAAATGGAAGCAGCGCGCGATGAACATTTCGAACCGAGCACGAATTTTGATAGTAAAATTCAATAATTTGCAAGCGTTGTTCATTTGTAAGACGATCCATGGTTAAATTGCAAACCAAACTGAAGCTGTTTGACAGTGACACAAGGTACTAAACACACGTCAGCTGTCAAAACCAGTGTTGCCAAAACCAAACCAGCTAAAAAATCACCCGTTACTTTTTGGGCCGTCACACCGGGCAAGTTTTACTTGCAGCAATCATTTTACTTGCTGCAAGTATTTTACTTGCACGGTGTGACCGCACCATAATGGTGATTTCCAAAAAGTATTATTTAAATGATATTCAGGGTGATCGGTATAAAGTGACCAAAAAGTTAGAGCAATTAGGTTAGGTTAAGACAAGAAAAAATTACAAAGGAAGGGGTTTATTTCTCCCCGTCGGAGAACAGTCCTTCCAACAGCTAAGCTGGCTAAAAATTTAAATAAGGCTGATTTTTTTTGTAAGTACAACTGCAAATTTGGAACGTAACTGCAATTTTCTAGCTAGCTCCGTTACTGGGAAAAGAACTGATCTCCTTACTTCACAGTGATATCAGCAGTACAGTTGGCTATACCCACTATTTGGTGGACTGCAAACCGCAAAATAAATGCTTACAAAATGCAAAAACACTGCGAATTCCTGGCATAATTCCATTGGTCTAGCTTAAAGCTGTTCTACTAAGTTCACAGACGTCCTCAGATGGCTTTCTATTTCTTGGGAATATTGCACATATGAGGTGCCAAAAGCTCTCGTAATCTTGAAAAACTATTTGACCTTTTCTGACAAATCACTGGCGAATTAGATTCCATAATTTTTTGCAAATAACCCTTATATGAGATGCGAAGATCCCATCATCGGCCCGTTTATTTTGCGGACAAAAATATTTTCTCACACGAATATGAATTGATGACGACATTTGGTACACTTATTCCAAATGACTATTGGAATGACATTCTTTATACAAACGATGTTGAAAGCAAAGTTTCTTTGTTTAATGATTTAGTGAACGGGCTGTACAATGAATATGTTCCAATAGTCACTAAAACTATCAAAAATTCTGCACGTTGTCCCTGGTATAGCAATATAATTGAACAACAAATTTTAGAACGAGAACGTTTTTTTGAGAAATATAAGATAAATCCATCGCTTTATAACCGGTGTCAATATGTCTATGCTCTAACAAAGTAACGTCTCTTATTCGCTCTTGCAGAAGGGCTTACTTTTGTCAAAAACTTAATGTTTCCTTAAGTTCCAAAGAGCTTTGGAAAAATTTGAAGGAAGCTGGTGTCGCCAGGAATGGAGTATTGTTCTAAATGCTCCTTAGACCCACAAGTTATGAAGTCATTTTATGTCCCACCACCCCCTAGCCCGCCACTGCTATTTAATGTCCCGGAAAATAGTGACTCATTTTCTTTTAAATGTATTGGTTCTTTTGAAATATTTAATGCTACTAAATCAACTAACTCAAATACAGTCGGCTCTGATAACATTTCTCCAAAATTCATAAAGTTAATTTTACCCATAGTTCTTACCCCAATGCTACATACTCGTATAATAAATACCTGTGTTTACAGCAGTGAATTCCCTGAACCATAGAAGGATGCAATTATTTAACCTATTCCTAAAAAAAATAATCCTGTAGAACCATCTGATTACAGACCAATTAGTTGGTTGCCATTTTTTTGGAAAGTTCTTGAAAAGCTGATGGCTGATCAGACTTCAATTGAACAACTACTTATCGAAATTCCAATCCGGTTTCCGAGATAAACACAGTTCTGAATCTGCAGTTTTAAAAGTAACTTCAGATCTTCGTAGAGCACTGGATAGCGGTCCGCTTGGGATAATGGTTCTTTTGGATTTTTCAAAGGCCTTTGACTGTATTAACCACTCAATCTTGAGTTTAAAGCTGAAATGAAAATTTAATTTCTCAGTTACAGCAATAAAGCTTCTGCGAATCTTTTTTATCAATCGGAGTCAAACTATCAGAACTAACCAAGGTCCTTCTAGTGCGTTCACTGTAAACTGTGGAGTTCCACAGGACTCTGTCCTCGATCCCCTGATGTTCTCGTTATTTATAAATGATTTACCTGATATCGTTCTAAGCTCCTACATGCATATGTATGCAGATGATGTCATAATATATAGTTTTCGCGAACTGGGTTTGATAGAAGATTGTGTTACACGATTAAACGAAGATTTACTTAATATCCAAAAATGGGCTGACTGGACAACTCAACTTTAACCCTGCTAAAACTTTGAGTATGCTTTGCTCACGAAGTCATGTTAATCGTATTGGTTTTCCTAACGTTGTTTTGAACGGGTAGGTAATTCAGTATTTTAATAAAGTTAAGTATCTAAGCTTTCAAATAAATAGTAAATTAACCTGCTATGATGCAATTTTTGAAGCAATAAGAAGAATTTGTTTTGCACTTCCTTCCTTAAGATCTTCATCACATTTTTTGAATTCAGAAATGAAGAAACGTCTTTTTAAAACCCTGGTTTTACCGTCTTTCACTTTCAATAACTCTGTTTATTCTGTCTTAGATTTTGAGTGTAAGCGAAAACTTAATGTAACTTTCAATGACTGCTTGCGTCTTACACACAATATACGAAGATATGTCAGTGTATCACATATAACGGGTGATTTTTTAAGAGGTTTAGAACTTAAAAAAAAAAAAAAAACACAAAAAATTCGAAAAAATGAATGAAATATTTATTTGAATCAATAGTTTGAACCTTGCAATTTAATGTTTAAAGATAATTTCATGCAAATGTTGACCGCGGCTGCGTCTCAGGTAGCCCATCCGCTGAGTCAAATTTTGGCATACTCTTTCACACATATCGGCCGGTATCTCACGAATGAATGCATGGATGTTGGCTTCCAGTGCGTCAATCGAAGCGCGCTTGTCCCTATAGACATTAGCCTTGACATACCCCCACAAAAAATAATCTAATGGTGTCAAATCGCACGATCTAGGCGGCCAATTGACCGGCCCGAAACGTGAAATTAACTGTTCACCAAACTCGCCTCGCAATTGCGCCATTGTTTCGCGTGCTGTGTGGCATGTGGCACCGTCTTGTTGAAACCACATATCATGCAAGTCAAGAACTTAAATTTCGGGCAAAAAAAAGTTTGTTATCATCGCTCGGTAGCGTTCACCATTGACAGTAACGCTGCGATTCGCATCATCTTTGAAGAAATATGGCCCAATAATGCCGCCGGCCCATAAACCGCACCAAACAGTGGCTTTTTCGGGATGCATTGGTAGCTGTTGCAATGCTTCTGGCTGATCTTCACTCCAAATGCGGCAATTATGCTTATTTACGTACCCATTCAACCAAAAATGAGCCTCATCGCTGAACACAAACAGCGCGCGATGAACATTTCGAACCGAGCACGAATTTTGATAGTAAAATTCAATAATTTGCAAGCGTTGTTCATTTGTAAGACGATCCATGGTTAAATTGCAAACCAAACTGAAGCTGTTTGACAGTGACACAAGGTACTAAACACACGTCAGCTGTCAAAACCAGTGTTGCCAAAACCAAACCAGCTAAAAAATCACCCGTTATAAACCTCGAAATTAGGGATAAGTTTGAAAAATTACCTCCGATCAAGAATTATTATTAACCTTCATAACATTATCTATGTAAGGAACCCGGAGTACTTAAGGGAAATGCTTCAGTTTGCTCGATCACAAAGAGGCTTAAGATTAATTTTACCACATTTACACACACTATTGGAGAGAGATCTTTTTTTTTGCTGTTGTCCGATCTTACAGCTTTGTTTTGCTTTCATTTTTCAAATTGAACATACTTACATTCATAACTTTATTTTGTTTTTATTTTTAAACAAATCTTTTATTTTCGTTTTTTTCTTTTTGAATTCAATAGTTATATTGTATTGATTGGTAAATCTTAATTTTATTTCTATTAAAAGATTAAATCTTGTTGAATTTTGTTAAATTTGAAATAATTGTTAAATACAAATACAAATACAAATACAAATACAAATACAAATGTTAATAATTGATTTATGGCCTTTAGTCCTACAAATTGGCGTTTCGTCCGGCTTACTCACTTGGACTCATCTTGTCATATGCAATTTGTTAATAATTGGGGATGTTGAATTCAGTTGTACTTTTTTAAGCTACTTCAAAGAGGGGCTTCGCAATTTAGGCCAGAACATAGTCCAAAATTAAAAAAAAAAATTTTGAAGTCATAAACTGAATTAATTTTATGTTTCAAAATTTCCTAAAATATGTTCGGGAATGTTACTTTCATATAAAAATTACTACAATAAAAATTTTTACAAAATTTTAAAAAATATAGTCCAATACGTAGAGCAATAATTTCGATGGAATAAGAACTAATTTTAGTGCTAATTTTGAATTTTTTTTGTAGGAAATTATATTAAGATTTAATTTGATCGAAACTGAAGGAAATTTGACAATTTTGATGGTAGGAAGTTGCCAAACTAATTTAAGGTCAACTACTCAAAAACTCGAAATAATTAAAAAATAATCTTAAGTTATAGTTTAAATAAGGATATTTTAATCTGATTTAAGGCTAAGAATTTTGTCAGTTGACAGTTAAACTATTTATGAAGCAATTAAAATATTCTTATATTTAAAAAGTAATGGTAATTTGACGGTTTTTCCAACTGTCTTCTATTAGAATTATATGCCTGACTTCAAATATATGCCTGACTTCAGGTTAAGAGACTGTAATCAATTGATTATTTCGAGTTTTTGAGTAGTTAACCTTAAATTTAATTGGCAACTTCCAACCTTCAAAATTGTCAAATTTCCCTCAAATACAATCAGATTAGGTCTACAAAAATTTCCAAAAAAAAAAAAAAAACAAATTTCAAAACTACCACATAAATAAAATTTCTTATCCCTTGAGAACATTGTTCAGCATTTTGGAACATTTTTATTTTGTGTACAAATCTTTATATTGGAGTAGTTTTTATATTAAAGCATCAGCATCATTCAAGCTCGCATATTTTAGGACAATTCAAATATAAACTTGACCCAGTTTCTGACTTCTACAATATTTTTTTCAAAATTTTGAAATTTTTTACCATGTTCTGACTTGAATTTTGAAGCCCCTGTTTGAAGTTGAAACAAATAGGCATAACCACTGAATTTAGAATCTACAAGTCATCAAGTGTATATATAAGCTATCACTTGGGTTTCAATGTATAAATATTTCAAATAAAATTGACTGATGATGTTGCCAACATGCTCTACAAAATATTCTTAGTTTAAACTATTTTACATTTGTTTTCCTTCATAAAAAACGTCTTTCAAATCAAGAAGAGATTTAAAAATATTTGTTAATAAAGTTGAAAACAATTTTAAAATCCTTTTTTTTTTTGAAAACCAATGAACACGGACTTAATTCATTATTAATGCCTTGCTTGACACAGGTAATAATGTTTCATAAGCTTGAGTGGTTAATTATAACAGAATTTTTTTTTTTTTTTACATTTATTTACATTACTGTCGGCAATATCATCATTTACAATCATTTACCAAACCAAACATATCATACATGATTAAAAAAGAAAAAAAAAACTTTCAACGTTAATTTTCACCAATGAACAGTACAAAAAACTTTTCTCCAGCCAGCAGCGCAATGTTCAAAGTATATCCTTTAAAGTAAATAATTGCCATCCTTAATGGCATTTCCGAGGTTTGTCACTAATTGATGGAAGTAATTTATTGTCGTGGGTAGAGCAAAAACTCGAATAAATAAAGGTACACAAAAAAAGTATAAAGCAAAGTCAGCGGGTATAAATTTGTAAAGGTACATTTTCCATTGTAGATATATGAATAAATGTTAATTAAATAATGAAAATAAACAACTTAAATCAATAGGAGTACGATAATAATTTAAAAATAAATTTTTAATAATAAATAGATAGAACTGTAAGGATGAAGATGAATCCTTATTATTTTAAATTCAAGATTTTTTTAAATTTAAAAATTGGATCTATTACTCAGAAAATTTGACGATGTTCTTCACAGAGCAGTTAAAAATCTCGTTACAGCACAACCATGAAACTAATCAGAAGAATATAGCGTGATGTCAGGGCCTTAAAGTTGAAAATATTAAGAAGGAAAGAGGAAGTGAACAAATTGCTTCTAGAGGACAGTGAAGACAAGATGAACTTTATGCTGCCATTAGAAAGAACACATACCAGAGACATCTTAAATAGAGGGTTACCATTGACAAACAGCTATAATCTTGAGGTGGTATGGTAAGGGACCTTGCCTACCTAAGCGTTGAGGCCAAACGAAGAATTATTTTTGTTGGCCGCTATTTTCGGAGACTAAGAGAGCAGTTAAGTAGCTAGAGCCTCTCAATCATATTAGTTCTCTTTGTATACTAGACTACAATTCTTACCATCCTGATAGCGAAAGAAGAAGGGGTATAAGATAACCCAATCCAGGGTAGATGAGTACAATTTAGGATGGTTTCAGAGGAAATTTTTTACGGACCAAAAACATCATATAATAAAACGGCAAACACGAATTTCGTGGTCCAATTTACGCGCGGTCTAGAAAAGCCTTAGGCATATAAATTATAAATCGTTGGAACGGTTTTTTTGCACAAAAGTGCTGGATGCAAACATTTTTTAAAGAACTACACCACAAAAACGAAAATACAATAAAATAAAATTGCGTAATGAATGCGAGCAAGAGCGAGACTGAGCAATTATTTGTTTTATTTGTCGTAACCTAAATGTGACGTTTCGATTTTTTTCACCCACCAACCAACCAATTTTTCAGCACAAACTGGAAAGATAAATGAAATGTCTGATGGCTGCAGTCAGTGCAGCAGAAAATAACAATAAGAAGCTCATACCACGTTTACATAAGCGGATCGAAGGATCGGATTTAATTCCGGATCGAAATTTCGACCTGGTTAATGACAACGAGCTGGATTGGATCGAGTAATCCGGATTCAAATGGATCCAGGTTTACATGGACCTAAATCCTGATTAATTCCTATATGTAAACAAGATTTTTCTCTACGCTAAAGACAGCTTTTATTGCCAAATAATATTATAAACTCCCGAGTTTCGAGACCTGGACGTACTAGTTTGGAATAATATAAAAACACTAAAAAATAAATAAATATGTTTCAACAGCAGGTGGAGACACAGGGCCTAGTGACTTAAAACTCTCAACCATTTCTGTTTGTGTATTGTACGTAGGAATGGAGGAGACTTACAATTTTTTGCCGAGTCCGAGTGGCTAGTTAAGAAGCACTTATTAATGACAAGTATACTTTTCGAGGATTTGTCGGTTCTTCGGAAGAAGCAGTACATCGGTTTTAGATGACAGCGGTTGGGAATCGAACCTAGACCATCCAGCGCACTAACCATTATGCTACAAAGTTCTAATGTTTCTAAAAGGTTTTCCTAAAAAAGGTGGGTCGATGTTGAAATAGAAATTCATTCCTTTTTTTTTTAAAGATTATGCATGCCAATATTTATATAGATTAAATTTCGGACCTACAAATTAGCACTAAAAAGGCCTAGCTACCAAAATCCACAATAAACTAACTCCTATCAAATTTGTTGGTGGAAGTTAATTAATTTTAATTTTATATGAAGCTTAGTTTTTGAAAATAATAATCTTCTTCTTCGATATTTTTTTTCTAATTTTGGGAAGGTAACCCTACCTTTGATTCTTTTATGCAGAATGTCAGTCAATCAATCGTTCAATTTGGTCAAGAATAAATTGTTTATAATTGGTGGGTAGCGCTCACCGTTGACGGTAATGGTCTCTCAACTACTTACTTACTTATCGGGCTCCCAATCAATGAAGGGTCGCAACCTGAGATATGGAAGCCTTTTATCCTCTAAAATTCCGATCACGTTGCTTCTAGTCATCTAAAAGACCAAGATTTTTGGCATCCGCGATGGCTTGGTCTTTAAGCCGGAAGTTCGGTCTTATTCGTTCTCTCAAACCTGAGGATTCAAAGACTCTATTGGCTAGAGCAGTATTGTCAAAAAGTCAACGTTTTGATCTTTTGGACTATATCCACAACTTGATACAGCTCACTAAGCATTCACCCTCCTCGCAAACAAGATCAAAAATATTTGACGAAGAGACAATTTTTACTTCAAGGTGGAAGAACTCCTTAACTACTTTGTTAATTGAAAGAATGTATTTGTTCTTATTCTTTTTAACTATTTGCTCCAAAAATCGATTGAAAAAATTAAATGATAGTGCATCTCCTTGCTGAAGCCCTGTGCATGTTTGAAATAGTTCGGAAGAGGTTTTTCCTTGTTTTCCCAAGTCACGCGACTAGATCACTTTTCCCGCCACTGTCAAATATTTAGAGCTCCTGATTATGTATATGCTACCATATGTTGCTTTGAAGTCCATGAATGGATGAGTCTTGATTTGAATTTCATTGGTCTTTTCCAGAATTTGCAAAGGAATAAATATTTGGCTTATGGTTGATCTGCCTGGCTGAAAGCCACACTAGTTTTGGTACCTACCGATTAAAATGTTGGTAAATAGCTTAAGACTTCGTCGGATAGGATCTTGTATGTGAAGTTAATCATTGGTATGCCTCGATAGTTACTGCAGAACACAGAATTGCCTTTTTTGTCGCTGGGACATATGGAGCTGATAGACTATTCATCGGGTATATACTTGGCTGATGAGTTAATGCATGTACCCTTGCAATACATCCACTCCGTGCTTTAATAGCTAGACTGATAAATCATCAGTTCTATTCTATTCCATTCCAGCTTCCATGTTCTTCTTGAGCTTCTTTATTGCTAAGTCTTCCACTTCTATACTAGGCGGTGGTATTGGGACTTCATTGCTTGGAGTTGGGTTTGCTTCTCAGCATATTTTTCTACTAAAAGTCAATTCGGTAGCTGCTGGAATTGCTACTTGAATATACCTGATGGTGATGGGCTCAAACTGACCAAAAACAGTAACAAAAACATAAAACAATAAATTCTTTAGGAGGCAATGCCACGGTGAGTCTAAAGCGAGATGGCGTCATCCCAATGAGTGTTAAGCTGGCAAAGCAACTTTCACTAATCGAAAAATTAATAGGCGAGAATATTTGTCTTAGTTAGTCGTGTATTAGTTGTGTTTTTGGGTACTTTGCTTACTTGATATTAAGTTAGTAAAGCACCCTGTCGTAATTAAGTTAAAATTTCTGATGCCTTATAACTGGTTTATAACGGGTGATTTTTTGGCTGGTTTGGTTTTGGCAACACTGGTTTTGACAGCTGACGTGTGTTTAGTACCTTGTGTCACTGTCAAACAGCTTCAGTTTGATTTGCAATTTAACCATGGATCATCTTACAAATGAACAACGCTTGCAAATTATTGAATTTTACTATCAAAATTCGTGCTCGGTTCGAAATGTTCATCGCGCGCTGCTTCCATTTTATGGTCGGCATTCTCGACCTTCTGAGCAGTCTATTCGGAAGATTGTGACCAAATTTCGCACCAAATTTACTTTGTTGGACATTAAACCACCAACACGTTTACGTACTGTGCGTAGTGAAGAAAATATTGCGGCCGTATCAGCTAGTGTGACAGAAGACCGCGAAATGTCGATTCGGCGCCGTTCCCAGCAGTTAGGCCTTTGTTACAGCACTACGTGGAAAATTTTGCGGAAGGATTTGGGCGTAAAGCCTTTTAAGATACAGCTCGTGCAAGAACTAAAGCCAGCCGAATTGAATGGGTACGTAAATAAGCATAATTGCCGCATTTGGAGTGAAGATCAGCCAGAAGCATTGCAACAGCTAGCAATGCATCCCGAAAAAGCCACTGTTTGGTGCGGTTTATGGGCCGGCGGCATTATTGGGCCATATTTCTTCAAAGATGATGCGAATCGCAGCGTTACTGTCAATGGTGAACGCTACCGAGCGATGATAACAAACTTTCTTTTGCCCGAAATGGAAGTTCTTCACTTGCATGATATGTGGTTTTAACAAGACGGTGCCACATGCCACACAGCACGCGAAACAATGACGCAATTGCGAGGCGAGTTTGGTGAACAGTTAATTTCACGTTTCGGGCCGGTCAATTGGCCGCCTAGATCGTGCGATTTGACACTATTAGATTATTTTTTGTGGGGGTATGTCAAGGCTAATGTCTATAGGGACAAGCCCGCTTCGATTGACGCACTGGAAGCCAACATCCATGCATTCATTCGTGAGATACCGGCTGATATGTGTGAAAGAGTATGCCAAAATTGGACTCAGCGGATGGGCTACCTGAGATGCAGCCGCGGTCAACATTTGCATGAAATTATCTTTAAACATTAAATTGCAAGGTTCAAACTATCGATTCAAATAAATATTTTATTAATTTTTTCGAATTTTTTGTGTGTTTTTTTTTTTTTTAAAGTTCTAAACCTCTTAAAAATCACCCGTTAGAACTTTGCAGACGATTTCAATATCATATTTTGGACTATCACTAGTGGCATAGAAATGGTTTGATTTAAAAAAATATTACGCCAATTGAACTGTCATAAAAATATCTGGATACGCCATTTTTAATTTTTTTTATTTGTCGTCATTTGTTGTTGTTAGTTGTCATTCATTCAACGTTATCGTGCAATGTTTTCGATGTTTTTTTCGGGTGCTTTGCTAGCTTAACATATCTCGAAAAGCATTAAGCACTTCTTACACTAAATGTTTTATGGCTTTATAATTTGGGTTGTCTTTAATTAGTTGTGGAAAATTTTATCTAATCACAAAATGTTTGCTGTGACAATTTGTGAAATTTTTTTCGGGTGCTTTGCTAAAAAGGGATAAACAATGCTTATACCGAATAGTTTATGTCTTAATAACTTGTCGATAACTAGTCTTTAACTAGTTGTGACAATTTTGAATTTTATATTTTTTGGATTATTTGTTTACTTGACATCAAGCATAGTAACACATCAAAAAGTGGTGGTTTCTTTGAATTTTTCAACAAAACCTCATTTGACCCAGTGAAAGCGAAATAAAGCGATAAACATAGTTCCATATAAAAATGTTAACCTTTTTTCGAATGTAACTTCAATGAATTAAGAAACTAAAATAAAAATCATAGAAATCATTTCACGATAATGATAAAATTGTCACATATAATCAATGGACTAATTAAAGATAAATTAATACTCAGTTAAAACTTCAATATAATTGGTTCTTAGAATCTTTCCGGGGGTCTATGCTGATTTCATGTGAGTTTAAGAAAATAATACAAAAACATAGAAAACATGGAAAACATCGCACAAAATTGATTTTTTCGCAACTAATTAACGGCTAATTTGAGGCAAATTGGAAAACTTTTCTGGAGCTCTTTGCTGATTTCATATAAGTTTACGGAAATAGAACAAAAAACATTGATAACATCATACGAAAAAATTTATTTTGTCACAACTTATTAAAAACTAGTTAGCGACATATTATTAAGCCACAAACCATTCGGTATTTGCAGTTTCTATCCCTTTTCTAGGTGATACCTTAATAACTTGATATCAAGCTAGCATAGGACGAAAACAAAACATAGAAAACATTATACAATTAGATTAAATTTTTCACACCTAATTAAATACTAACAAACAGTAAATTATAAAGTCATAAAGTATTAAGTATAAGAAGATTTAATGCTTTTCTAGATTTGTCAAGCACCAAAAAAAAAAAAAACATAGAAAACAAAATTCTAAACTGTCAGAACCAATTAACGGCTAATAAATGTAAAACTATCCACCTACCCATTTTTCGATTCGTCAAAGTAGGTACGTTACTTGTAAAGTTAACTAACTTGTAACTCATAGAAAACAAATAACCTTAAAACATATAAAAAACATCGTAAAACAAAATTGATTTTTTCATAAATAACTAACGACTAATTAATGGCCAATTATTTTCCACTAAAATATTAATGTTTAGAAGTTTTTACCACTTAAAAAAAAAAAACGTTGCAAACATAGATCGACAGATTCGAAATCATCATAAGTAATTAACAACTTATTAACGGCAAGTTATCCACCTATTTATTTTTCGATTCGTTAAAGTTGTTTTGCTAACTTGACTCTCATGTCATCCTGTTTGGCAATATTGCTTGTTAACATAACCCAAAATTTGCCTATCGTCACCGTCGGTAATTATGCTTTTTCAGAATTTTTTGTATTCTTTGGATATTCATTTTGATAATAAAATTTTATAATTTGAGCGTGCTGCTTAACTTTTCATGGTGATTTGACATCCCGCGTAAAAAATAGCAAGTTTAATCCAAGCTTAGTCTAGGCTGTGGACAGTTTTTTTTTAGGGGCAACTAGATAAGAAAAAAAATTTAAGAACTCGTAAGCTCCTTGTTAGTCAAAACTTGTTGGGTAAATTTGCAACTTTATGCAATAAAGTAAATTAGTAAAAATAAAATAGTTAACTGGTAAATGAGAAGATCTTAGGATCAAATCTCAAATAGATTACCTAACTTCTTTTATTTTTTGCTACTCGAGGCAATCTTTGACAACCCTGTTGCGAATCATGTAATCTACATGCTTCTCAACAGGATTATTAAAGATTGCAATTTTGGCAAAAGCAGTTCTTATAAATCTCATGCATTTGCAATTTGCAATTCGAAAAAAGGTGGTGATAGATACCGTTGTTTGGTCCTTTAAAGTATCAATGCTAATCTTTCTAGGGCCTTGTCAAAAACTAGATTGCTTTTCAAGGTGGTATTACTGAATTGAATAAAAAAACATCAGATTTGACTAACTCCTCAAAATTACATAGCCACCACAGGCTATCAACATCAACCCGTCATTCTATTGAAAATTACCATATTAGCCTTAATTTTGAAGGTTGAGAATAGATTAAGCAGAAATGAAGAATAATTTAATAAAGTAAACATCGGTTTGAACTTATAAATTATGTAAAGAAACACTTATATTATTAAACTCAAATATTTTGAATTCGACTTCTTGATAATACAAAATATTTGTTTCACACTGTTTTAAAGTTTTAAAGAGAGTTTAAATATTTTCTATATTTTTAATTTGTGAAACCACTCGTTTTTTTTTGGAATTCACTTTCATTATTTCAACTTAATAACAAAGTTACACCCCCCAGAACGGCTTGCCTTTTTTCTCATTAAATAAGAGCTATCCTTTTAGGTTCATGCGTACAGAAGAACTCACAACAAAAATGTCTTTACTGACCTAACTCGCGTAGGTAAAACTATATTTTTGTTTTGTAGAAATAAAAGTACGTATACGCCATGTATACTTTTTTTATGTTTAAGGTTTGATGTCAAAGTCAAAGCAAAAAGAAAAATACAGAAATACAAAAATATTACGTCAAATGGAAAACAACCTATGTTGGGGTTGTCGAAGGACTGGACTTGTCACAGCTTTTCAGTTTAAAAAAAAAAACTTAAACATCACACTAAAGCACCCTGAATGTTTTTGCCCTCAAATCTCAGAGATGCTTAAACTTTGACGTGTTGTAGATTAGCTATAGCACTGCAAGTCGAGTATATATGTGAAATGTTTATATAGTAGAGGGTAGGTGACTATGCCTTACATATATGTTTTTGAAGTATAGTTTCAATCATATACATACGTACATATCTAAGTTGACATGAGGATTTGCCGGAGATCTCCAGTAAATTGCACTCTGCTGTGACTGTGATTTTGATATGCGTGGTGATTTGATGCATCGTCCTGATGATGGTGTATTGCATCTAACACTAGCTGAGGTTTGATTAATCTCTTGACGGAAATTAGAATTGCCACCCCCACCTCCATTGCCATTGCCACCTCCAACGCCTGGCCAGCCCACGCATGCATCTCTAAGTTGACGTTTTTGTTTTAGTGAAACTGAATTTTGATGACGATGTACATGCAATGGATGAGGTTTTTGTTGTTTGTCAAAGTCATTAGTGCAATTCGTTCCATTAGAGCTTCGATTTGAGTCTGTCAGAAACTTGTTGTAACTGCCACTTGAATTGCTGTAGGTGCTATTCAATTGCTGATGATGGCCATGCTGAGGACGAATAGCAAATCGTCCACCAAGTCTGAAAAATGGAATAAAATTTCAATAAATAATGAGAAAAGAACATAGAAAATAGATTAGCTGGTAATTGGAATGTTTTTTTTTTTGTTGTCTTTTATATTTTTATCTTTTAAAGATGTAAAATAAAATTAGTTAATTTAATATGATTCTCAATTTCTTATATCTTAGAGATTTTTGTGTTCGGAAAGGAAAAGAATTTTTGATTCGCTTGCTAAACGTTTGGTGTGGGTGTAGACTGCCAGAAGTAGCTCTTAACTAGTTACTTGTATTTTAGTAAATACGTCTCCAGCCTTCAGAGAACGTCGTTGTAGCCTTATGCAGTTCATGGGAAATTCTCATTACATCATGCCAATAATTTTAAATCCTGTCTGTAACGTACAGTTTGAGTACACAGGTTGCATTTAATACAAAATTGTTTAGCAAAACTTATAAGTTTTATTGATATTTTGTGACTCACTTGTACAATTTATTTTTAGAAAATGTTCCTGCACATCTAAAAATTATTTAAATAAATTTGGAGTTTTAATAATATTTTGGAGAGGACAAAATTAAGCCATTATTTTTGAAATAGGAATTACCATAACTTTTCTTAAATAATCCTATTTATAATAGTTAAATCCTACTTATAAATTACTCAAATCACTTGGATGTTAATTCTTTAATCTCACCCAAAGAGATACCCGGTTTCTAATGACGTTAATTGTCTCCCTAAAATAAATTTTTAATTAAAGTTCTTCAGCAAATCACTGAATTGCTCTTGCGTCATTCTAAGAATAAAGAGTTTATTATTGAAAATGCCAAGTACCACTGTTTGAAAAACAATTCGCAGTAAATAAGAAGAATGACATATGAGGATGAATTAAACACCATCGAAAGAAGGATAGAAAAAAGTTACCCCTGTATGTAAAGGGTGTTTTTTTTTAGACGTGTGGTTTTCAACATGAAATAAAACGCATATTATTTAATGTTGTGGCCAAGAATTTAGCTTTTTAATAAAGGTAAGGGTTTTCCATTATGTTTTAAAAATGATTTCGTGGCTGCGTGCCGTGGCTGGCTCAAATAAATTTCAGCCGAGATGCCCAATTTTCGACCACTTTTTGCAGCGATTGGGGTTGTATGTCAGCAATTACCTAAATGCTGAATATTCTCTTCCAAGGCGACAATCATCTTGGGCTTATCTACATAGACAACCAACTTCACATAACCCCACAAAAAATAGTCTGGCGGTGTTAAATCGCACGATCTTGGAGGCCACGCCACAGGCCCACGAGGGAAGATAATGCGCTCACCAAAAGTTTGCTTCAATAAATTGATTGTTTTGCTGGCTGTATTTCATTGTAGCGCCATCTTGTTGGAACCAAAGCTCTTCAACATCAACGTTGTTCGGGAGTAAGTATATTCATTTTGAAATGGCAAACCAAAATAAGCATAAATCAGGTGACAGCTGTCAAAAAGACCAACTCCGAAAAAAGTATTGCCAGATTGAAAACCACACGTCTAAAAATAAACACCTCTTATGCACGTCAGCAATTTTTCAATTTGCGATTTTGCATTTATAAAAGAAATTGGACTCGAGGTTTCGATCAAAAAGTCAATTTGTGCTCAAAAAGTAGGGTAGTTTTGATTTTGTCCGTCTTTTATGTTTTTCTGGGGTGCTTAATCCGAACCTGACGTTTGCAACTAAAATTTCGTGACGCAACATGCGAAAATTTGCAAAGAGTGCTTCAAAAATGCAAATTGGATGGATTTTTTGAATTGTGTAGTCTAAGACAAAGGCGAAAGATTTCTCGAAGACGAATAAAGGTATTTAAAAAATTCAAAAAGAATTTTGAAGTTAAATTTTCAAACTTTATAATGATTTCAAAAATTTTTCGAAAACAAATTACCTCGACATAAATATAACCTCAAATATGCATAAAAGCCGCATTTTTTATATATTTAAATTCAAATCTATCATAAACGTGATATGCTAAAGCAATTTCAAGACCAGATTCAAACTCAACGCATCAAAAACCATCAGAAACCTATATTTTAGTTCATGTTGTAGACAAAAATAAAAATCACATAAAGTAGTTACCAAGTGCTTTCGAGAGGATTTTCTAAAATAGTAAAAATACGTCAATTTTCAACTACTTTCAACCAATTTATTGGAAATTGTGTATACTTTCAATGGTACTTTGATGTAATTTTCCAATAATTGGTAGTTTTCGATTCAATAGTGAAAAACTCCCAAAAAATTTATTTTTGCATCATTTTTAGCATTTTTTCCAATTTTTTTTTTATTATTTTTCCGTGGGTAGGTGCAAAACCTGCATCAGGATCTATGAGGACCAAAAAACACATGCTCATAGGTGTGTGAGATTCTTACTACACTAAAACCACCTCCACTTCCCAATTGCCACTACGTTGAAACTTATCTAGCAATTTATTTTTAACGAAGAAGTAGCGTGTTGCAGGTTACATTCCGGTGAAAGTTCCTGCTTAATCCGCAATTTTAAAGCTGTTTTCTGTTCACCGCACCAAGTCGGAAGGTTTTGTTCATCGCAGACGGCGTACTAAATTCGACTCGTCAAGAATGTCAATAATTATTGAATTAGCATGTTCTAATAGTCGATTTCTATGTTTTCACGAAATCTATATTTATCCCGGACCGTAGGAATCCCGAGATCCCTGTGAAGATCTTCGTTTCTTATATACCACGGAGCATTTACAAATGATCTAAGCAATTTATTTTCAAACGTTTGTAAGTTACTTAAGTTTGTATCGCAGGTACAACCCCAATAAACAGGTTTAAGTACCTGTTGGTATAAAATCAATTTATTTTCAATACTAAGCCTTACATTTTTACCGAGTAACCAGTTCATATCTCTTAATTTACTTTTTTGTCCTTCGCATTTCTTTTTTACGTTGCATTTTCTGGCATTTTTGCATAATTTTTAGCATTTTTTCCAAGTTGCGCCCCGAAATTTTAGTCGCAAACCTCATATTTGGATTCAGAACCGCCGAAAACATAAGAGAGGGGCAAAATCAAAACTACCCCACGAAGGAAAAACTCAAGTTTTCTTTTTCAACGAACATTTGTTTAATACAAATAAAAAAATAAAAAACAAAAAAAAAATATATAAATCCCAGTTAACAGTTTCATGCGAAAGAAAATATATGCAAATATTTTCGCATGTCAAAAATTATTGAGGTATACAATACAAACTTATTTTTTTTCATGATTGATTTACAATGCAAAAAAAAAACAATAACTGTCATGGAATGTCATGCAAAATAATGGGCCAGCAATTATTCTGCATACAAAATCAATTTTTTTTTTAAGTTTAAACCGACTATCCAAAAAAAATATTTTAGTCACCATACTTTTTTTGCATGCAAAATAATTGCCGGTCTATTTTTTACATGACATTTCTTGACAGCAAAGGTTTTTTTTTAATGTAACTGTAACTGTGAAACATGCAAACAATTAATTTTGCATTTTACCTCAATTATTTTTGACATGTGAAAATATTTGTATAGTTTTTTTTGCGCACAGGAACTGTAAGCTAGGTGTATACCTACAAAGTTCGAAAACAAATATTCTGTTCACCTTCAGACGGAGACATTCAGATTTCAGAGTCAGAGCTGGTTGGAAAATTGAAAAAAACTGAGTTGTCATTTTATTTCATATGGTTTGACTCAAGAATTTTGTGGTGTGGAAAAAAGGAGTAAATCTCAAAAAAAGCGGAGTGTTTTTTTTCTCAAAATTGTAGTAAATTTGCTTCGATTGGAGTAAGATTTGAACACTGCTCCTATACACCATCATGGATCATTTCTGGAGATGCACCTTAGTTCTCTCTAACTCTTCTCCAGTTATGCTGATTTCTCTTCGACCGTTCTTCGCCAAGTATTTCTAGGTCAGCCCACCCATCTGCCTCGCTGCGTGAGAGAGTTCCATTTTGCATCGCTTGAATTGCAATGCACTCATATTTTTTTAAGAAGCATATGTCCAATCTACTGCCACACTCACGTTGTCGTATTATAGAGTCAAAATTAGGAAACACCCAGCTTAAAGTTCATCATTGGAGATAAGGTTAGGCCAGAAATCCTCAAGATATTTCCCAGGTGTTTGCAGTATCCTTGTGATAGCGCGGGTGTTACTTTCCAAGTTCTGCAAGGTGCACCGATTTAGCATTGAAGCGGAACAGTCGTAGATTGGTCGTTAGGCTTAGAGTTGTTTCTCCCTATTTTTGACCGCATTCCAAACACAGCCTTTGCTTTTCAAATTAAAATTTATTCGGTCCCACCATCATTAGAGACAATACCTTGTGGCATAACGGTTAGTGCGTTGGACTGTTATGCTAAAGGTCTGGGTTTGATTCCATGCTACTCCCACTAAAAAAATGTTTTTTCCGAGGTACTGCCTCTTGCGAGGAAATGACAAATTCTCCAAGAGTATGCTTTCCACGAAAAAGTACTCCTCATCTAGCCGTTCGGACTTGGAAAATTATTGTAGGTCCCCTCAATTCTTGGCAACAACACGCCCACAGGAATAGTCAATGGTTGTAGGCAATGGCTCTCCACGAGCTGTGGTGTCACCAAATTTATTTTATTTATTAAGAGACAATACTCCCAAGATATTGAAAACTCTCTACCATCTTGAATGATTTTCAAGAAATATCTACTAGGGTAGATGAGGAAGGTCCAAGGCTGATCCCCTCTTCCGAAGGCAATCCTCACTAAACCAAGATAAATTCTCTATTGACATAGCAAGTGAAGTTGTGATCGATATTCAACGCACTGTTAAATGATGATCCCAAGGTGTTGATGTGGTCCATACAGAAAAATTCCATTCCATGTGGAATCTTTCTTGCTCGGTGTCAAGCGTGTCTTTCTAGGTAGTTTTTATACGCTCCACGATAAGTTGTTCTACTAGCTTAGCTAAAATAAGCAGCACACACATTTCTTAACAGTTTTTGCACGGCGTAAGGTCTTCTTCCTGTTAGAGCTTGACAATCATTCCCTTTTTCAAACTCCTCATAAACACCCCCTGTTACAAAAGCTCTCTCATGTGGTATAACACTGTATAATCTTGACGCGACTTGCTTTTGTTTGGAACCTAGCTTTCAGGATCCTATCATGTAAAGACTCTCAGCAAATCAAGCTCTTGAGAGCGGTTTTGAAAGGCAGCATTCCAACACCAGATTCACGATAAATTCCAAGTGCCTTTCCAGAGTAGAGTAGTACAGTGTCACGCGTTGGAGACATAAACTTCCCCCATGTCGACCATCTTACTTCATCTAAGATTTTTTCTCTGATTGGAGGAATCTGGCATTTTGAAGACCTTCACTTCCGCTGTTAAGCATTTCACATTCCAGAAACCAATTTTTATCCGCGTACAATTGCCAAAAGTTGTCAACGCCTTAACATTTCTTATTCAAGGCTAAGAGTTAGTCCCATTAGTGGTTTTGATTTTTGTTACATATAATATACTAACCTTCATTATCTATCCTAGAAAGCAAGGCTTTTCACACTTGTAATCTTAACCTATTTACCAACATGGTGAACGAGGTTAAACAAGCACTTCATCGTGACTGATTATTGCACTACTGTCCCAGACCAAGTTCTGAGCGAACTCATTCGCTAGCCTTTCAGCTTCACCATTATGAAAATGTAAACTTTGACTGGGATTTTGACTCTAACAAACCATTTAAAAACGTTAAGGTTTTGTTTGCTAATGAAAGACCCATTATTGGAAAAAATAACAATAAAAGTTACGTTAAATTGGCTCACAGATGTGTCAAGTTACATTTTTTTCACCTAAGACATGCGAAATCCTTATAGTTGAAGGAAAACTATTAAATCATTTCTTCCAATGACAACTATTGATAAATTGATAAATTTCTCTGTTAAGTTTAAGGCTTTTAAAATAGTTGAACGCTCTTTTCTTAGACTTGAATAAGATTAATCAATTTCAATCATCATTTAGATCTTTTTTATCTTTCCTCATTTCACCATTTCTGACCTTTGTGTAGGTGTATCTACGTCAATTATTTTTTTTTCCCCAGATGAAGTATTGAATACCTGTTCAAAATAGTTCAAGACAGAAATAAAAACTATTCGAGGTACATTTGTATTTATAGCTGCATTTTACCCAGGATATTTTCCTACCGGAAAAATACATAAAAATATATTTATTTTTGGTATACCAACCTTCGGAACAGTTCACTCTCGGGATGTTCGGCAGCAAAACGAGCCTTTTTCCTGAGTAATGGAATTGTAAGTGCATATGTGGTTACCATCATCAGCATTGGGATATAAAATGCTACAAGAGATCCGAACACAAAGAAAGCTCGGTTATTTATTACACAGACCCGCGGATGTGGCATGATGTTGGATTTATTTATTATTCCTGAAAAAGAAGGATTGTATTTTTTGTTAATGGTGACCATTTATGTAAATATCAGAAGCAATATCTTTAAAAAAGGAAAACGAGGAAAATAATAATTATTGAATCGGGTACATTTTTTAAAAAAGCGATAAATCCTTTTTTTTTTGTTGTGGATTGAGTTATTTTTGATTTTGTACTTGTGCTTGTTTATGTGCTATGGTTTGAATATTTTGTTAAGCTCATATCCATGTATTCATTCAAAAATAAATTATTTAAAAAAAAAATCATATATTTGGCAAGGAAGACATGTTCAACTAGTTGGTAAGCAAACTCTCTACAGAAAAAATTAATAACAACAAGTTCCGAACAACAGACTTTTTAGAAGCTCTTAAATCAGTGATAAGTTGTACTAAGTTTTCATGGCTAAGAACTCAGAAAGGAAACCTAGTGCTGCGTAGGTTGTCGATTGATACGCCAACCAAATTGACTGTGAGCTAATCGACGGAAGACATGCTTCTTATGTCTTAGACGTGTGAACTTTTCGAGGGGCAAACGTTGACTCTTGACCTCGTGGCATAATGGTTAGTGCATTGGACTGTCATGCAAAAGGTCTGGGTTCGATTTCCAGCCACTGCCACCTAAAACCGAGGTGCTGCCTCTTGCAAGGAACTGACAATTCCTCCAATCTAGCTGTTCGGACTCGGCAAAAAACTGTAGGTCACCTCCACTCCTGCCAACAACACGCACACAAGAATGGTTGAGAGTTATTAGTTATTAGGCCTTGTTTCTCCACGAGCTGTTGCGCTATCAAATTATTAGTTTATTTATTTAAACGTCGACACTAAATATTTCCCTGTTGCGGGAAGTTTTTGAACTCGGCTGTAACAAGTAAGAAAACGAACCGTCCTAAAGAAAAAAATCGACGTAGGTTGCTTTAAGACACCTGGAGTCACCAGAGCCTACAATAAGAATCTGAGCAGGAAGCGTTTTGTTGTGCATTCACCTGCCACAGACAGAAACAACCCAGTGGTACCGGTACTGCGATATCATCAAGATGCAGCCAAAACCTCAAAAGGCTACCAAGCACTCCCGAAAAAGAACGCGTAGTATGATGATGAATGCGTTCAGCTAAAAAAAGATGGCACAAGATGTACATATGAATATGATACTGCAGAACACACAAGAAGCAAGGAAAAAAGTATCGAGCAAGGAAAAGACAAGAGAAAAAGACTTCCCGTAGAAAGAAAAGGGCAAACGTAGCCTCCCAGCTAAAGGAGATTGAAGAGTCTCGGGATCAAAATACCTACCTTGTATAGAAGAGGTAGATTTAGCACTAAAAAAAGCCCAAGAACACCAAGGCCGCCAGATCCGTTGATTTAGTAGCAGAGCTCTATATGCATGTAAGAGATATGTTAAAAGGGTGCATGCATCAACTCATCAACCAAGTTTGGGTTAAAGGAAGCATGATCAATGGCTGGTCTATCAGCTCCATATATCCCATCTATAAAAAGGCGATTCAATGTCCTCCAAGAACTATCGTTGCATATACCTGATAAACTTCGCATACAACATCCTATTCAACGTACTGTGTGAGTGACTTTAGCCGTTCTGCAACACCATATTTGGCAAGTACCAGTGTGGCTTCTAGCCAGGCACATCAATCATAAACGAAATATTCGCTCACACAAATTGCGAGTCAAGAGCATTTATTCATGGCTGGATGGATGGCTGAGCTTGGGATTTTGGAAAATCTGATCCAGTTGTGTCGCGAGACATTGGAGAATACGGGATGCAATGTGCAACTAGGGAAAAGTTCTTCCAAAAAATTTTTAATATGCACTGGGTTTTGGAGATGCGCTGCATGTGATTTCCTCAATCTCGTTCTAGAGCAAATATTTAGCATGGAAGAAGTTAACACTGAAGCAATATCTTCAACAGATCTGCCCAAATTTTATGAAATGCCAATGATATCGACATCATCGGCCTGACCCAAACAAGCCATTGTAGAGGCTTTTACGGCAAGAACAAAGAACTGGTGAAACTAGTTGATTTTCAAGTAAGCGAAGGCAAGACTAAATACATGCTTTCAAAAAAAAAAGAAGATCTTTCACCCAGCTATCCAGTACCTCGGAGTAAACATTAATCCTACATACGACATTTTAGTGGAGATCTGACGAAGAATTACTCTGGCAAACTGGTTTGCTATTTCGGTTTGGTACTACAGACGGGCTTAAAACGGAAAACGAAGTACCAGCTCTACGAAATATTGCGCTGCTATTCCTGCTTTATGGCACCAAATGTTGGGTGATAAGCAAAAAGGAAGAACTAATACTAGGCTCCTTTGAAAGAAAAAAACTATGTGCGAGGTCCTGTGTGCAAGGAGGGAGAGAAGGGGAAGATACAATCGCAAGCTCTTTGATCTGTATCAAGTTCAAGATTTAGATGTAGTCCAGAAAATTAAAACTCAGCCACATCGAGAGAATAATCCTCTAGACAAGATAGTCTTAGAAGCCCAGCCCCCAGTTTCGAGAAAACAAAGAAGACGAAGAACCTAAAGTTTAAAAACCCAAGCCATTTTGGATGGTAGAAAGCTTGGTCTTGATAACTGCAAGCAGCGTTTTTGGGATAGTAGAAGATGGAAGGTTGACGTGTCTCAGTCTGCAACCCTTCATGGATTGGGAGCTGGGTGTAAATAAGTAATTACGAGTGTAATCGAGTCAAACAGTGTCCATTTCAACTCAATATAAAAAAAAGAGAGCTGATACCGTGCTTTTTCGACGGATATTTTATTTTGGGTCCAATTTCGAAAAGTGACTGAAGAATAAAATACGACCCCAATCTCAATAAGCTATACAACGTAGTAGGTACTGTTCAGAAAGTCAAGACATTTTTACTAAATAGGTAGGCTTGAACACATTGAAAGGAAAGACAACAATAAGAAAGTCTTGCCAGGAGTGTCTTCCCATAGAGAGTCTAGCAAAGAGACTCTTTCCAAGAAAGTCTTGCCAGGAGTGTCTTCCCATAGAGAGTCTAGCCAAGAGACTCTTTCCAAGAAAGTCTTGTCAAAAGAGTCTTTGTGTCCCATGTTTATAGTTTCTAGCCAACAATCAAGTCTGGACTTCCGTGTTAATGACAGAATCATTGCGGGTGTAAAAGAGCTACTTACATTATTTTCATAGTGAAAACCTTCAAATCACTTAGATCGTGAAGTTAGAAATTTTTGTTTCCACTTAATCGATAAATCTATCTAAGGAAAACAAAACACAAAAACTCTACATGATTTGTGATTATTTGTGAATTATAGTCCGAGAGGTGACCAAAAGATTTCTTATCTCATAGCGGCTATTAAAAAACCTACTGTGAATTGTATTATTCTAAGGGAATTTGGTTAAATTCAGACACTTAGAATATCAAATGCCCGTGCTATTGTCAGTGCTGAATAGGAAATTGACACACCTTTCCAAAAAATGTAAAAATTTCGATATATCGAAACCAAATTTGTTTTCATGGTCAGATTCAGGAAATATTCCATTCCATGATTTTACTAATTTTCTGCCCCTACTATCTACCTAAATGTCTTAGGCTTGCAGAAGGCAAATCAAAAATCGATAGAGATTTTTTAGAGCTTTCTAAAACTGAAAACTAGAAGCGCCTACGACGTCTGGTTCTCGAAATATACACATCCAAAGTGATATTTAATTATTTGCATTATGCCTGAAAATGCATTTGGATAGATATATTTTCTGAACGAAGCCTTATGTTCTACATTTTCTATTCAATTCACACTGAAGTTAGCAGGTCACATAGTATATCTCAGGAACCAAGCATGCTAGGAACCTGCGATACTAAAATCCAAAATTTCAGTTTTTTTGCATATCAACGATAGGCTAGGTTCAAAATTTGAAAAATTTCCTAAATTAACTTCAATATGAAGTAAGTAGGTCACATCATCATTCATGCCAAAAGCTGGCAAGTCTTCCCACACTGAACCGAAAGATTTTGGGCCAATCAGCCTATCTTCCTTTCTTCTTAAAACCTTAGAAAGTCCGATAGAAACGCACATTGGCCTAATTCTAAATGATAGTGTTCTCTCACAGGCACAACATGCATGCATGAAGGGCAAATCTGTGGCGACCGCACTGGTTGCCACGATTGAGAAATTAATCCACTTTAAAGAATTAACCTTGGAAGCGTTCCTTGACAAAGAAGGATAACGTTGAATAACGTTGAAAGTGGCGAAATACGACAAGTCCTAGACTCTGTCAACATTGACTCAATGCTGTCAAACTGGATTGACTCAATGCTTTAAACTAGAATTGTAAATGTAGAAATGGTTGACAGCAAGCTTAAAGTTAGAACATGTAGGGGTACGCCATAGGGAGGTGTCTTATCTCACCTTCTTTGGCTTTTCGTCGTAAGCCAGATGACATAGTGATAATGGCATCAGGAAAATTTATTCCCACATTGTGCGAGCTTCTACAAAAAGCCCTTGACAAGCTCAATAACTGGGCCAGTAGCAGTGGACTTAATGTTAACCCGCTTAAAACAGAACTGGTTCTGTTTACGAGAAAACGAAATATTCCAAATATAAATCCACCCACCATTTATGGGACACCGCTCTATATCACTGGCACGGCGAAACATTTTGGTTTAACAATCGATTGTATAATTAACTGGAAAGAAAACATCAAAAAACGAGAGAAAAAAGCTGCAATAGCTTTCTGAACATGCAGTAGAATTTTTAGCAAGAGATGGGGACCCAGCCCCAAAGCCATTCATTCAGGCATCGTGAGGCCTATCCTGATGTATGTCTGTTTGGTTTGGTGGCCACCCTTGGATAAGGCAATCAATCCTAAGGTCATGACAAAAAAATAAAAATATTGATATCTTCATAGATATGCAGGCGGCAATCAGAGCCATTTCGTCAATTGTCATGAAGTCAAAACTGATTGATCGCTGCCTTAGTCAATTAAGATTGCTTGGCGAAACAAATTCAATCACCCGGGTAGCGGCTCACCGTGACATTTATGGTAGTGAAATGGCTAATTAACCGGCCAAAAACGGTTCATTACTTGAACTGAGCTAAATTGTACTTTGGGTACTCATGCCACTGGAGCAAGAAAAAAATAAGATTCACCACAGTTTCTTCAGGGCCACAAAAGACAGATAGTCTACAGTTTACACTTGTCGTGATTTAAGGCATCTTTGGCCAGATATTTCAAAGAACAAAACAGCGTATTTACTGAAGCTAAGCAAGACCTCAATTGTCTCTCTTGGTTGGAATCCTTATGGGTCACAACTCAATGGGAACCCACATGAGCAGAATGAGCATTAGCACATCTGACTTATTCATAGGGTGTCCAGACAAAGAGGTAGAGGAGGGCTCATCTCCTTTTCTCTGTGAATGCCCCAGCCTAGCCAAAGCAAGAAAGGCAGCCCTTGGAGACTGGGAGACATCTCTCTTTTGGCAAAGCACGGATGGTCCAGGGAGGCACCCTGTTTCCAAAACTACGATTAAATCCCTCTTCTTTCCCTTCCTATCCCTACATTACTCACACCCTGGGGAGCACAATGGATCCATTGTGATCTAAATGAGGTGGTACGGCTTGCCGTATCATCACCCCTTAAAACCCAACCTAGCCTAAGTCACATCATATATCTCAGAAACAAGGCATACAAGGCTCCAAATTTGCAGTTTTTTTGTATTTCAACGATAATCTAACTCAAAATTTTATAGTTCTTTTTTTGAAAACAATTTTATACTGACCTGCTAACTTCACTGTGAAGTTAGCAGGTCAGTATAAAAAATGAAATTTTCTTCAAATTGAGGACTTAAAATTTTTAACCTAGCCCATCGTTGAAATGCAAAAAAAACTGCTAATTTGGAGCTTTACTACAAGTTCCTAGTATGCATGGTTCCTGAGACTCACCATGTGACCTGCTAACTTCAATGTGAAGTTGGCAGGTCACTCGATTCCACCCTTATTTGGCAAACTGCGAAATCGGGAATAGAAATGAAAACAAAATCAAAAAAACTGCTAATTCCTGTCAAGGTCCCATGTGCCTAGGTGAAAGTTACCCTGCTAACTTCACAGACGTACTTTGTGGAGTATTTTTCAATCATAAATTAGATCATTGGATCCAAGGATAAAATCACACTTAAACTGCAAAGCACACCGAGATAAAGTTTTTGTCTATTCATACATTTTCGCAGCCCTCTTTGGAACCCACGGGTTTTCTATAATGGCTAAGGCAGTATGAGGTTCAAGGAAAAAATTAAGGTCAGAAACTATTTTTGAAAATGTCAAATCAATGTCAATTTGATCGTCAAGTTATTGTCATTTTTTGACGAAGATATTGCAATCTTCAAACATTCAATCGATCGATTTGCACAAGATCGGTTTGATCAACAATTTCTGGCTTTTCAATATTTTGTTCGTCAACGCTAGATTATGTTTTGCACACACCTTGCTAGTGCAGTCAAATTTTTATTTGCATTTTCAAACAGAAGACTTTTGCAGTTAGCGTTTAAGGACAAATACTTTTTTGACACAAACGACATTTCCTAAAATGGCAAGATAACATTTTACTAAAATCAAAAATATAAGGTTTACACTATTAAGTATAAAAACGGTTGCATAATCAAACTCTTCCCAAACCCATCAAGTATCACATCTGTTAAGTAGCATTAAAATCTCTAACCCTTTGAGGCCTGGGCTAATATATTCGTCGGTCGGCTCTCTGCTTATAAGTGTAAGTACTTACACGGATTGATACTATGAACTTTAAATCAACATGCATTTGGGAGGTAACATATCCTAAACGTGCACTAAAATATAGCACGAAAAGATTATTCATTTAAAAGCTTATTCTTAATGTTTTCTATCTTCGGTATAATGTCGTTGACTCATTTTGCCACTTGCCATACACTTCTCGTGGATCGCACATCAATCATACAGCCTCTAAACAAGCTGTCTTGAAAATCATCTTGTTTATACATTTTGCATCTAGTATGAAAAGTCAAAAGTAGTAATTTTGTAATAAAAACTGACGAGTGCATCGTATAGTAGATATTGTGTTGACATCATTTTGTAAAACCAAGACAAAACTACATATAGGTAGAAGAATGAATGAACTTGCATATTTTTTTTTGTTGTTGGTAGATTGCCAGTTCATTGTCACTGGCATCATATATTTTTGACTTCTTGTATATTTAAATGTTAATAAAATCTTGACTCTGTCCATTGTTTTGACAGTTCTAAAATAAGAACTATATGAAAATATAACTCCACCATTTTAAGCATAAACTAAACATACATGTCTTTAAGAATTAAGAATGTGTTTTTGAGCATTCAAAACGAATGTCATTTTTGATTGGGTGCTTAGAGTACTCTATTTGCACTCATTTTTTACTTCTTCTACTCCAAATTTTCCGTATTCCGAATGGAATAGAACACAAAACCAAACCAAAACCACAGCCACAAGGACATAACAATGCAATTATTTTTTAAATGTTCCTAAATGCAACAAAAATCGGATTTGTGAAACATAAAATCTCTTGGGATAAGTTAGAAGGTAGATTATGCAGATACACCTGTATTGTATACTCACCTAAAACTGTTATTGAACTAGATACCATCATTGCCATCATCCAGACAATGGCAATTTTAATCCCAGCCAGCCGCTTTGTCGATCGATGTCGTGAGCCAAGAGGATTGCGAATTCCTAAATAACGTCCCAGGCTGATGAAACACATGTGCAGGATGCTCGACGAGCAAGCCAATACATCACAAGTGACATAAATATTACACCAAGTCACTCCGAGTGGCCAATAACCTGAAAGGATAAATAATTTCTAATTTAAAAACAATTTTTTAGTTTTCCATTTTTTTTTTAAGTTTGTTTGGAAAATTTTCAACGGAATTTTTTTTCTTCTAATCCTTTTGAACCCTTTGAGAGATAAATATTTATGTGGAATCTGATATCTGTATGGGAATATGTAGAATTTTGAACATACATGTGGTTTTAGATAAGGAAATAGAATGCCTTATGAGGGTATCATTTTAAGGGAACACAACCTTGTGTTTAGATATTTGAAATTTTAAAATAGTTTATTTGGCCTTACAAGATGGAAATTCCTTCATATTATGTAATTAAAGAGAGGATTAAGAGAGAGTAAGAGTTGTGGTAGGATTATTATCTTAAAATCTGTGACGAAACCCATCTATCATTTCAGTTTCTATTAGCTTAAAAATATTGATATGCTGCAAGTCTGGATATGTATATGAGGCATCGCTATATAACTTTCATCAAAAATAAATTTCTTATAGAAGTCATATTTTCAATAACTGCTTCCTTAAAACTGTTTAAAAGCTAGATATAGAAAGCTAAACGAGACTACCATCTATTTTCGGATAGACCTCTGTAAACTAATTTAAAGAAGAAACATGAAGCTATGACTCTGTAAAGATTCTATAAATTTATCTTATTACAATTGCTGTCAGTCAGTCTTTAAATCGTTTCTGTTAAAATTTCCAAGAAGTTTTATCGAATACTTCACTTTGACGTGTGAAATCCTAGACATGAACCAAAAAAGAAAATGTCAATTTGTATTAAAGAGACTCAAACTTGTAATAGACATTTTAAAGAAGCTTTTCAAAAACGATTATTATACATTGCGTAAATTATTGTCCAGTTGCGTCAATGTGCTTCTAATAATCTCTTGTTATAAGTAGATCGACAAAATGATTTTATTTATAAATCAAATTCTGGGAAGTTTTAAGTTACTAACACTTTCCCATAGCTTTTAGACCATCAGCTCACGAGGCTTGGTTCTTCTTAATCTCCAAACTTTGTCTCCAACATTTAAGTTGGTCTCCATTTCGGAGTTGGTGTGATTTTGCAGTCACTGATTCTATGATTTAACATGTTTTTTAATCACTTCAGTAACCATTTCAATTTGAAGGTCAAGATGTAGATCGCTATTCCTTATATACCAAGGGGCATTTATTATTTTACCATAGACCTGGCTTTGGAATTTTTGGGTGGGCTCAGCATTTGTTTTCTGTGTGCAGCCCTACACTGAGCCAAGAATAGTTGGATGCCATATGTCCAAATGGGTTTCAATACTTGCTTATATAACATTAGTTTGTTCTGGATAGATAGGTCAGAGTTCTTTCCTAGTAACCAGTACATTTTTCTGTACTTCAAGTTTAGTTCGTCTCTTTTCTTTTTGATGTGCTCTTTCCATTTGAGCTTTGCATCCAAAGTTATTTCAAGGTATTTGGCAGTATTGGAGTATGGTACTGTTGTACTGTTTATAAGAATTGGAACATTGCTTATTTTTTTGTTTGTAAAGTTTATATGCGTCGATTTTGTTTCATTTAGTTTGATTCGCCATTTTTGCGTCAAATCAATAACTTTATCGACTGCATTTTGCAGTTTTTGTGTAGCCTTCGTAACGGATTTATCTGGCACCAACATTGCAGTATCATCAGCAAAGGTGGCCATGATAGCGTTGATGTCCACTGGAATATCCTTTGTAAAGGGTGATTTTTTAGCTGGTTTGGTTTTGGCAACACTGGTTTTGACAGCTGACGTGTGTTTAGTACCTTGTGTCACTGTCAAACAGCTTCAGTTTGGTTTGCAATTTAACCATGGATCGTCTTACAAATGAACAACGCTTGCAAATTATTGAATTTTACTATCAAAATTCGTGCTCGGTTCGAAATGTTCATCGCGCGAACATTGTGTTCAGCGATGAGGCTCATTTTTGGTTGAATGGGTACGTAAATAAGCATAATTGCCGCATTTGGAGTGAAGATCAGCCAGAAGCATTGCAACAGCTACCAATGCATCCCGAAAAAGCCACTGTTTGGTTCGGTTTATGGGCCGGCGGCATTATTGGGCCATATTTCTTCAAAGATGATGCGAATCGCAGCGTTACTGTCAATGGTGAACGCTACCGAGCGATGATAACAAACTTTTTTTTGCCCGAAATGGAAGTTCTTGACTTGCATGATATGTGGTTTCAACAAGACGGTGCCACATGCCACACAGCACGCGAAACAATGGCGCAATTGCGAGGCGAGTTTGGTGAACAGTTAATTTCACGTTTCGGGCCGGTCAGTTGGCCGCCTAGATCGTGCGATTTGACACCATTAGATTATTTTTTGTGGGGGTATGTCAAGGCTAATAGGGACAAGCCCGCTTCGATTGACGCACTGGAAGCCAACATCCATGCATTCATTCGTGAGATACCGGCCGATATGTGTGAAAGAGTATGCCAAAATTGGACTCAGCGGATGGGCTACCTGAGACGCAGCCGCGGTAAACATTTGCATGAAATTATCTTTAAACATTAAGTTGCAAAGTTCAAACTATCGATTAAAATAAATATTTCATTCATTTTTTCGAATTTTTTGTGTTTTTTTTTTTTTAAAGTTCTAAACCTCTTAAAAAATCACCCGTTATATAACAGATACAGGGTTTGTTGAAATTGGTGATCTGGTGTTTTGATTATAATAAATTAATGGTTAATAGACAGGCTTACAGATCAGTAGTTTCCGAATGCAAATAAAACTATTTCATTCTTTCTCGATACAGGGTTGGTCCTAGGACACTTCTTTGTGGTACACCGGCTTCAATTTTCTTTAGTTCCGAGTAATTTTGGTCGTACCATACTCTAAAGAGTCGGTTCGTAACGTAGGATTTCAGTATTTCGTAGTACTGCCTGGGAAGATCCTTTTGCAGTTTGTACTCAAGTCCCAAGTGCCAAACCTTGTCAAAGGCTTGAGCAACATCTAAGAATATAGCCGAGCATACTTGTTTTTCTTCAAGTGCCTTTTCCACAACATCCGTAATCCGATGCACTTGGTCTATCGTGGAATGTTTATTTCTAAATCCAAACTGATGGCTCGGAATAAGTTTTCTTTCTTCTTTTATTTTGCTTAGTCTTTTCAGGAGCAGTTTTTCGAAAACTTTTGCCATGATTGGTATAAGCGATATAGGTCTATAAGATGTTACTTCTGTTGGTGACTTACCTTGTTTAGGTATAACAATGACTTTTGCAATTTTCCAAAGATGTGACACATATGACATGCATTAATCTTAAATTGGAGTTTTTAAAGGCTATTGAAGGTGATTTTTTGTTAGATAACTTTTGTTGGCAATATGTTTCTTACTTCTTTGAGCGCGACAAAAGGAATTTCATATTCGTCGTTTCTATGAACAAACTGTAAGAGAAAATGGCTTAAAAACATTTCCGATAAATTCAGCGAAGAGATAAGACTTTTGTTTTGGATTTCCGATCAATTTACCATCTTAAGATTTAAATGGCGGTATTTGTGTTTGTGGTCTTTTAGAAACTTAGCTGCTTTCAATAAGAAGTTTGCGGTGGAAGCATCCACCGTCAGACTTTTGAGTAATCTTACTTAGTGAATAATTTTTAAGCTCACATATTCTTTTCTTTAGTTCGTTGTTAAAACGGAAATCTTGTAGCTCGCCATTTTCTACGAGCTCTTCTTTTTCCAATATCAGCTCCTTTATTCTGACAGGATATTTTACTTCTTTTTCTCTTGAATTCGAAATATTTGCAGTAATTTCTTCTACAGCCGGTTGCACATCAGCAATAAATTGTTCTACTTAATATGATCAATTTGTTTTATTGTTTGCATAGGAGATATTAGGTTTATAAAATTTTAAAGTTTATCACGAGCTTAGGATTACATTTTTCTATTATTTCTGCTGGATAATGATCTGACGATAAATCGTAATTACTTTTGACACTTATGTGATTTTGTTAAATACCTTTAACTATGTGTCGGGTATTTTCTTAGTATCAGATAGCCAACATGTTGGAAAACCAGAAAAAGAAAAATTCGCAGTTGTGAGTAAAATAAAAATAAATTTGGTAGCGCGACATCTCATATGGAACCAAGGCCCAGTGACTTTCAACTCTCTATCATTCCTGTGTGCATGTAGATGGCAGGCATGAAGGGAAACTAAAATGTTTTGCCAAGTCCGTCTAGATGTGAATAAGAAGCACTTACTGCTTAATATAAACAATTTGCTGCAGCTGATGCTGCAAGAGTTGAACAGTTTTTAACTTTTTCTCAAGCATCTTTGACATTTTTCCAGCTCTATTACTTGGAGGATTTGCACAATATCTCGCAATAAGCTGGACTGTGCCTTGAGAAAATTGTTTTTTTCGTGGAAGTGGCTGGGAATCGAATCTAGACCTTCGGCATGACAGTTCAAAGCACTTACAATCAAGCTTGCCAGATTGGGCATTTCATAGGAAATTGGGCTATCTTTATTTAAAATTGCCGACAGCAATCTCAGTGTGACAGCCTAATCAATTGGGCTATAAATAGCCGTAATCTAATCTTGGGCGATATTTTTATATTTATATTTTCATATAAGTATTTAGTAAAAGCATTCCAAAATCTGGCACCACTTTTTATGCTCTCAATATACTCATTAATTTTGATATTTCAAACCAAACGCAAAAATCTTCACCTAATAATATCATTCAGTTTATCTGTTGTTTCCAGAATTCCCATTTTTATAAAAAAAAAATGAATTGGTATTGGGCTACTTTTTCGGATCTGATTTTGGGCTAAAAAATTTCTCAAATTGGGCTATCGAACTATTTCAAGATATGGCAACCCTGCTTATAATTATGAAACAAGGTAAGCGATGTGAGTGAATGAGTTTGAAATTTGGAGAAAGTAATCTTCTTAAATTCCAGAGTACAGAGTCTTGGTCAATGGGAACTTTGGAACTTCAAATAATTAAGCTTTGCAGTTTGTGCAGTTTGTGGTGTTATTGCAGCGTCAAAAATTCATTTATTCACGCTAACTGTGAAGATCTTATGTTAGAAAACGCAAACACAAGTTTTACAGCATTAGCATTGTGTTCGATAATGCACTTTGCTGAAGTCAAATGTTTGAAAATATAATCTCCGATTAAAAAATCGGGTTGATGGTAAAAATATTGTAAGGCCGGAGAAAGTATTCTTAAACGTCAAATTTGCTTGCAAGGAAATTGACTGACGTTAATCAAAAGTTTGAAAAAAAAAAATATGTGCAATTAGAACAATTGATTGCATATTTGACGAAAGCAATATTTATTAAAAAAAATAACGATAATTTGAATATCAAATTGACGTTGACTTGACTTTTTCGAAAACGGCCAAAGACTGCAGTAAGTTGTTTTCTGATTTCTCTCCAGTGTTTTTCAGCGGATTTGTACTCTTCGCCAGTTTAATAAGGTTCTCAAAACGCAATACGCAACGCAGTTAAAAACATCTCACGAATATTACCATAAGAAACGTGACTTAAGCTCAGCTGGGATAGGTGAGATGGATAATTAGGAAAATGGAAACCTGTAATCCTCTTTGCCAAGAATACATTTTATAAACTTACAATGAAAAGATATTTTTTTAATTATACGATGAATACTTCAATTAAAAAAAAAAAAATTCGCGACGACGACGGTCAACTCTCGCTTGTAAATGTTTAGTAAAGATTGCCGGATCACGCACTGCTTGACCAAGCCTTAAATATAAAAATATTTAATGCAATATTTATGACCTGATATAACAATTTCGGAAATTTCGGAAATTAACTTTTAGAAGATAATTTCATTCGAAAATACCAATTTTGGTTTGCCACCGATATCTGTACAATTAAGTGAGAAGGTAATGCTTCGAAGACTTCACAAAAATCCAAATGTGTCATATCACACGAACACGATTTAAATGACCTGTTGACAGATCCGTAATGTGGAATAAGCTGCCCACTAAAATGATTGTCTGGCCTCATTTTTAAGGAATTAAAAGAGGCTGGGTGTAACCTACACTGTTAACTTTCCATTTATGGAGTTCGATACTAGAGGCCCGATGTTTTTGTATTATTAAAAATCACCAATTCAAGATCTTCAAAAACATGTTCAGGTGTTTAATATGCATAGACAGAGACCAAAACTTTGTTTAAGTAATCACGATGTTTGGGAAGATAAATTTTGTTTACCAATTTTTTGTAGTTTTTGAGCTTAAAAAAACTTTGTTTTTTGTTTTTATATTATTTTTCAAAACCTATCAAATACTATGTCAAAATTTTCGATTTGACAAATTGAACATATTGTAAAGGGTTTTTCAAAAGGGACTCTACAAAAGTAGAGCGACAGGGACATCAAACGACGCCATATTTCTTGCCGCTCTTTTGACATTTCTCTTCAGTAAGGTTTGCCATTTTATGATGGAAAGATATACGAGCCAACAACGAGTCGAAATTATTAAAATTTACTACCGAAATTCGGAGTCAGTGGCCTCAACGTTAAGAGTGCTACGTCCAATTTATGGTCGTCATAATCGTCCTAGCAGATCAACAATTGATCGTTTAGTGGAAAAATTTGAACCCACAGGCACAGTACAAAATGTTCCCGTGCCAGTGAGACAAAGAAGTGCCCGTAGTGTCGAGAATATTGCTGCCGCTGAGGCTTCAGTTGCAGAAAGCCCAAATGTGTCTCTCACAAGTCGTTTTCAAGTTTTCAAGCGTTGGGCTTCTATGTGACGTCGTTGAGGCGAATTTTGCGAAAAGATCTTGGCCTACATCCTTACAAGATTAAATTGACGCAAGAACTGAAGCCGCTTGACCACCAGAAGCGTCGTATGTTCGTGAATTGTCCTGAGCAACAATTTGAAAATGATTCGGATTTTCATCGAAAAATCATCTTCAGCGATGAGGCTCATTTCTGGCTGAGTGGCTTCGTCAATAAACAAAATATGCGGTATTGGTCAGGCAGCAATTCACACGTACTCCATGAATCATCATTGCATTCCGAAAAAATTACGGTTTGGTGTGGTTTATGGGCCGGCGGCGTCATTGGGCCGTACTTCTTCCGTGATGATCAAGACCGGCACGTTACTGTAAATGGGGATCGCTAACGTTCAATGATAACCGAATATTTTTGGCCCCAATTGGATGATATGGACTTGGAGGACATGTGGTTCCAACAGGTTGGCGCCACAGGTCACACTGCGAATGTCACAATCAATTTATTGGAAACCAAATTTGGAGAACGTGTTATCTCACGAAATGGTCCAGTCGCTTGGCCGCCTCGGTTGTGCGATTTGACGCCGTTAGACTATTTCTTGTGGGGCTACGTCAAGTCTATGGTCTATGCCAACAAGCCAGCGACGATTGATGAACTTCGTACGAGTATCGAACGTGAAATTGCAGCAGTATCAGCGGATTTATGCTTGAAAACCGTCGAAAATTGGGTTCAGCGTCTGGACTTCTGCAAGCGTGCCCGTGGTGGCCATGCATCATACATAATGGCATTGAACGTACTTACACAGGAATAAAGAATTTCATTGATATCCAAAAACGTTTTTGATTTATTTAAAAAAAAAAATTTGTAGCGCTCTTATTGAATAACCCAATATTTTTACCATGCGGTAGTGGGGTAGTTTTGATTTTACCCCTTTTTAAGTTTACGGGAGTGCTGAATCCGAATCTTAAGTTTGCGACTAAAATTTCCGGACGCAACATGGAAATTAAGGCAAAAAATTATGCAAAAATGCATTTTTTTTGAGTATTTCACTAATAGCTCGAAAACTATAAATTATTCAAAAATTACATCAAAGTACCATTGAAAGTACACACAATTTCACATAAATCTCTGCTTAAGGATTTTTTTCAGCGACAATCCATTTGAACTTAAGCGCTAGTTGAAAACTGACTAATATTTACTGTTTTCGAAAATTCATTTTACTTCAAAATTCTTTCTGAATTTTTCAAAAACCACTATTCAACTTCGTTGAAACATTAGCCTCCGTCTTAAACTATATAATTCGAAAAATTCAGACCATTGCGCGAATTTTAACGCCCTAAGGTTCTCTACATGCACAAAAAAAAAAAAAACAAAAACAAAAACCAAACAAACTATGGCGAAATACTTAAAAGTCGAACTGAATTGATTTTTCAATTTTCACCACCTGCGATACGCCTTGCATCAACCTTAAATTTCATGGGAAAATAATAAAAAGAAAATAATTGTAAGTCGTCATACCTTGTTTTTTGCCAATACCAATAAAAAAAACTCTGAACCACCTGCAGGTTTGAAGCTTATTTTAAACAAAAAAACTTTAAACTTTAAATTTGTTTTAAAATATAAATGGTATCTTTTTCCATTACCCACTCAAGGTTTTTTTTTTTCTATTATTATACTTAAATGTATTCTTTACTTTCCAATAAAACAAGGCGACTCAGAATAAATTACATAAACAAATTAACTGATAACAAAATAATCGAAATACTAAACAAAAGATCTGCGAAACAACCTTCCACGAAATTACTCAAGCTTAAAAATTAAATAAAAGTTTTAACAAAAATGCGAAACAAACCAAAAACTAAACAACAAATACGAAGTAATTGTGAGACGAAATGATCCAAAAACCAAATAAAAAAAGAGAACTTTTGCGAAATGAACGAAAACTATTTTGACCCAAAACGAAAAAACAGTTAGCGAAATAAAAAAGACGAAACAATAGACGAATAACCGGCATCCTGGGGTTATAAAGGGTGTTTTGTTAGAAGGTATAGAACTTTAAGCTGGCAACACTATTTTAACTGACGGCCATTTTGTCAGCTGTCAAGTTATTTGTTTTTAGTTTGGTTTGGAATTTCATAAATAGACTGACGCCCTAACAACGCTTCCAAATTGTGTAAATTTATTTTGAAAAATAATGAATTTCTTTGTTTATCAATTGAACAACTATGATATGCATTAGCTGTGGTTTCAACAAGACGGCACAACAAGTCACTTAGCTCGTGCCACAATTGATTTACTGAAGGAAATGTTTGGTAGCCGCATAGTTTCACGTTAGGTTAGGTTAGGTTAATGGGCTGACAGTTGATCTTGTTTCCACAGATCAATATAGATCCATTGTTATACCCTAGGGCCTATGAAAAGGAGAAACCTATGATCAACAATCAAGCCCGTATTGGGTGTTGTTGAGTTTCAGCAGGCTTTAGCCTGAAGAGTCAGTGGGTATTTCTTAGTCATTGAAGGAATGTCTCTCGTTACACAATCACCTGGGTGATGAGGGGACTATACGCCTATTAAGGGTGTGCTCTTTCCTTTAAGCCCGCTTGAGAATTCATCCCTCCATCAGGCCTCTAGGAGCAGTGGTTCCATGCAAAGTCTGGTGGATGAGTTTGATAGGTCAGTGGTTGGTTTGTGTTTCCGTTCGTTTGTGGTTGAAGAAATTTCCAATTTCGTGGTCGGGTAGTTAAAATGACTAAGAATTTGTAAACCATTTGGTAGCGTAAATGAATTTCAACAGATTTTTACTTGAAATGTCAGAGAGTTCTTTCAAGTCGCTGAAGAAGTGTCTCCCTAGAAGCCTATTTCTCAGATGGTATAGAGTAGGGCAGTGACACAGGTGTGAGTATACTCGTGTATCTTTACGTCACCACATCTCCTGTATATGGGTCGTCTAATCTGAGTTTCATCTTTTTCTTGTGGTAACCCAGGTGGTTGTAACAGGTGGTGATGCTCACGAGAAGAGATAGAGGCTTTTTACTTCAGTTAGATGATATGGCCTGCCCCTTGTTTTTTGAAACTAGGCCATAATTTGTTTGGTTATAGCGCAGGTATTGAGCTACTTTCATCGTTCGTTTGCCATAACTAGAATTTTTCTCTCGATTACCTTTTTAGGATTACAGGGTGGGAACTGAACTATTGTTCCTGCTTGATTAGCATCAAGAGTCGCTTGGCCGCCTCGGTTGTGCGATTTGACGCCGTTAGACTATTTCTTGTGGGGCTACGTCAAGTCTATGGTCTATGCCAACAAGCCAGCGACGATTGATGAACTTCGTACGAGTATCGAACGTGAAATTGCAGCAGTATCAGCGGATTTATGCTTGAAAACCGTCGAAAATTGGGTTCAGCGTCTGGACTTCTGCAAGCGTGCCCGTGGTGGCCATGCATCATACATAATGGCATTGAACGTACTTACACAGGAATAAAGAATTTCATTGATATCCAAAAACGTTTTTGATTTATTTAAAAAAAAAAATTTGTAGCGCTCTTATTGAATAACCCAATATTTTTACCATGCGGTAGTGGGGTAGTTTTGATTTTACCCCTTTTTAAGTTTACGGGAGTGCTGAATCCGAATCTTAAGTTTGCGACTAAAATTTCCGGACGCAACATGGAAATTAAGGCAAAAAATTATGCAAAAATGCATTTTTTTTGAGTATTTCACTAATAGCTCGAAAACTATAAATTATTCAAAAATTACATCAAAGTACCATTGAAAGTACACACAATTTCACATAAATCTCTGCTTAAGGATTTTTTTCAGCGACAATCCATTTGAACTTAAGCGCTAGTTGAAAACTGACTAATATTTACTGTTTTCGAAAATTCATTTTACTTCAAAATTCTTTCTGAATTTTTCAAAAACCACTATTCAACTTCGTTGAAACATTAGCCTCCGTCTTAAACTATATAATTCGAAAAATTCAGACCATTGCGCGAATTTTAACGCCCTAAGGTTCTCTACATGCACAAAAAAAAAAAAACAAAAACAAAAACCAAACAAACTATGGCGAAATACTTAAAAGTCGAACTGAATTGATTTTTCAATTTTCACCACCTGCGATACGCCTTGCATCAACCTTAAATTTCATGGGAAAATAATAAAAAGAAAATAATTGTAAGTCGTCATACCTTGTTTTTTGCCAATACCAATAAAAAAAACTCTGAACCACCTGCAGGTTTGAAGCTTATTTTAAACAAAAAAACTTTAAACTTTAAATTTGTTTTAAAATATAAATGGTATCTTTTTCCATTACCCACTCAAGGTTTTTTTTTTTCTATTATTATACTTAAATGTATTCTTTACTTTCCAATAAAACAAGGCGACTCAGAATAAATTACATAAACAAATTAACTGATAACAAAATAATCGAAATACTAAACAAAAGATCTGCGAAACAACCTTCCACGAAATTACTCAAGCTTAAAAATTAAATAAAAGTTTTAACAAAAATGCGAAACAAACCAAAAACTAAACAACAAATACGAAGTAATTGTGAGACGAAATGATCCAAAAACCAAATAAAAAAAGAGAACTTTTGCGAAATGAACGAAAACTATTTTGACCCAAAACGAAAAAACAGTTAGCGAAATAAAAAAGACGAAACAATAGACGAATAACCGGCATCCTGGGGTTATAAAGGGTGTTTTGTTAGAAGGTATAGAACTTTAAGCTGGCAACACTATTTTAACTGACGGCCATTTTGTCAGCTGTCAAGTTATTTGTTTTTAGTTTGGTTTGGAATTTCATAAATAGACTGACGCCCTAACAACGCTTCCAAATTGTGTAAATTTATTTTGAAAAATAATGAATTTCTTTGTTTATCAATTGAACAACTATGATATGCATTAGCTGTGGTTTCAACAAGACGGCACAACAAGTCACTTAGCTCGTGCCACAATTGATTTACTGAAGGAAATGTTTGGTAGCCGCATAGTTTCACGTTAGGTTAGGTTAGGTTAATGGGCTGACAGTTGATCTTGTTTCCACAGATCAATATAGATCCATTGTTATACCCTAGGGCCTATGAAAAGGAGAAACCTATGATCAACAATCAAGCCCGTATTGGGTGTTGTTGAGTTTCAGCAGGCTTTAGCCTGAAGAGTCAGTGGGTATTTCTTAGTCATTGAAGGAATGTCTCTCGTTACACAATCACCTGGGTGATGAGGGGACTATACGCCTATTAAGGGTGTGCTCTTTCCTTTAAGCCCGCTTGAGAATTCATCCCTCCATCAGGCCTCTAGGAGCAGTGGTTCCATGCAAAGTCTGGTGGATGAGTTTGATAGGTCAGTGGTTGGTTTGTGTTTCCGTTCGTTTGTGGTTGAAGAAATTTCCAATTTCGTGGTCGGGTAGTTAAAATGACTAAGAATTTGTAAACCATTTGGTAGCGTAAATGAATTTCAACAGATTTTTACTTGAAATGTCAGAGAGTTCTTTCAAGTCGCTGAAGAAGTGTCTCCCTAGAAGCCTATTTCTCAGATGGTATAGAGTAGGGCAGTGACACAGGTGTGAGTATACTCGTGTATCTTTACGTCACCACATCTCCTGTATATGGGTCGTCTAATCTGAGTTTCATCTTTTTCTTGTGGTAACCCAGGTGGTTGTAACAGGTGGTGATGCTCACGAGAAGAGATAGAGGCTTTTTACTTCAGTTAGATGATATGGCCTGCCCCTTGTTTTTTGAAACTAGGCCATAATTTGTTTGGTTATAGCGCAGGTATTGAGCTACTTTCATCGTTCGTTTGCCATAACTAGAATTTTTCTCTCGATTACCTTTTTAGGATTACAGGGTGGGAACTGAACTATTGTTCCTGCTTGATTAGCATCAAGAGTTGATGCTGTTTTTGCCAGCTCACCAGCGCTTTCATTACCTGGGACACCACTGTGGCCAGGAATCCAGCAAAGCCTTATGTTGTGTTGTGCATCAAGAACCCTTAGCCCTTCACGACAGCAAGTTACAAGCTTGGATTTGATTTCAATGGCGAAATCGCTTTTATTACTGCTTGGCTATCAATGAAAAAGTTGATATAAGCTTGTGGTATTGCGTATTAGTTTGAGAAACATACAAATTAGACTTGCAGTCGTTCTCTAGTAGTTGGGTATCTATGAACATTGCTATCTCCAAAATTTTTTAAATTGAGTTACCTAGTTCTTGCAATCAGAGGGCGATATCACCCATGAATTTCTGTAGAATTTGTGCGTGGCACTCTATCTTTAGCAGCCAGTTTGTCTTAGACGAAGTGCTCTTTTGGCTGCTGATTCCTGTATAAATTGATCAAGGGACTTAAAGTTGAGTTTAACTTCCAGACCCGCTGTGGGAGTGGACCTCACTACCCCAGTGATACCAATACATACCATTGTTTGTACCTTGGTCACGATTTTAGGTTAGTTTCGCATTACGGACCCGTGATTTGTCCTCCAAGATCGTGCTATTTAACGCTGCTTGACTGTTTTCTGTGTGGGGATATGTGAAGTTGCTATAGTCTACGCCGATAGGCCCCACTTGAAGGACAACATTTGCCGCATTATTGCCGATATACATCCACAAATGTTGGAAAAAGTCATCGAAAATTGGAACTCCAGATTAGACAACGTCCGAGCCAACCGGTGCGGTCATATGTCAGAAATCACATTCAAATTATAATCCAGATTATTTTTCGAATAAAGTAAATTTCATGTCAATTTCCAAATCATCTTTGTTTTGAAGGGATTCAAAGTTCTATACCTCTAAAAAACAAAACACCCTTTATATGTAACACAAATCAATTTCTCAGCAGTGGACTTTGAGTGTGTTTGTTGTTTTGGGGAGCGGGGGGGTGGTTCTATCTGTCCGTTTCGATCAACAAACCTTACACATTTTATGACATTTCTACATCTCAAACTGTCATACGGAGTTATCGTTCTAACTCCGTAAAATTCCTACAAGCTTGTTCCATAATTTTAAATAAAATTCTACAAGAAAACAATACATCCCTGAGTAATTAACATTAGATTATCAAGTCTGGTTTTTCAATTTAAATTAATATCATTGTTGTCAAGAGGATAAATAAAAAGAAATATAAATAACATCCCACAACATAATAATCCCCACCTAATCACCTAATTTCTTCACTTTTTTTTAAATTAAGTCTTCTTTCCTTGAAAATAGAGTGAGTATCTTCTGTAGCAATTATTTAACTTCTTGTATCTACTTTAGACTGACTTTATTATTTTCTCTTCTAGATGTATACATCTATCCAATTTGTCGGCGAATATTGGCATCCGTGACACGTTTAAAATTAACTTGCAATCGAGAATGCACAATTTATCTTTCTTTCGAAGCCACGCCACTCTGAGGTAGAGATTGGTACATTTTTGCTACTACTCAGTGGGTACTTTTCCTTTTATTGATTAATGTTGCTGTTAAAATGAAACACGATACTCAATTTGTATAAACGAGTTTTAGTTTATATATTTTTTTTTTGTTTATGTTGTTGGCTTAATGAAGACTAGATGTTAATAGCTAGAGATAAATTCAAAGTAAAAAAAAAAAAAAATAGATATATTCAAATTTATGAGAGAGATGTTGGCAAATTTCCAAAAAAAAAAAAAAAACTTTTTGATATACGTTTTATAGTTAGTAAAATTAGTAAAATATAGCCAAGGCCAGCCACGAGGGAGACTAACCACGAGGATGCAGCTAATGATGACACTCATACCATATTATATTCAGGCAGACATAACTATTAAGGCATGTAATTATGTAGATGTATCTCCAAATAGGTCCTTCCATTTAGACTGGATTATTTTTTATAGGATCAATAGAATTGGTATGCTTTTGGAAGCTCTGATAATTTATGAAGAGATTTGTATCATTATTAAGAGATTTATAGCGTTTATTAGGCCAACAGTGTTTAGTTAAGGATTTTCAAAATTAGAAAATAATCACTTTTCTTCTGAAATCTGATGAATGATTTTCATACAAATTTAAATAGTTCCTTGCATGACAGCTCCCCCATCACCTTGGGGTAAGCCTTGACGTGGCGGTAGGGCTTACTGCGATGAAACCTAGAGTATGCGTTCATGGAATTTGTTTCTGCAGAAGGACTTCCCATGGTAGACAGGTCGAAGTGAAGTAGACCGTTTCCACTAATTATTTTCCAACAAAACAGTGTTCCCACCAAGGGACTCTGGCAGCGGATGAATTCTCGAGATGAAATCAACGATTAAATTAAATTTGGTCACAAAACAGCTCGTGGATAACCAGGGCCTACAGTGACTTACAACTCTCAACCATTCCTGAGTGCGTGATTTTTGCCAGGAATGGAGGGAGGATGCCGAGTCGAATGGCTAGATGAGAAGCATTTTTTAAGTTCCTCGCAAGAAAAAGGACCTCAGAAAAAAACATTTCTGCTTTTAGGTAGTAGTCGCTGGGAATCGAACCCAGATCCTTGGCATTACAGCTCAAGGCACCAACCATTATGCCACGAGGTACTTACTTTTGCATCATTGAAATCAATAACAATTTCAGTAAAGTTGAAGTACTTGGTGAGCACCTTATATGGGCAACTTCCATTATTCGATACTTAGGCCTTTTAGGAGCGGTTTTATTCGGCTCTCCACCCTTGGAGTTATTTAAGTGTCTCGTCCTCCTTGTTGGGTGTTATGCGTCGGGGTAACTTCTCTACAATGAACAAAAATAATGGTTTCGAATTCCCATCGGAGTTTTGTATTATATGTGTGTTATTGACATTGTGAATAATTTTAGAGTTGATGTTTCAAATATTCGTGGGGTATAAGGAAAGATTTCTTTGCCATCTACGTCCATGCTGAAAAATTCAAGAATTTCAGAATTTATCCTCCACTACAGAATAGTGATTTATATCAGGAATGACATTTCTTATAAAACTCTTTCAATTTCGCCAGTGTTTCCGCACGGATTTCAATATTATATAATCTAACTTTAAGGTCAATAAGCAAGTCATCCAGCTTTTAACGAGTTTGATGCGCTGTCTAATTGCATACAAGGAATTATTTCCCAAAATTCTTACTCTGAGATCATCATCACGGGCGGGCGATTTCAATATGCATAATTCCAATTGGCTTCATCATTCTGGCCAGACAGCACTCGAAGGCAGGCATGGCGAAATCTTTTCTGAATTAAACTATCCGACTCAGCTTATAGATGAGCCAACCCGAATACCAGATGTTGCAAGTCAAACGCCTGATACCCTTGATTTATTCCTCACCATTCACCCTGACAAATATATTATCAGTGTATTAACGCCCTTAAGTAGGTCAGACCATTCAGTTGTATCAGCTTTTTTTCCATGCTCCGTGTTCCCGGTTAAAGTAAAAGTTCCCAAAAGAATAGTATGGCATGGTCTTAAAGACTTTTTCCGTTGCTTTAACTGGTCAATAAGCTTTTTTCGATAAGGACGTGGATGCATGTGCCGTCTTGATAACAAATACAATCATGAATGGCTTGAGAATGCTGGTTCTTCACAGAAGAAAGAGTATCAAACGTTTGTTAGACTGAAAGGAAGTTATCAGGGTCAGAGAAAGGTGTTTTCGGTCATACAATACCCACCCTTCAAAAGAAAACCGATTAAAATTTAAGCAAACAAGAAATGCCTGTAACGCTTGGATTCAAAGAACCAAATTCTTGCATGAACATAAAAAGTAAAACAAAAAATACTGCAGTGCCCAAAAGGCAGTAAAAACATTTGGTCATTCGTTAAAAATATAAGAAATTTTGCATCGGTTCCTTCTCTAATCTACAACGATTACACTGTTAAAAGCTCTATGGAAAAAGAGAGTTTGTTTCTAGAACAATTTGCAGCAAACTCAATATTACCAGATAGCAATATAAGACCACCTGTGCTTGAGAAAGTACATTTCTCTATGAACAAAATTCATTTTCGCACTCGTACAGTCGCTAGAGTACTCAAAGATTTCGATATACACAAATCTGCTGGTCCTGAAGGTATACCCCCCATTGTTCTGAAGAAGAAGAGGTGTTCTTCTACGTTGGCAGAACCGTTGCGTAACCTTTTCTATTCATCATATTCTTTAGGACATTTCTCGAAATAGTATTTTCCAACCAATTCCCATAAAAAGTGATTCTTCTTAATCTTCTATTTTATCGGCCGATTAAGGTCCCTTCTCAATTCAATCTAAATGATGAAACTACGAAACAGATAGCTTTCCGGAATCATCGGAAAACTAACTGGGTAAAATATAGAGATACTCTTAGCAGATTAATTAAACCTAACCTATTACGTATCCCCCTAGACAGAATCGATCTTGACAATAAAGTCAATGATCTCACCTCAGCTCTCAATAAATCAATGGACATATCCTGTCCTCTTATCCAAATAAGAGGAAAGAAAAAACCTCATTGGTGGAACTTAGAGCTAGAATCGCTCAGGAAGGAATGTAGAAAACTTTTCAACCGAGCTAAATATTCCAAAGAACTCTCTGACTGGGATTTATATAAAGAATCTCTTAAGAAGTATAAAAAACAATTGAGGAAAAATAAAAGAACTTCCTGGAGAAACTTCTGTAACAAAATAGAAGATTCTTCAAAAGCTTCAAGATTGAGAAAAATCCTCTCGTCAAATCCCATTATGCCAAGCGCCCTGAAAACTATCAACGGCTCTTGGACTAAATCTTGTGGGGAATCACTTGACTTGCTACTAGATACTCACTTCCCAGGTAGCTCCCAAAATATATGCAGTGATGACTCAATAGAGTCTAACAAAATAACAACAAATAAACTAGGTCTGATTACTAGGGAAAAACTCAAATGGGCAATCGACAGCTTCGATCCATATAAATCAGCTGGACCTGACGGTATAATACCAGCTGAACTGCAAATGGCTTCAGACATCATCATCCCTATCCTTGAGATAATTCTGGAAGGGTGTATGAACCTTGCACACATACCATCCTTATGGAGAGAAGTTAAAGTGGTGTTCATACCCAAAGCGGGTAAAAGCTCCCATGTAAATCCGAAGGATCTCAGACCTATCAGCCTATCATCATTCCTTCTCAAAACTCTAGAACGACTGATTGATATCCATCTGCGTAGTTCCATAGAACCCAATCTTTTCTCTATGGCACAACACGCTTACCGCAAAGGGAAATCGGTAGAAACGGCCTTGCATAACTTGGTACGCACTATTGAATATTCCCTTCATCATAGAGAGTACACTCTGGTTGCATTCTTAGATATCGAAGGTGCTTTCAACAACGTCAGCAATATGGCAATAACAACCGCGCTTAAGAGCTTGAATGTAGATAGCTCACTTAGGGAGTTAATTAGCCTAATGCTAAGAAGCAGAATAATTAACTCAACATTAGGTGAATGTTCTGTTAGAAGATCTGTTAGCAGAGGAACACCGCAAGGTGGAGTCCTATCGCCAATCTTATGGAACATCGTAATTAATGACCTACTAGTCAATCTAGAAGCGGATGGCTTCAAAGTTATTGCATATGCTGATGACGTTGCCATTGCAATATCGGGAAAGCATCTTCAAATCATAACAGAATTAATGCAAACCGCTCTCAACAAACTACTTGAATGGACAGACAAATGTGGACTAGGTGTAAACCCCCACAAAACTGAACTTGTCCTCTTTACAAGGAAATATAAAATTCCGAACATAGACCCTCCATCAATAAATGGTATTCCACTTAACTTCTCAGATCAAGCTAAATATCTTGGTCTGATCTTAGACAAAAAGTTGAGCTGGAAACCAAACATACAAGAAAGAATTAGAAAAGCCACAGTGGCACTTTTCTCCTGTAAAAAAGCTATTGGAAACAAATGGGGCTTGTCGCCACATATCACCCACTGGCTATACACAGCGGTCATCAGACCGATACTCACTTATGGGGTGGCAGTATGGTGGACTGCTTTAGATAAAATAACTTATCGTGATAAGCTAAGCAAAGTACAGAGATCGGCTTGCTTGTGTATCAGCGGAGCTCTCCGTTCGACACCTTCCGCTGCGTTAGACATACTGCTTAACATCACACCCCTCGATATATACACTAAACAAGTGGCGGCGAACACAGCTATTCGTCTCAGAGCCATTTCCCAATGGTCCAATAACTCTATTGGACACACTATCATTCTGAACAAATTCGAATCAATCCCTAAACACTCCGACTACACTATCCCTCAGCCGGTTTTTGGCAAAAATTTTCAAATTACAATTCCAACAAGGTCCACTTGGGAAGATAATGAATTCTTGAGAGATGAAGCAATTCACTTCTACACGGACGGCTCAAAAACCGAAGAGGGGGTAGGTGGTGGCGTGTACTCAGAACGACTAAACATTAGTCTCTCCTTCCGTCTCCCCGATCATTGTAGCGTGTTCCAAGCGGAAATCCTGGCGATAAAAGAAGTTTTATCTTGGCTCAAAGAAAACGTAATATCTACTTTGAATATCCGTATCTTCTCAGATAGCCAAGCTGCCCTTAAATCATTAGGATCTGTTTCTACAAACTCCGTAACTGCCCGAAACTGTCGATCGTCTCTAATGGAGATGGCAGAACAGTTCAACATTCACCTTTTCTGGGTGCCGGGCCACAGAGATATTCCAGGAAACTGTAAAGCCGATGAACTCGCCAGGATAGGAACTAGTACACCAATATCACCTTGCAAGATGAACATTGGAATACCGATCGCTACATGTAAACTTATGCTTAAGCAAGATTCTATGATGATGACAAACAGCAGATGGACAGGTATCACTACTTGTCTGGCGACAAAACAGATCTGGCCAACACTGGATCCGAAGCGATCGAAATGTTTGTTATCTCTGAGCAGATTGCATATTAGCTCCACAATTGGTGTCATTACTGGACACTGCCTCATAGGTAAACACGCCAATAGACTTGGTGTCTTTTCAAATGATTTCTGCAGAAGCTGCATGGACGAGGAGGAGGAAGAAACTATCCCACACCTTCTTTGCTCATGCCCTGCTCTTTCTCAAAGACGCAAAACACACTTAGGAAATTTTTTCTTCAATGATCCCAGTGACTTAAATAAAATCGACATTCAGAGTCTCCATCGCTTTATTAAAAGCTCCAACTGGTTTAATTAACGAGGATTACCTCGCATTCTTTATGTGGTATCACAATGGGCCTATTCTGGCCTAAGTGTGTCAGCAGTTTTCCTGACAGCCACCTTAACCTAACCTAACCTAAGGTCCCTTCTTTCCATGTGTCATGGAAACGCTGATCAATCATCAGCTTAAGAAATGTTTAGAAGAACGAATGCTGTTGGATTTCGTAGCAATAGATCCACGGGCGATTTGATGGCATATCTCACAGAAAAGTCGAATCAAGCCTTGCATCGTTTTGGAGAAAGCAGGATTATTGCACTCGATATTTCTAAGGCATTCGATAGAGTTTGGTACCCAGCTCTTTTATCAAAAATGCGCGCATTTTATATCGATGAATTTCTTCTTCGTTAGACTATTAACTACCTTTCTGACCGTTCAATTCAAGTTATTTTGGATGTTCCCGAGTCTGAAGTTCGAAAAATATGTAAATGCTGGTGTCCCTCAAGGCTCTGTTTTGTCTTTAACTCTTTTTCTCATTGTCAGTAATGATCTCATAACTGAAACTACTTACCCACTCAACTGTTTTGTAGTCGAGAGCACTCTTATTTTTTAATACCTATTTCCAGATTCACAGCGTATGATCACCTCATTAAATTCCAAATTAAACAGTTTCGTTAGATGGGGAGTCAATAATCGTGTGGAATTTAATGCTTCCAAAACTCAATGCTATTTGCTTTCGTTAAAGCAAAATATCTCTCCTTCACCATTATCTTCGAATGATACTTGCATCGAAGAAACCAAAAAGCTTTCAGTCCTTAGTATGTGCATTACTGACCATCTTTTGTGGAACGATATTAGAAATTGCTAAGAATTTAACAAAATGCCTAGGTTTCCTTAGACTATGTAATAACTTTTTTCCCCTTCTGATCTGGCAATTATTTATAAAACGTAAATACGCCCAAAATGTAGTACCTCGAGGAATGATGGTTAGTGCGTAGGACTGTCATGCCAAAGGTCAGAGTTCGATTCCCAGCCGCTGCCACCTAAAAACAGAAATGTTTTTTTCGCGAGGTACTGCCTCTTGTGAGGAACTGACAAATCCTCCAAGAGTATACTTGTCATGAATAAGTGCTTCTCATCTAGCCATTCGGACTCGTCAAAAAATTGTGGGTCCCCTCCATTCCTGCCAAAAATACGCACACAGGAATGGTTGAGAGTTGTAAGTCACTAGGCCTTGGTTCTTCACGAGCTGTTGTGCCACCAAATTTATTTTATTTTTTTATTTAAATACGCCCAAAGCAAGGATACAATTCCCATATCTGGACTGGTGCATCCAAAACATTTGTACACCTTCTAGATATTATCCAGTATAGGGTCTTAAAAATGAGCGGTGACCGATCAATTTTGGAAAAAATTTTTTCGCTCAACCAAAGAAGAAATGTTTCTTGCTTCACATTTTTCTATCCCTTCTTTTTTGAAAAGTGTTCTAGTGACGTGTCCAACTGCATTCGGCCCCTTAAATAATTTGACCGTAATACCCGCTCAGCCAGGAATGCTCATCAGTATACCTTTCAGACAAACTTTGGACGTAGCGTTAAGTACAGAGATTCCTTTTTCAGCCATTATACACGAATGTGGAATTTCTTATCCAACTCTATTTTTCCTCCCCAATTCGTTATTCAGACATTTCGATATTGAGACAAACTGTGTTAAATATAACAGTTAAAGGGTATCCATAACCCCTTGAGTACGTGTTAATAATAATTTTAAAAAAATATAAGCATCCGAATACGGATGAGTTCAATGTTGACGACCCCAGCAAATGAATCGAGGAAAATAAATTTGCATGTGGAGTGGACTATCCTTAGTCCTTATATAGACCACGAGCAGCCAAACTGCAGTGGGGACCCTGGATAGACTCAAAGCTGACGTTACAGCTATTTAGGAAGTTTGATGGGGTAAAGACGTTATAAGGTTGAAAAAGTGTGGCATCTACTACAAAAAGTGCTATTAGGAGGAGGATCAGCAGCTATTTGGTTCTGCTTTGTAATAAGAGGAAGACTTAGACAAGTAGTCTTAGACTTTGAAAGTTTAAGTGAGGGCCTGATCTCTCGCAATCCAAGTCAAAGCCAAATTCAAGAAAATCATTATCATCTGGATCCTTTTCCTTGCGGAAAAGAAAGAAGACTCAGCCAAAGAAACATTCTGAGATCTCCTAAAGAACATGTACAATGTGTGCCCGAAGTAAAACGTCAAGATTTTTCTGAGAAAGAGTTTTGACAATCATAAGACACAGCCTGCATGGAAAAACTTCCAATAGCAACAACAAGATGGTGGACTTCACGATGGGTGAAATGTTATCATAGCTAGCAGTCGTTTCCAACAACTTGATATACACAAATAGACTTGGAAGTCTTGTGACCAAAAAACCGTCAACGAAACTAATTACATCACGATTGATGACAAACATGCTTCCATAGACTCGGAACTCTACTTTGCAATATCACAAGTACAAGTACTATTACATTCTGTAACGACTCTCACATTAGTACTATTACGACTCTCGAATGAACTATAACGATTCTGGAATGAAGAAGCGCCATCTTCCGGCTTATCAATGATACAAATTGATCTATAGAGAGCTTTGGTGAGCTTTAGAGCTTTTAGCTCTGTCAAAATGAAAGTTTTGGAAATTTCCCCTATGGATAGCTCTAGAAGCAAGTACTAAAACCTTCAAGCTATTTTGGAAACCTATGTGATAAGTATAAAAGGACGTGAATGAGTAAAGTTGGTTGTAATAAAAGTGAAAATTAGATTTTTTTTATTTAATTTCAGAATAGTTGAGTGGTGAATAAAAAATTGTTTTGAAGAAAGTAAAGTGTTTTGATTTACGAAATAAATAAGTGAAAGTTTAAATAAAGTAAATAAGTTTGATCAACGAACCTGAGAAAATATTACAATACCAAAAGATATTATTCCCAATTTTTATACCAGAATTTTTCCAATTTTTTTTTTAACAAAACAAAAGAACGAGATCAATTTTGTAAGAAAGTATATAACTTTTATCTTTAACTTCTTCAATCTTTTTTTAAAACAATTGAACAACGGGAGCACCCACCCATCACAGAAACACATTTTATCTAAACAAACAACAACTCGACTTAAAATTTTAAACTGTTTATAAAAAAAAAACATTCCAAGCTTTTTTTGGAAATTCTATTTAATATAAATTAAATTATTTTTATTACGTTTTCCGTTTAAATCGTAACAAGGAAGCTATTAGCATCAGATGAACGTTTTTTTCTTGTAAATACATATCTAAATCCATTTAATCACTTTCATCATAAATTCAGTATTGAAAAACAAATAAACAAGAAAAGACTCCTCTTTGGAGAAAAATAACTGGATGATCTGAGCATCATATGATGTACTTTTCATGACAGGATAATAAGAGCTTAAGCAACACCTACACAATAATTGTTCAAAAGAAAATTCTTAAAGAAGAAAATAAAAACTTTAAATGGCAATGGCAATGGTGACGAAGGAAGACATACGGAAAAAGCTACCAACAGAGTCGAGTTTTTTATTTGGTTTTGTATGGCTGCATAATTGAATTTATTGCTATTTTTATCCCAGTGATGAATTGCTAAGAAAAATGTTGAAGAAAAAAGCTTTAATTTAAACCTTGTTGATCTGGAGTGATATACCAATTAGCAATATAGCTATCGATTTATATGAAATTGGCCATTCTCGTTGTGTGAGAATATTGGAAAAGTTATTGAGAAAAACTCTTGCGTAGATGTAATATAGGACCTAGATAATTCATTGAAAAACTTCTTAACAGCCAGCCAGAGTAAGGAGTATTCCATGTCAAAATTAAATAGTTTTTTCTTTATCAGAAAAATATCTGCCTTCAAAATTTATTATTTCGAAAACGGATCGATAATATTTTTCAAATTGAGGTCTTTTCACTTGAACCAAGCTCATAAATCGTTCCTTTAAAATACCTATTGTACCTTTCATAAGAGTTAGTTAGTTTTTGTTAGTGGGAGCTGTCACACAAATTATTACATCAAAACATCAAGAAAAATCCCTCGAATAAAAATATATCAGTCCCAGACTTCTACTTCTCAGATTTCACCCTGCCAGACTCCGCAAAACGTGGTAGAAAATCCTCTTTTGATGCCAGCTACAAAGGGGTTTTCAATAGGGACGCTACAAAAGAAGAGCGACAGGGACAGCAAACGACACCATATTTCTTGCTGCTCTTTTGACATTTCTCTTCAGTAAGGTTTGCCATTTCATGATGAAAAGATATATGAGCCAACAACGACTCGAAATTATTAAAATTTACTACCGAAATTCGGAGTCAGTGGCCGCAACGTTAAGAGCGCTACGTCCAATTTATGGTCATCATAATCGTCCAATCCAGATCAACAATTGAGCGTCTAGTGGACAAATTTGAATCCACAGGCACAGTACAAAGTTCCCTTGCCAGTGAGACAAAGAAGTGCCCGTAGTGTCGAACATATTGCTGCCGCTGAGGCTTCAGTTGCAGAAAGCCCAAATTTGTCTCTCACACGTCGTTCTCAAGCGTTGGCCATCTCTGTGACGTCGTTGAGGCGAATTTTGCGAAAAAATCTCGGCCTACATCCTTACAAGATTAAATTGACGCAAGAACTGAAGCCGCTTGACCACCAGAAGCGTCGTATGTTCGTGAATTGGGCTGAGCAACAACTTGAAAATGATTCGGATTTTCATCGAAAAATCATTTTCAGCGATGAGGCTCATTTCTGGCTGAATGGAATCGTCAATAAACAAAATATGCGGTATTGGTCAGGCAGCAATCCACACGTACTCCATGAGTCATCATTGCATCCAGAAAAAATTACGGTTTGGTGTGGTTTATGAGCCGGCGGCGTCATTGGGCCGTACTTCTTCCGTGATGATCAAGACCGGCACGTTACTGTGAATGGGGATCGCTACCTTTCAATGATAACAGAATATTTCTGGCCACAGTTTGATGATATGGACTTGAAGGACATGTGGTTCCAACAGGACGGCGCCACAAGCCACACAGCGAATGTCACAATCAATTTATTGGAAACCAAGTTTAGAGAACGTGTTATCTCATGAAATAGTCCAGTCGCTTGACCGCCTCGGTCGTGCGATTTGACGCCGTTAGACTATTTCCTGTGGGGCTACGTCAAGTCTATGGTCTATGCCAACAAGCCAGCGACGATTGATGACCTTCGTACGAATATCGAACGTGGAATTGCAGCAGTATCAGCTGATTCATGCTTGAAATTGGGTTCAGCGTCTGGACTTCTGCAAGCGAGCCCGTGGTGGCCATGCAAAAGAAATCGAGTTCCATACACAATGGCATCGAACGTTCTTTCACAAGAATAAAGAATTTCATTGATATCCAAAACCGTTTTTGTTTTATTTAAAAAAAAAAAACTTTTGTAGCGCTCTTATTGAAAAACCCGATATAACCAGAAGTGTGATACCCCAAAAAGTCATAACAAAATCACCTAATTAAAAAAATTTCTGTTCCAGACTTCTAAAGTCCAAGAGCGAATTTTTCGTTTCGAAGTGTTACAAAAATTCGTGAATATGTATTGAGGTAAAAAAGTCCCGACTTCAAAATCAATCGTCTGGCAGGTTTTGTTTCGTCGAAGCTAGAGGACGGGAGTTAAAAACGGTGATTTTCCAGATTTAGGCTTGGAGGATATAACCACTTTTAAGAACAGAATTACGCTTTGATTAAGGGTTTTGGGATCCCAGACGATTTCAGTGTCGCCACACCCAACCAGACGCCCTCCAAAAGGGGCGAAAAATTATCTTTTTGTTTGGAAGGTATAAGCACTTTAAGTTATATCTTAACTGAAGATAACTACGCCTTGATGAAGAATTTTAGGATCCCAGACGTTTTCAGTGTCGTCACACTCAACCAGTCGCCCTCCAAAAGGGAAGAAAGATCAACATTTGGTTTGGAAGGTATAACTTCTTTAATTAATTTGACCCGCCATCTTTTCATCGACTTCAAAGCCGCATATGATAGCATAAGTCGCCAAAAGCTTCTATTGGCGATGTCGGAACTCGCTATTCCGAAAACTTTGCAATACCGCATGACGTTACAAAATACACGGTGCAACGACGCACGTGCAAATGGGTATCAGCTCAACCGAGCTATTCCAGACGTGTACAGAGTTCAGACCAGGAGATTCGCTTTCATTTGATTTCTTCGACCTGGTCCTGGTGGTTTTAACCAGGAAGGCACTATCTCAACTGCTTGGCTATGCAGAGCTGTACTAGAAGCATTGAAAGATATTAATGAACAGACGAAACGCGATGGTCTTGAAGTGAATGAGGACAAAACAAAATACATGGTATTAACAAACAAAGCTTCATTTTTCTATCGCCTAGGACAAAACGTCACTGTTGGTAGCAATAACTTCGACAGAGTCAAGGAGTTCACCTATCTCGGAACAAACATCAACCCTACGAATGACAACTTAGTGGAAATCCGACAAAGAATTACCCTAGCGAACCGCTGCTTCTTCGGTTTGACCAAACAAATGTGTTCAAAACTTCTTTCCCGAAAGACAAAAGTGCACGCTTGACAAAACACTCATTTAATGAGTTCTGCTCTACGGTGCGCGCCATATGCTGGACGATAAATAAGAAGGGGAATTGATACTGGACACTTTCGAGAGAAAGACTCTTTGGCGGATATTTGGTCCTATATGCAAGGAGGGCGAATGGAGGAGAAGATCCAATCGTGAAATGTACGATCTGCACCAAGATGTAGATGTAGTCCAAAGAGCCAAAACACTTTCTTGCCCACATCAAGTGAATGGATAACAACGCTCCAGCCAAGAAAATCTGCGATTCTCAGCCCTCAGGCTCGAGGCGATCAGGAAGACCAAACCTCAGCTACAGGGACCAGGTGGTAAGAGACGCAAGAGTGCCTGGTCAAGACGACTGAAGGGAGCGTGTTAGGGACCGCAACCAATGGAAGACCGCAATATCTCAGACAAAGACCCCCCATGAATCGAGAGGCGGATAAGTAAGTAGTAGTAGAAAGGTGATCCACGGGACCACCTACGGAGGCACAAGTCTTTTTAACATTACATACAAGATGTTTTCTGCTGTGAACGCCTAAAGCCATTAGTCAAGAACCTGATAGGCCAATATCAGTGTGCTTTTGGGCTGGGGAAGTCCACCATCAACCTAATATCTGCACTAGGGCAGATCTTGGTAAAACCCAGGAGTTTCAAATTATAAATTAAATTATATACCCACCATCTTTTCATCGACTTCAAGGCCGCGTATGCCAGCATCTATAGAGGCGAGTTTTAAAGAGGAATGTCTAGTTTTGGCATTCCTACCAAACTCAGCCATTATTTTAGATAAGGAAACATGCTGTCATGCGACTTCTTCCACATCGTTTTTTAATAACGCAAAACTTTCAGTTCAAGAGGCACAATCTTCTAAATGTCAGTTCAACTACTCGCCTATACCGCTAACGATATTGACATAATCGAACCAAAATAGCGGGTAGTCAGTGGTGCTTTCGTAAGTATTGCGAAAGTTGCCAAGAAAATGGGTTAAACTGTTAACGAAAGCAAGACCAAATACATGCAGTCAATACGAAAAGACACGCACAAAACTGACGTCTCGGTCAATACGTCACTATAGACAGCTATAATCTTGAGGTAGTTATAGAATTTGTCTACCTAGGCTCCGGTATAAATTCAGAGAATGATACCAGAACTGAGATCAAACGAAAAATTACTCGTTGTTTCTTTGGGCTAAGAAGATAATTGAGAAAAAGAGAAGAGCAAATAAAGTGTCCCTGTATAAGACGCTCATCATCCCGGTCCTAATGTATGAAGAAGAGGTATGGACACTATTATCGATAGACTAAAATGCTATAGGCTGTTTTGAGAGGAAAATTTTCCTGGATATTTTTGGTCCCTTCTGCATGGATGAGTAATGGAGAAGAAGATATAACTACGAAGTGTATGGGCTGTACAGCGACACCAACCTAGCCAGTAAAGTGAAAAGCCAAAACGAATGAGATGGCTGGGTCACCTAGAGCAAATGGTTTGTTGTCCGAAAAGTAAGCCACTAAAGGTGGCGCTACAGTAAGTATTTTTGTTCCTTGGCATGGCATGATCCAAAGAAACGTATAAAAATACAAGTTTTTTTTTCAGAAAAAAATCAAATCCTCGTAGCAAACTTGAAGAAATGGTTAAGATTTGATTGGAAGTTTTAAGGCGAAGTTTATATATTAAACAAAGTGAATCTAGCCGTAGAACAAAAATATTTTGACACTTATTACATCAATTTTCTGCATTCTCGAGGCCAACAGAAAAAGAAAACAAGTGTCCGTCCGTCCATACTCGATGTCAATGCCCATAATAAAAGCAATACAATTTGAAGCTGCTGTCAAAATATAAATTTATTTTTTTTTTACTAAAAGTTTTACAAAACAAAAATAAGCAAATGCTTACATAATTTTGTCATAAATGTTGATATACATACTCGTAAATAGGAATGTTTTTTAAAGAAAGCACTTTTATGTGCTCGTTTTCACTGATTAATACAATCAAGAAGATTTGTTCTACTACTATCCCTTTTAAATTCAAAACGAAAAGGACTTTCTAAGGCAATCGTGTTATTGTAACATCATTGCAGGTGTTTTTTGTTTTTTTTTTTCAATTTTTTTTTGTATTTCAAATCAAATTTTCTATTTTATGCTTTTTGAGAATTCTTCCACGTCTTGTTTGGTATGAAGTAGGGTTTGCACATAGTCACAGCTATCTCACAGACAGAAATTGGTTTTCTTTATGTTAATTCGCCCATAATTGTATCTGCTTCCAAATATAAGCTTCTTCGAAGAGGTAATGTATAAAATAAAATGCAAATATATGTAGACATGGTTCCTTTTTAAGACTAGCCCCGAAACGATATGATTCAAATTATTTGCACTGAAAATTTACAAAGAGTTTTGCGTGGCCTCAGTGCCCTTCTAACCAGGAAGGAATACAATAATAAATAAAATAAGCGACTGGCACTGGGTCGCAAGTGATTGTTCTTATGTTCAAGTATCTTTGAATTTAAAAAAATTGCTGCAACCGTTTAGACTTATTCCGAACGGACAGACATACAGAATTGTGAGATCCACTTTTATTCATCTTCCTTATCATCGTAGTGACAAGTCTAATTTTTAAAATCTCGAGTTCAATTTTATTTACAAGGCATAACCTGCCATGTTCAAAATATCGCAAGTAAAATATACCTATATAAATAATGTCTCTGTTTGTTTCTATTAACTTAAGAAAATTTTCGATTAAAAATATGTAAATATTGCTTTTGAAATAAGAAAACAAAGCTATAAAGTTTCATGAGAAATTTTCAACATTGAAAACATCTGTCTCCGTCTAAAATATCAACACAAAAATATTGCTATATCAACCTTTTCTGTCTCAACAACAACGCAACGATATCTCAAATTCAAATGGCATTCGATGTGAAAATAACACAATATGATAATGTTTAATTTAGAAACTTAAAGAAAATAAAAGAATGAAACTGAAACTTTAACCCCAATTTTTGAAATTTAAAACTTTGTAGAATATTTTTAACAATCAATTTTTTTAAATCGCGTTTTCCCTACATATTCTTTCCTCATAATTGCTGTTGATGTTAAAAATAAACTTTTGAAGACTTTATGAATTCGGTTCAATTTTTTTTTAACCAATTTGGCATTATTTCGAATTGAAAATATTCATGATAGCTTTAGTGTAGTGTGTCTGTATATTTTAAGGTTAAAGAGCTAGTGGCAGTTAATTTTTAAGTGATTCAATTCCAGTGAATTTAAACAATATAATTCGAAGCCCACAAAGTTCGGATACAAGTACAAATATATGGAAAAAAGAAGCTGGGTGCGACCCACACTGGTAACTTCCTATTGGTGCCCTCCGAAGCTAGAGGCCCGATGTTATTTTATTTTCAAAAAATCGTCTATTAAAGATCTTCGAAATAGTTCTTAGATATTAAATTTTGTTTTTAGCTTTTTTTTTTTTTTTATTATCCGATTGAAATCTTCAAAAGACACTCGGTGAGAATTGGTACCGAGTAGTGTAGGACTCTTACCTAACCACCGGTGAACCAGGACCAATCTATGAAAGATCGACAAATGATTTTTCTTTCTTAATTTATAAATCGCATTGTGGGAAGTTTAAGTTATAACACTTTCCCATAGCTTTTAGACCATTAGCTCATGAGGCTTGGTTCTTCTTAATCTCCGAACATTGTCTCGTACATTTAAGACGGTCTCCATTTCGGAGTTGGTATGACTTTGCAGTCACTGATTGTGTGATACAGCGTGTTTTTTAACCACTTCTGTAACCATTTCAATTTGACGGTCACGATGTAGATCGCTATTTCTTATATACCAAAGGGCATTTATTATTCCGGGAAGGAATTTGCTTTGGAATTTTTGGATGGTACTGTTTATAAGAATTGGAACATTGTTTATTTTTTTTGTTTATAAAGTTTATATGCGTCGATTTTGTTTCATTTAGTTTGATTCGCCATTTTTGCGTCCAATCACTAACTTTATCGACTGCATTTTGCAGTTTTTGTGTAGCCTTCGTAACGGATTTATCTGGCAACAATATTGCAGTATCATCAGCAAAGGTGGCCATGATAGCGTTGATGTCCACTGGAATATCCCTTGTATATAACAGATACAGGGTTGGTCCTAGGACACTTCCTTGTGGTACACCGGCTTCAATTTTCTTTAGTTCCGAGTAATTTTGGTCGTACCGTACTCTAAAGAGTCGGTTCGTAACGTAGGATTTCAGTATTTCGTAGTACTGCCTGGGAAGATCCCTTTGCAGTTTGTACTCAAGTCCCAAGTGCCAAACCTTGTCAAAGGCTTGAGCAACATCTAAGAATATAGCCGAGCATACTTGTTTTTCTTCAAGTGCCTTTTCCACAACATCCGTAATCCGATGCATTTGGTCTATCGTGGAATGTTGATTTCTAAATCCAAACTGATGGCTCGGAATTAGTTTTCTTTCTTCTATTATTTTGCTTAGTCTTTTCAGAAGCAGTTTTTCGAAAACTTTTGCCATGATTTGTATAAGCGATATAGGTCTGTAAGATGTTACTTCTGTTGGTGGCTTACCTTGTTTAGGTATAACAATGACTTCTGCAATGTTCCAATGATGTGGCACATATCTTAGTTTAAGGCATGCATTTATTATAAATTGGAGTTTTTTGAAGGCTATAGAAGGCATTTCTTTCAAAACCTGAGCAGTTATTAGATCGTACCCTGGTGATTTTTTGTTAGACAACTTATGTTGACACATACTTCTTACTTCTTTGAGCGTGACAAAAGGAATTTCACATTCGTCGTTTCTATCAACAAACTGTAAGGGATCTGTAGCTGTGCTTGCTGGAAATGGCTTAAAAACATTCGCGAGATAGTCAGCGAAGAGATCAGCCTTTTGTTTTGGGTTTCCGATCCATTTACCATCTTGAGATTTTACTGGCGGGTTTTGTGCCTGTGGTCTTTTTTGGCGCTTAACTGCTTTCCATAAGGAGTATTCCGTAGAAGCATCCGCCGTCAGACTATTCAGGAATCTACTAAGTGAATCACTTTTAAATTCACAGATTCTTTTCTTTAGTTCATTGTTAAGACGGTTGAAAACTGCCTTATCACCTGGAAATCTCGTAGCTTGCCATTTTCTTCGAGCTCTTCTTTTCCCCAAGATCAGCTCCTTTATTTTGACAGGATATTTTATTTCTTTTTCTCTTTAGTTCGAAATTGTTGGAGTACTTTCTGTTGCAGCCTGTTGCACATCAGCAATAAATTGTTCTACTTCATGATCAATCTGTTCAATTGTTTGCATAGGGGATCTTAGGTTTATAAAACTTTCAAGTTTATCTCTGAATTCGTTCCAGTTTGTTCTTTTGTTCACGAGCTTAGGATTACTTTTTTCTATTATTTCTGCTTCGCTCAGTGATAATATTACTGGAGTATGATCTGACGATAAATCGTAATTACCTTCTACACTTATATGATTTCGTTTAATACCTTTTACTACGAAAAAGTCTATAAGGTCTGGTATTTTGTTAGAATCAGATGGCCAATATGTTGGCGAGCCACAAGAATAAAATTCGCAGTTGTATTTGCGGCCTGCTTGATATAGCCGTTTGCCTTTCGTTGTTATGAGCCTAGATCCCCATTGGGTGTGTTTACCATTGAAGTCGCCACCAACAAGGAAGTTATGTCCTAACAAATTTAGGAGTTCTGCATAGTCTTCTTCAGTTGGAGAGAGCCTCGGAGGACAGTATATAGCTGCTATCTTAAACTCTTTCTTTTTAATACCAATACTAATTGTTGTTACTTGCATGTTTTCATTAGTAAACTTAGGCTCTTCATAGTGTGTTAAGCACTTTTTTATTAGTATTGCTGATCCTCCCCTAGCTTTGTCAGCTGGGTGCGGAGCGTGATAACACGTATAGTTAGGTAATTTATTATCAAGATTTTGTTCTATAGCGAGGTGAGTTTCGGAAACCAAACAATTGTCTATATGCTCTATGTCTAAAAAGATGTTTAGTTCTGATACATTTTGTAAAGGACCGTTTGCATTCCATGTTGCGATTTTGAGTGTTCTGTCTATCATTGTTTTTTAAGAGCGACTTCTTCGCTTAGCTGTTTTATGTTTAAATCTTGTTTGTCAATCCTTTTTAGGATAAGTTCAGGAATTTCTTTAATAGATGTTTCTTCGTTCTTCCGCACATTTTTAACAATCTGGGAATAGGATTTATTTTAATCACTTTTGGCGGTTGATTTTTAGTTTTGTTTTCAACGGCTACTTTTTTGCTTTCAACTATTGCTTTTGTGTTTGTTGGGCTTCTTAGCTTGTTCCCAGTTTTGTTTTTTCTTTTTGTGTCTTGGAATTTTTTGGCAACTGGACATCCTCTGTAACTTGCAGAAAGGTTGCCTTGACAGTTAACACATTTCGCTTTCTGTTCTCTGCCCATGGGATAGCTTTTAGTTGCATGCTTGCCTTCGCATTTAACACAAGCAAACTCACGATTGCAGTATTTTTGTGTATGCCCAAAGGCTTGACAGCGTTTACATTGTGGAACAATTTTTGACTTTCGCAGTGGTTCAATTTTCACAACTATGCCCATAATTGATTTTATACTGTAAATCTTATCGAGACTTTCTTTATTTTCAAAGGTGAGCATAAACAAAGGTAGAAATCTCCTTGTTGTCATTGACACCCCAGTGGAATCTTTGATTACCTCATTTTTAATAAGATTATTCGCATCGAGAGCTTGGAAACCTTTTTGAATAAGGTCTTCGACAATATCTTTGGCAACACATGAAGAGTTGAGGCCTCTTGCTACTACCTTCATCGACCTTGTAGCTTTATTTTCGTATGAGTGCCACTAAATTTTTTCTTTCTGTTCAATTCTTCAGTGATAGATCTATACGCATCGGCGTCTTCAACAATGACTTTCCAATTGTCTTTATTGTATGATGTATATTTACCTGCCTTATTAGTGCATTTTTCTACTATGTTCTTAAGCTCACCAAATATTGTCAATCCGTAAATCATGATTCGAGGTGGTGCAGTTTGCCTAGTACCTTTAGCAAAAGACTTCTTTTGGGATACATCTTTTATTTCATTGTTTGATGTTTTCACTGTTGCAGGAATATCCGCTTTTGAAGCTACCTGCTAAGTTTTTTGAACAGTCTCTGGGCTACCCTCTGCTTTCCGTTTCTTGGATTTACGCTTATTTCCGTTACCATCTGTTTCAAAATGATGACTTAGATAAACCAAAGGTTATGTTCGAGCCAAAATAAATTTTGTATTCCTTGTTATCACCAAAGTAATTGTATTTTATTTTATTTTATTTCATTTTTGTTTAGTCTATTGTATTTTTTTAGGTTAATTTAATTTAATTTAATTTAATTTAATTTAATTAATTTAATTTAAGTTAATTTAATTTAATTTTATTTAATTTTATTTTATTTTATTTTATTTTATTTTATTTTATTTTATTTTATTTATTTTTTTTTATTTGCTTAATTCTGAAATGTACGTAAATGAAAGTTTTAATTAATAAATTTCTAGAGTTTTCAAAAGAGGATTCTATATGAATAGTAAGTAGCCTGCGGATAGCTGCTGAATCACTTAAATAAGCCTATGTGAATCATAAGGAAAGTTCATACATACATAAATAAATTAAGGGAAACTTTGAACAAACTTTAGATTTAATTATTTCGTTCTTGGTATAATGTTAAGAGGGCACACAGCCTTTTAAGAAAGCTCTTCGTTTATTTTATTCTTGTATTCTTCTCATTACAGCATCACTATACCAGTGATGCCATAATTTAATCAACTCTAATTCGTATAGATAAGATACCAATCATACATATCTACACAAATTGCCACCAGCTCCCTATAACATTTAGTTGACTCATTGACTGTTGTGTTTTCGCTCAACTCTTTTGTATACCAAAAAAAAAAACCCTTACTGACTGAATTGAATTGCGTAGTTTAACGTTTTTATTTTTTTTTTTTGAAAAATGTCCTTAGCAAAGAATTGATTAAATACAACACCACTCGTCATCATTAACGAGAAATTTCTCCAAACGAGGAATGTATTTTTTTTTTTTTTGTATCAGTAATTTCAATTTTAAAAAGAAAAAGAACGTTGACTTTTGCTATTAACATTACATTTGGTGACCTGTTTTATGGTGGCAAAAAGGTTCAGTCATCGGATAAAGATAAAGATAAAAATGTCGTTTGATTTTGCCCTAAGCGAAACCGGTAAGGTTCTTCTGATTGTTTTTAAATTGAAAGTAAGATATGAAAATTGAGTTAACTTTTACTTCAAATTGAAATTTTTTCTTGAATAAGTTTGTTTAAATCTGTACAAAAACAAAGAAAAAACTAATTTAACTTGAGATACTGAATAATTTGATATATGATTAGTTTGAATTTTAAATGAGGTTTTAAATATTTTAACTTTTTGTGACGAGCACACTTACTTGTAAAAAAGTAACTTTAACGAGACTACAGCGAGACATGCAATAATTATTGTAGATCCCCTAGATTCCTGCCAACACACGCACACAGGAATGGTTGAGAGTTGTAGGCCACCAGCTATAAATTTTTTTTTTTTCAATTTTACAAAACCTTTTTTTTCTAAAAAAATGGCTCCAAAACTTTTCTTACAAAAAAATCAATAAATTTCTTTTGGTAGAATCTGCCTTTGGATGGGAAATCATTTTTATTAATGGTACATGGGTGATTTTCTGCCTACTGTGATTCTTAAAAAAAAAAATTAAAAAAATTATAACTTATTGGAAACAATTTTAGTTTTGTTTTTGTGGCTTCTTTTAGTCAGGGTTTTCCTTAAAAACAAGGTCCGAAGAACGATAAAATATGATTCGTTCTCTGGTGATTATCTCAAAAGGGAATCTTATTTTTGATCCAATCACGAATATTATTTTTCGGATCCTTTAAAATAATATTCGTTATTACGATCGAATCAAATTTTTTTTTTTGACCGTAAAATATTGTTTGATCCCGAATTAATCGCGCAGGACATTGACATTTTTTTTTTTTGAAATACCCTGTTGAAAATAATTTTTCTTTTCTTATACTGTGTCAGCTCTCACCTGTTTCAATTTCGTTGTAATCGCTCAATTAACAACGAAGTTTCAAAATGTTGACATATTTTTGAAACATTCTGTTTTGAAAATATTTATTTCTTTTTAATTCTGTCTAAGCTATCGCCTGTGTCAATTGCATTCAAATCGCCTAGGAAACAAACGAAGTTGGAAAATGTTGAGATTTTTTTGAAACACCCTGTTTTGAAAATAGGTTGTTTTTCTTTTTTAATTCTATATCACTCATTCCCTGTGTCATTCGAATATATGGACATATTTTTAAAACATCCTTTTTTAAAAATATCCAATATTGCCTTAAACCTTTTTCGGGAATAATAAAAGAACTGTGAACATTTCGCATTTCTTAGAGGATTTCCAATGTCTGGACATCATTGCCACCCTGCAATAGAATGTGACAATGAACTTTATTTTGGTGATTAACCACCTTCATCACCATAAGACAAATATTTCTTATTAAAATTTATTAATGCATCCTTGATGGGCAGTGGCGGATCTAGAGGCGGCTATAGGGGCCCTTCCCACAGCTCATTCGTTTAATTAATTTAATAGCTAAATACACTACAATATGATGTTTCAGTTTTGTATTCAAGATCGGGGCTAAAAAATGTCTGTTTTGTGTTTTTTTAAGCCCTCAGAAACAAGGTTGGGGCTGATACGTCTTGATATTGTTTTGAGCTTAATCCTCTTAATGAATGAATCATTTAGTAGTACTCCCCAAAACTGCCAATTTCTACCCAATTTAGTCGAAGGTTCTGTCAAAGTCCAAATAAAAAAAGTGAAACTGAGAGAACTTTGGACTTAAGTGGGCAGTTTTTGAAAGTTAATATCACTTCTTTTCCTAAGCTTATCTGTTGATATCATTTGGGATTAGCTGAGCCCAAAAATCTTTAAGAGCTTAAAGTTATAAAAACAGTGTTTCCGGAACCAAAAATTTCGTAACGATAATTTGCATGAAATACTTTCGAGCACCTGCATCAACAAAAATGTTTGTTTATTATACAATCAGTGTCCTCAAAAGCTTTAATTTCAATTTCAATTTTGAATTTTTTTTGCAACTCGAAGATGTTTCGACAGTTTCAAAGGCATCTTTAAAGTCTCCTTAAAAATGCATATTAATCTAAGTTCCTCTTTTGGTTTTGGATTAAATATTGGTCCAAAACAAAATTCTCTCCAAGATTTTGCCAAAGATTTTAGCCGGGTGGTACGCAACTCCAATGAAAGTTTAATTTTTGTTTCTTACTGTATATCACTAGCAAATCTGGCAAAATATAGCGCAAGAAATAATAATTATTCGCTTAAAATGCTGAAATATAGAGGAAATAACTGAAAAAAATCTTCGAAGAAGGACGGCATGCTGATGCTAGTAAGCTCAGCTCTGCTCGTCGAATAGGAAGTGGTTCTTTCGTTCAACGAGAGACGATACCTACAACAAATAAACAAACATCATGCCATTTTACTTTAAACAGGTTCACCACCACTCAATAAAAGTTCTGCTACACGTATGGACTGCAGATGTTTAGCAGTTGGCGTCTAGCTCTCCCATTCTTGGAATCCCGTGGCCAAATGCGCCTTATGTCCAGTAAATAGAGCAATTTAAGTACTGAACAAATTGAAAAAAAAAATGGCGGCAGGCTGAAATTTTGTAGGTCGTTTCGAGGGTATTTACCCCTTGCCCGGGCGGTGCCATGCCCACTTTTATTAAATCTTCGTTTATTAAGAAACGGCTTCTCCGATATGGATGAAATTTTCATATTTTTTTAAAATGACCAGAGATTTTTTTTAAAATTGTTAAAGTAAAATCCGCTCACTGCCACGCCCACAATTCTTAATCCTTTGTTTTTCGGAAACGGCTGCAACGATTTCCACTAAATTTTCAGAGTTTGTTCTTACGGACGATCATATATAGACAAATTAGTTCGAGTAGAATCCATTCATTGCCACGCCCATTTTCGTATTCCTTTCTTTCTCAGGAACGGCTGGAACGATTTCTCTGAAATTTTCGGAACTTGTTCTTATGGACGGATTTTACCTCAACAATTTTTTAAAATTTTTCTCTTAACAAAACATGAAAATTTCATCCAAATCGGTGCAGCCGTTTCTTAATAAACCAAGATTTAAGGAAAGTGGGCGTGGCACCACCCGTGCAAGGGGTAGGTGGTCTACAACTAAGATTTAAGTTGTATTCCTACCCCCGAAACGACTTGCAAAATTTCAGCCTGCTGCTATTTTTTTTCCATTTGCAATTATAATTTTACTGTACCACAGGGTGTCCACCGGGAAGGTATACTACTTTGTTTTGCCACCATTTTGGTACTGTTGCTGCTGGACTTTCACCCCTATTCACACATAGGCGGCTGTAGGCCACCCCATCCGACCCCCTGAAAAGGGTTCACTTAAAACAACATGGTGCCGTTATGACACTTATGGACAAAATTATCTTAGCAACTATTAAGCAGCCATCCGATGACGCTTACTTCTGAACACAACGCTATTCTTCTGAATAATAAAATGCTTTCATTTTCTTTTGTCCTAATGCAAATAGTTTGCAAAATGGTTAGTGCCACCTACGGTACTTTTCATCGCCCGATCCTCGCATTGGCTGCAGGGTTGACATGCATTGAACAAGTTCAATAGCCCAATTTAGTAATTTTTGTAGCCCAAAATCGCAGCCGAAAAAGTAGCCCAAATAGTAGCCCAATAACAATTAAAAAAATGTTCTCATAACGTTAATGACTAACTACAGTTTATTTTCATTAAAAAAAAACTACGGAAAATAAAATAAATTTTTAGCTTTTAAAAAAAGAAGAATTTAAATGGAAATTTGAAGTTTGACGCAAAAAACAATCTTGTAATTGGGGACAATTACTGAATAAAAAGTGGTGCCAAATTGTGAAATGTTTTAAAAGTAGGCTTAGGGGGAGAAAAGTGTTTATTTAAAATTTATAAATACACACAAAAAATATCGCTCAAGATAAGATTTGGGCTATTAGTAGCCCAATTATGATTGGGCTGTCATACTGAATTTGTTGTTGGCAATTTCGGAAAAAAAAAATAGTCCGATTTGCGATAAATAGCCCAATTGGCTGTGCTTATTCTTTCCTACCAATACATACATACGTCTATATGTGTGGGGTGCAAGCATTCTGAAATAAAAATGCATGTTGACGACACTAAAAAAAAATACTGCCAACTATATATTTTAGGATTAATTAAATCCCCACCCACAAGACGAGAGTTTCATGAAGCGTAGACGACGCGCATCTGGTTCGAGTTATTTCTCACGAAGTATCCGCAACAAACTCTAAAAGAAGTTGGTTTATCTATTTTTAAATATAGTATTTCATGCTTTTAAAAATTTTTCTCTCATAATTTTCATACATGTTTATACACCCCAAATGTCTGGATCATGGGAGAGCAAGAACGTTCGACCCAGTCGGGTATTTTACTTATTTTGAATTTTCACAGTATTGGCTAATGGCTGATCGGTCTTAAATGATTTTATTCTATACAAAAACTTACAGTAAATTTAAAAAAAAAATTGCATACCAAAACTTTCAAAAGGATTTTTGGAATATTTGCAAACAAATATTTCAAAATATTTTTTTTCTAAAATTTGATGATTTTTTTTTTGCGTTAAGGTCACAATTTGCTTCCAAATCCGAACGGCTTGGATCATAAGCATTTTTTCAGGATAGGAGATTCGTAGATGGTTTGTTACTTTCTAGAAAGATATATTTTTTTCTTGCAAGAAACAAAAAATTGCCAAGGATTCGGAATCCAGTCATCCGAGAGTACAGTTTGACGCAGACGAACCATAATACACTGTTTATTGTATAAATTTGTCACTTTGAAAAAAATTCGAATATTTAAACAAAAATGCGCGCAACTATTCGTTACGTAGTGCTAATTCATCTATTCTATATTATGAATTTGCATTCCTTTTTTTTTCACAACGAAAAGAAAGAAAAATTCAATTTCGATTCAATAATATCAAATCATGAAGCTTTCTTCGGGATTTATATCAGAAATTTATTTCGTCGACAAGTAAGTAATACTTATTGACATGATGGAAAAAAATCCTTTAAAACCCTTTCACCCATGAACACCAAATCTATCTTCTTCTGTGCGTTCTTATGCTAAGCTATAAGATTATTATAATGTGAATCGGAAAGGATTTGCTTCAGCATTTTTTGAAATACTGCATGGAGTTTTGTGTGTATGAATGGATGTATGTAAGTATATATGTACCCGACGTATGGGTGTATTGATTACATTTTTATTTTAAATTCTTTTGAATAGAAAAAAAAAATAATCATTTATTGTATTTTGTATCTATGAATGTATAGAATTTTCATTGTACAATGTACATTTCTAATAATGCACAGATTGTAAAGTATAAAGAATTATATTTAATGAAATTGTCAATCGGGTGGATTTATATGAAATTGATTAAGAAATATATTTTTATATTATAAAAAGTAATTCAGTTAGACTACTTTATGTTCGGTAGTAAGCGGATTGAATATTGTAATTGCATTAAGTATGATGCAAATTTTATTAAATTCATTTGTTCTGTCTATTTTTTCTCTTTCAAGTGAAGGCTTCAAAATTTACGTCAGAATCTGTTACAAAATTTCAAAATAAAAGTACTGCCCAAGACAGGAACTTTGTCAAATTTAAGTTTGAAATGTCTTAAAGTTGGTGTTTAGAAATAAACTTACACATAATTTGGATTCCAATACATATTTGTACCAAATTTAGAAGAGTAAGTTCAAAATGTTGAGCAATGTTAACAAGGAATTAGAACTAAATTTAGTACTAAGAATACTTGGTGAAATTTGTTTATTATAAATTCTTTCCAGACTTTATCTCGCAAATCGAATCTGAAAGAAATTTGACAATTTTGACATTTGGAAGTTTTAAATAAAATTTTAAGTGAACTTCTCAAAAACTCGAAATAATCAGAAATTATTTCTAGTGTAATATTTTTAATAATGTTGCAATTTTTATTACCAATTTATTTAAATTTCACTTAAGGTTAATAATTTTGGGAAAAAAACAATAAAATTGCAAACAAAATAGAGCCAGCGCAATCATGTCACAAACAGTTAAACAGTCACCGCTTTGTGTGACAGTTAGCAAGTTTATATATCAGAGCATTCAGAAATTTTTCTCTGTCACTTTGGAAGACAACGAGAGTAAAATGTAAACTGAAAATCTGTCACATAGAAGTTAAAATAGCCCAGATTTTAGAAAATCACCCCTTCCGCCTGAGGGGGAAAATAGAGAGGCGCAGGGGGTGAAATAAAAATTTGAAAAAAATTAGGGAAAATATTTGTCAATGTTTTGAATCGAATGAGGGCTATCCAAGACTATGTCCAATTTAAGGACCCACCCAGTGGCGGATCCAGGGCTAATTCGTCAAATTAATTCAATAGAAAAATGCAATACATAATGACGTTTCAGATTTTAATTCAAGATCGGGGCTAAAAAATGTAGATGTGTTAGTTGTGTTTAACCAAGCCCTTACGAATTTGTACTATTATTACAAGGTTGGAGCTGAAAAATTTGAATGAAAGTATATTTTTTGTAAGCCCCTAGAAAATCAGCCGAAAAAAATGAAAAAAATACAACAAATTGAATGTGTGTAGGCTCTATTTATTCCAAGCCCCTAAAAGGAAGATGGAAAATTTAATTTGAGGCCTAGCAGAAAAAAATTTTGCTCAAGCCTCAAGGGAATTGGATGTTTAAATGAGAATGGGGCGGGAAAATTAATATGTTGTTGGTCTAAAGACAGACAAGGTTGGAGCTTATCAATTTTAGATGTAACCCGTCGTTTTTCCAATCTTCAAGAAAATTGAATAAGAAAATGGTGTTGGGGATTAAAAACTTACTGCTTGAATAGAATGCAAGACGAAGCTGGAATTGATGTCAAAAATGCTGGAGAGTTGAACAATTTTTAACTTTTACTGCAGTTTCGTGTAAAATTAGTTTTTTCTAGACGCCTAGGCTCTAGGGAATTGAACGAAAAAATAATAAAGCCGAAAAAGTGTTATGTTATGTTCATGAGATGGGTGAACTAAACGATGTTATTTTGTAAAGTTACATGTTGAATGCAAATGAAGAAGTAAAGGCTAACAATTGATATTTTCAATATAGGCATGAGTTAAAGCTTTTTCACGAGTGCCACCTCGATCATTAGACTCCTTTAGTTGTTCTTAGTCTGGTTATGCTCGTATTAATTGAAAAACAATTTTGCCGCCATCTGGGAGCAAACTATGAACCTTGCGATTCATTGTATACTTTTTTCAGTAATTGAAACATTGGAATTTAGATATAAGTATTCAGTAATAAAATGTTACATTTCTATCCTTAGAAAAGGATATCAATATAATTCATCATAAAAGAACCTATGGAATCTGACCGCAAGAGTAAATATTTTAGTCCAAAGTTCAGTCGAAGTTTATATCACAAAAAAGTAAATCTGACAGAGTTTTGGACTAAAATGGGCAGTTTTGGAGAGTAGTGTCACATTTTCTCATTAGCTCATCTGCTGATATCTTTTGAGCTAAGTTAAACTCAGAAATTGTTTAGAACTTATAGGAACCATAAATACTGTGTTTCCGGCGCCAAAATAACTTTGGTATCGATGAAATGCATGAAATGCTTTTGAAGCAACCGTATCAAATAATTTTGTTTATTATAAAATTAGTTGCGGAAAATTTTAAACATTGCTCGTTTAAGAATAGAACCGGCTCTAGTTAACGTAGTTGGTTTGCTTCGAGCTAACTATTTCTTAAGTTTAAATGCACTAAACAACGCTTCTGAGTGAACTCCGCAACGTAACGTAAGGAAATTTGGTTGAAAACAAGCCCAAATCTGACAGATGAAGAAAGAGACACAGCTACACAACAGAAACAAATTTAAAATGAACACAAAACAAAAATACTTAGAAGCAAATAATTTCTAGCTGAAGAAGGTAATAATGAAATAAAGAATTTGATTGTTAAACATTATTTAATGTACAAGAAGACAAAATATATATCTTTATTTTAATAAAAAAATTGTTGTTCCAATTCCTTGGGAATTCCTTGGGAATTGTTGCAATTTAAGGCGTTTTTCTTTTTAAGCTCCGAGCAAAGCACTAAGCTGTCAAAAAAAGACCTGTGTTTCTTTTTTAGCTCAGAGAACTCAGAGCGCTTAACCTTTGTTTCTCACGCTCCATGAGCTCAGAATAGAAAGACCGAGCGAATGGAGTAAATTGCTGAGCGCAGCCAACTTCGCTACTTTTTACACTCATTTCACATGGGAGCGTTCACAACTTCAATTTCAATTCACATTTTTATAATTTTTCGAGATTTTGATTGGGCAGCTATCAGGTGATAGCTATAAGTCAGTACTAAGCTATAGTGCGTTGAACGCATCACAATCGTATGACAGTTCAGTGCTCAGATGTGTTTCGAAATTATATTGGAGAGCTCTGGTCATACTCTGGTCAGAGCTAATTCCGATAGCTCGAGCTCTACTCCATGCTCTGATCTGAGTTAAAAAAGAAAAACGCCTCTAGTTGAGTTGTAGGTACAGTGCATGTGTGTTTCATCGCTACAATATTGCAAAATTGGAACTTCCTAGTTGGATTCATCCTAATTTTATAATGTCTAAAATCGTATAAATGCTAAAATAAACTTTTGAAAACATTTTCTTTTAGGTAATTCTTTTTCGTGAAATAACTTTTTCAATGTATAAAGTACACTTTTTACGAGATAAAGAAGGGTTTTGTTGCATTTAAAGTTAGACGAGTGCTTTAGAGTTAAAGTATATTTATCTCGTTTAAAATTGAAAAAGAGCCAGCTCTCGCTCTTAAAAATGCATTTAGAGCTGACTCTCATTTTAAGAGTAATTTAGTGTTGGTTTTAAATGTTTAAAATTTTGCGCCAGTGTCTCGAAATTGCATCTGAAGCTTTTATATCAGCTTGTTTTTGTTCCTTAAAAATCGCATTTTAACTCATCGCAAAGTTTTGTCAAATATTTTAGCCGAGTGGTACGCAACTCCAGAAGAAAAAATCGTTTTTTAGTATCGTACATCACTAACATATCTATGAAAATTAAGAGCACGAAATAATTATTTACCGTATTATTCTCGAGCTATTCAATTTGTAACAGCTTATTTTTTGTGAGACTTAGGTGAACTTTACTTTGGTAAAATAAAAATCGAAGTCAAGAAATATTGACAACAAACAATTTTTCAAAGTCGAAGGGAAAATCCCTTTGACACCTGATATATCAAAAACAATATTTTAAAACGGTTTGCAAATTTTACTGAGAAAACAGCAGCTGTTTTATTTTAAATTTTCTGCACAAATATTATGTAAAAATATAACAAACATTTTAGATGGTGTTTGGAGAACAATGTGGGATCTTAAATTCAGCACGTTCTGCGTACTACTTGGATATATTAATCTTACAAAAATACATTCAGAATTAAAAGAAATAAATTTGAGTCTTTAGAAAAAGTTCTTTTAACTTTTTTGTACAGTGTGCAGTTCTTGAGATTAAATGCGAATAGGTTTAAGTCATATAGGAGCTTTCAATAGAGCGAGACGTCAAGTTGAGCAATATTTATCTCTGATCGTGATTTTTTTTTTGTCATTATTAGCAAACGTGCAAGATCCCCTAGTGCCGAGGACAATCTTATGTCCTCGGGTAGTAAGTTTCCGAAAACGAAAACTATGAACGTAAATAAAAGGGACTCCAGAGGTAACTACTGGAGTCCTTTGCAATGTCTGCCAGATAGTGACACCGACAATGAAAATGAAGGTGAAAAAATGGACGAGTCCACATCGCCAGATAAGCCCACCAAAAGATTGCAAATTCCTCCCATAAAACTATTACAAAAACCTTGTGAGTTTGTGCATACCCTGATGGAATCAATTAAAGTTTCCGATTATTCAATCAAAAAAATGTCAATAGGTATAAAAATTATGTGCGAATCATTAAATTCTTATAACCTAGTGCTCGAAAAATTAAATGTGGATAATTGCCAGTTCTTTACTCATGCACTCAAAAGTGAAAAAGCTTTTAAAGTTGTTTTGTATGGCTTAAGTGAACTAAACACTACTGTGCTGAAAAATGAACTGATCAAACTTGGACTGCTGTGCAAAGAAGTTAAAATGATCACGAAAAAATATGATCAATATACGGATACTTTCTATATAGTATCTCTTGAAAGTGGTTCAGTGAAACTGTTTGAACTAAAGAAAAATTATCGTTCAATATTTCACACTCAAATTAACTGGTCGTATCAACGAAAACAAAAAAATCGTTTGACCCAATGCAGAAATTGCCAATTGTTTGGTCATGGCGAGAGAAACTGTCATGTGAAAACATACTGCTCTATATGCGCGGCTTCTCATAAGACCGAAGAATGCACTAATACAGAAGTTCACAAATGTGCAAACTGCAACGAGAAGCATAAATCAACAGATAGCGCATGCGCAATCAGAAAAAGGTATCTGGAAATGAGAGAGAAGCTTTCAAATAAAGCAAGTCATCGTGCTTACGCTCAGCCAAAGAATATAAACCCTGTCAACATACAGAAGTTCAACTCTTCTCATCTGTCAATGGACGATTTCCCATCTTTACCTCAACGTATGCATGGAAGGCAAGTGCAGAATAACAACGTTTATGTTCCTACAAGACCAAGTACATGGGACAAGATAACACCTGTGGTGGATACTCAGCCAAGTACGAGTTTTATCAACAAACCAACGTCAGCTACGTGTGGTGAGTTATTCTCAATGGAAGAATTAAATACACTTGTAATGGAGATGATTACTAAATTAAGTTCATGTAAAACAAAAATAGATCAATTTCAAGCTATCGCACAGTTAGCTACTAAGTTTCTCTATTCCAATGTCAAGTAATATGATAACAAATAATATGCTAGATTATAATTTAAATATTATAACATGGAATGCCAAAGGCATTCGTAATAAAAATATAGAATTTTTGAATTTTTTGAATCAAAATGCTATTGATGTAGCTTTTGTAACGGAAACATGGTTAAGTTCAGATATATCTTTTTCTACACCAAATTATACATGTCATCGCGTAGATCGAATTGATCAAATCGGTGGAGGTGTAGCAATGTTAGTAAAAAAATCAATTCAGCATTCTCTCTTGCCTGTTGTTAGGACTCGATATGTTGAGAATGTTGGTGTGGAAATAAAGTTAAGGCATCATGCAACTATAAAAATGTTTTGTGTGTATTTTCCAGGAAAAAATTCATCTGTAGAAAAGAGAATGCATTTTAAAAGAGACTTAAGAAAATTGATTATTAGAAACGAAAATTATATAATTGGAGGTGACTTTAATTGTAGACATAGAGATTGGGGATGTATTCGTGCGAACTCGTGGGGTAATGTTCTTGCTAGTATGTCTTGTTTGTTTCCGTATTCAATGTTGTTTCCATTTAGTCCAACTTATTTTCCTTCTGGATCGAGAGGTTCACCTTCCGTCCTTGATCTTTTTATAACGAACATTCCTTCGTTTTTCAGTCAGCCTGAAACTATCAATGAATTAAGTTCCGATCATGTTCCTGTTTTTTGTAAAATGAATGAATCAGCTGAAACTAGAGAACAATACTTCTTGGATTTAAAAAATGCCAACTGGAGTCGTTTTAGGTCAGTTATTAGATCCAAGTTAAGTTCAATTCCTACAGATTTGGATAGAGTGTGTTCAAAAGAAGATGTTGATGCTCATGTTGATGTATTTTCCAACCAAATTCTAGAATCAGTACAGTCTTGTGTTCCAAAAAAAACCAAAAAACCTTTTTTTATTAAGTTGCCGGATTATATTCTAGAATACATTCGTATAAGGAATTCGTTAAACAGGCAATGGCAACGTTACCGCCTACCACAATACCGTATTGAAGTTAAATTTTATAACAAAAAGATTGCGGAGGAAATTAGTAAGTTTCGAAATAAAAATTGGAATGAAAAACTTAGTAAGTTGGAAAAAAGTGCCAAACCGTTTTGGAACATAGCCAAAATTATTAAAAATAAAAACAGACAAGTACCTAATCTTGAAAATAATAATGAAGTAGTGTATCGAAATTCAGATAAGGCTAATGTTTTTGCATCAACATTTTTGAAAAATCATTCTGTGTCCCAACACCTCAGCGATGATTCCACTAAAATCCTTGTGAGTCAAACATTAAATATAGTTAACTCACAGATCATTGAAACTCCTAGGGATCAGTTTATAACTAGAGGGGATGTGAAAAATATTGTTTCAAACTTAAAAACTAAAAAGTCAGATGGACTAGACAACATTAAAAATATTTATTTAAAAAAACTACCAAGAGCAGGGATTGAGTTCATAGCGTTCTTAATTAACGCTTGTCTTAAAACGCAATACTTTCCAGCTAAATGGAAGTATGCTAAGGTAATTCCAATTCCTAAACCGGGAAAGCAAATGAAACTCCCTACTAGCTATAGACCGATAAGTCTGCTTAGTTGTATAAGTAAAATATTTGAAAAAGTTCTCAAAGCAAAAATATTACGAATCGTTGATGACTTTAATATACTTCCAAATGAACAATTTGGATTCAGAATGCATCACAGCACTTCCCATCAAGTATTAAGAGTCTGTGAAAATGTAAGAAAAAATCGTTCTATTGGCAAATCGACTGGTCTTATTCTACTCGATATAGAAAAGGCTTTCGACTCAGTATGGCATGATGGGATTGTGCACAAGATGGTATGTTTCGGGTTTCCCATGTATCTCGTAAAAATAATTCAAAGTTTTTTATCTAACCGCTACTTTAGTGTTTTCGTGAATAACTGTCCGTCAAACTGTTATCATGTCAACCAAGGTGTCCCACAAGGATCAGTACTAGGCCCTTTTCTGTACAATATCTTTACAGCTGATATTCTCAGGTTACCCGAGTGTCAAATAGCTATATTCGCGGATGATACAGGTATCTTTTCATCGCATGAATTTAGTCTTAACATTGAGACGAATTTAAAAAATGCAATCGAATTGATGACCAAATATTATGCAAAATGGAAAATAAAGCTGAACATTGACAAACTACAAGCTATCTTTTTTAGTAGAAAAAGAAAGTCTTGTTATCTTCCAAGCAATCAGCTTAACATTAATGGTGTGAATGTCAAATGGGACTCAAGTGTTAAATATCTTGGTATTTATTTAGATCAAAAACTAACTTTTAGGGAGCATATTGCCAAAACTTTGCAAAAAGTAAGCATTGCTATAAATATATTATATCCTTTTATAAATAGAAAGTCGTGCCTTAGTAAAGATAACAAAATAATTATCCAAAAAGTTATATTCCAGGCAATCCTCCTCTATGGGTGCCAGGTTTGGGGAAAATGTGCAAAAAGTCACCTCAAAAAACTGCAAGTATCGCAGAACAAGCTACTCAAAATGATGCTTAACCTTCCACGATACCATTCCACCTTAGATTTACACGAGAAAGCAAATGTTGAAATGATTTCTTTTAGAATAAATAAACTAAATAGCAATTTTTTGCTGAATTGCGAGACCTCCGATAATCCACTCATTAATCAATTGATTCCTTAACCATTTTTTTGAAGTAATTTGTAATAATTTTGTTTTTCTGTTCAATATTTATTATTTATCTAATTGTTTACTCATATATCTATTACTTATTTGTTTAACTGTTAATTTATTTATGTTATCATTGATATGTTTTATACTACTTATTTATTTGTTTTTCTATTAAATTATTTTGCTTTGTTTTATGGTCAATTTATTCATGTTCACACTGTACCTATTTATATATTTAATTCTTTATTTATCTATTTACTTATTTATTTATTCATGTATTTATTTATTTATTTATTTACTTATTTATTTTTTATTTTATATACTTATTTATTCATTTATTTATTTATTCATCTAGTTGTTTACTTATTTATTTATTTAGTTATTTATCTATTTATTTATTTATTTATCTATTTATTTATCTATTTATTTATCTATAAATTTTTGTATCCATCTATTTAATTTTTTTATTATCATATTAATTTATTTATTTATTTATTTATTCAAATTTTTATTTATTGATTTATTTATTCACTAACCAACTACTAATATACTAAAATAAACCTATCTATTTATTATTATTCATACTAACTTCATTTTTACTAACCTGCTTCATAACTATAGTTTTGAAGTTTAAATTTTATCCGAGTCAAAATGTACCTGCCCTTTTCAATTTGCATTGAAGGTTTTGTTTGTATTTTCCTTCAAAATTAATATCCTTACCTTATTAAATTTCAAAATAAATTAATATACTTATTCAGTTGAAAGATATCATAATGTAGTATATCAAATCTCTGTATGTAAACTGTGCGGTAGCTTACCAAATGTAATTGTTAATACGAAAATAAAGATCTATCTATCTATCTAAGGTTTAAGTGCGTTATCATTCATAAAGAATACCAATTACAGCTTCTCCATTTTCAGTCATAAATTTTGACTTTAATCTAAGTATATTTTTCCATTATGAAACATTTTGTTATTTGGCTAACCACTCGATTATACATTACCTCAATTATGATTGAGAGAATTAAAAAAAATGCCTTAAGGAGGGGGAGGGGGGACACAGCCAAATCCTAGATCCGCTACTGGGACCACCCAACACCTTAGGGTGTCCGTTATTTCCCAAAATCGTTTTTAACTAGCAGGCACCACCTAAATCAAAAGTTTATGCCCTAAACAAAAATTGGCCAACAAAAATTTTGTAAGAGGTCATTTACACGTGGCTCTAAGTCCATTTTTTTCCATACAAATTTGTATGGGATTTTCACTCTTTTCACGTTGTATTTTTTTCTCTTGATTCAGATGAAAAAAGGATCTTGACGCATCTGATAGTTAGAATTTTAACTAGTTTTTATGTTTTAAGATAAGAAGAACTTATATTGAGAAGAATTTATAGTCGCGTGTACCAAAAGATAAGCTGATTCGTGATTTTTCAATCACTGGTAAACCTATGACTGTGATTTCCAATTTACTGTGAGTTTAACCTGTGATTGTGATTCTTGATTTAAAAAAAATGTATTAGAAAATCTCATATTTTTGAAGTCTTAATTATTGAAAAAAATATCTGATAAGCATGAATCTTTAAATATACAAAGTTGAAAATAGATTTATTTTACAAATATTTATCATATGCTTACATTTAAAATAAATTTAAAATTTAAATTTATAAGAAATGATTGTTCTCAAAAAAAGTAGTTGTGGAAGTGGGTGGATTTCTAAAAATTTTGGATGTACATAGGTCAGGCTAAATAGCTTTTTTGAAAATAGATTTCTAAAAATGTAACATACTCCGCTTAAGGCTCTTGCGAGTTTATATACAAAATTTTGGCTCTCTATAACAAATTAATTAGAAAACTTAAACACATATATGAGAAGGCGTGGCAATGGTTAAATTTCCAAAAAAATGGAGGAGACATTTCAAAGATATTAAGAGAAAGCGTGACAGTGGGTGGATTTCCAAAAATATTTATGCTGTTTCTTCGGATCAAGACAACTTATTTACAAAATGTCTGCTCTATGGAGCAACGTATAAAGGAGACAACTCAAATGCAATAATAGATAACAGAAGTGGCAGTGGGCGGTTTTCCAAAAATGATATTTATTAGGCTGTACCCAACTTATGCTCCAGTTATAGATATCACTGAAATTCATCATTGAAAATTTTAATGATTGATTTTGAGGCATGTAGAAAGCAAAATAATATATTGTTTTGATGAACAAATTAAGCTAAGGACTTAATTAATATTTCTAGTCAAAACAAAATTTTAAATAGGCCCAACTTTTTACATAAAAAGACTTCTATTATTTCAATGATTACTACGTTAAAAGTCATTTTGGGGAAAGTTGGGCCTATTAAAAATTTTTTTGATAAGAAATATTAACTTAGTCTTGAGCTTTATTTGTCCATCAAAATAATTAATGATTTTGCTTTCTTAATGTCTCAAAATCAATCATTAAAATTTTCAATGATAAGTTTCAATGATAGCTATAACTGGCGCCTTATTACCAAATGTTAAAGCTAACGTACTAAGGAGTATAGGTAGTGACAGAAGGCGTGGCAGTAGATGGATTTTCAAAAATGTGTATATGTTTTGTCTAGGCTCTAGACAACTTATTTTCAAAACTTTAGCTCTTTAGGGTTTGGCGCAACATATTTACGAGAAAATTTAAATATAATATAAGTAGGCGTGGTAGCCGTTGTGAATCTGTGACTTTTCACAGAATGTGAAATGAATATATGCAACACATCAAATGTTTTACATATTAATTAATTTTTCATATATCTAGATCCATCAAATCCTTTTTCGGATCAATTGATCAAAATTTTTGCAATTTTGTTAAATATAAAAATAATTTGTCAAAAAAAATCTCAATTTTTTGACAAAAGAAAATTGAAATTTACAAAGAATTTGAACTATTTGAAAATTTTTGTAGGATATTTTTACTTCTGTAAACATTAAAACATTGGTTTTCTGTGACACTTTTATATTTTATACTATCCACCTGGCAACCCATTTTTAAATGTACATTCTAACGCTATTATACTATTTGCTTTTGTTAATACAATATACAAATTTTGAAGATTGAGTTTAAATATTTTATTCAAAACCTTCAAGGCATGACTCAAATAAAAAAACCTAAAATGAAATAATTTCCTTAAATGTGTATGGAGATAAGAAGTTATCTCATATGAAAAAAATTACCCAAAATTGGAAATGAAATAAATCTTGGAAACGACTCTAATGATTTGAATGAAATTTTCAGAGTATTTTGTTATGGAGAAGTAAAAATATAAAAATTAGTTCTTCAAAAATACACCTACTGACACGCCCATTTGTTCTAATGTCTAGAAAACACACATAATGATTTGGGTGTGATTTCAGTTTTTTTTTTTTAAACAAGGACAAAATATAAAAATTGAGTTTCATAAAAACCGCCCACTGACACACCCATTTTTTGTAACATCTAGGAAACGGATATAATGATTTGGGTGAAATTGTCAGAGCTAGTTTCATGAACGAGAAAAATTTGACTTTGTTAAATTCACCCACTGACACGCCAACTTTTTTTCAATATTAAGAAAAACCGACGTATTGATTTAAGTGAAATTTTCAGAGTTTTTTTTTCAAAAATAGAGAAAAAATTATAAAGTGGTTTAAATTAAGTCCGCCTACCTAAGAAAAATTATTATAGTTTTTGGTCGAGTGAAAATTGTCCCAAGGACCAAGAGTCTCATAGAAATGTTAAGATAAGATAAAAAGGTCATAGGTCCCACGTGAGCTTGAACTACATAAGTATTTCGATCTTAATACTTTTTGAGTGGCCATATACGACCGAGTCATGCCAATATATTTGGTTCTGGCAGATCTCAGATTGACTGAGGAAAATCCAAATGAATCTATCCCACACATGACTGATTTTGGATCGGCATCAGGTCGTTTGGCTCGTTGGCTCTGTTGTGCGTGGCTAACTTAAAAGATTGCATTTTATCAATCACCTCGATGTAACAGGCTTATTAAATATAGCTTGCATCATCCGTTCTATGTCAAAAATCGAAACTCATTAAGAAACATAAAAATACACTCAAAGAACAAAAATTTGCAAACAATTTTTTTTGTTTTATAATTAAATTTTTTTGAAGATGCTACTTGGCAAACCAGCGCCACTCCGCGCCCATGACTCATGACTTAATTTGTTGCGATAAATAAAGCTAACAAATACAGGACTCAGGAGGAAGCCCTGAGGAATCATTTCGTTGTTTGTTTGGGGACTTACTTCATGCGTTTTAAGGGATTTATTTCGTCTTAAGACTTGGTGTCTAATTTTAAAATGCAAAAAAAACCCTATTTGGAGAGTTATTTCATTTATGGTTTGGAGGCTTGGACTTTTTCATCTCAAATATGTAATGATGTATTTATTTCCATGAATTATATAATTTTACACATAATTTGAACTAAATGTTGAAGAATCACATTTCTATGAAGCTATTTCTAAAGATTGTTTCCATATCAACAAGAGGTTGTATAATTTCTAACTAAACAAACAATATTTCATAGTTGAGCAACCATAACCATTAAACCCTCAAGTGTAAAAGTTTGTTTACTACTTAAAACCAATGAAGTTGAGTTAATTATTACATTTTCATTCACAAAGACTTACCCAGAAATGCAGGAATAGCACCCAGTGGCATAACGAACAAACTAACCAACAAATCGGCTATGGCCAATGAGAAAAGGAAATAGTTCGTTACATTTTGTAGTTTTCGATCCAAAGCCACAGCCAAACAAACCAAAATGTTCCCCAAGCCACCAGCAAAAATGAAAGCAATCACAAAAAGGAATATCCATTCGTAGCCATGTTGTCCTTCTCGAGCTGTGTGTAATCCGATATTATCCGTCGACCACATTTCGCTGAAATTACTGCTTCCATTATTTGCCAATGTTCCACTTCCGGCTATTGTCTGATTAAGCATAGCAAATGGACTGGACCACCAACTATATTCTGCACTTGGATTTAAATTTAAACTTAAAATGCACTCGAGATGTCTGCTCAGCGGCATGGGTGGCACACTGGGATTAAGATTGGAATTGACCGACAAGTTCTCAGATAAATTCTCAAATATCGATCCAATAATACCACGACTGGCACTAGGCTGAGAGCACACAAACGTCCGACTTTGTACTAGATCACAATTGACACTACTATTAGTGGCCACCATTACCGCCCCGAGTGTTGGCAGTAATGGCAGCTGATTGGTAACGAGATCAGGTAACTTTGATACGACTAAATTAAATTCAGATACTGGATTTATGACATTACGAACTAGGAGCGTGGTATTGAGGATACAATCGTGGGCATATAAGCTCAGTGTGTTTTCCATCGCATCGGATGCCGGGGACTGACACGCAAAGTGGGCGCTCTTCGAAGAGCTATGGAAGGATTCGAGTAGGCATTTGTATGTATCAGTCGATGGTGGCGATGAGGATAATGCGTCTGATTTGGGAGAGTTACACAAAATATCCGGACCCCAGAAGGAAGACCATGTCTCGTTGGCCACTCTGCATAAGTAGACGAGGTCATCAAAGATGTTGGCCATCGCCGTTGCCGTTGAGTCTGCCTGCTTGGTATTTTCCGATTCTGTTGATGTTGACAGTATTGGATTTGGGTATGATGGGGATTCGGTGTTATTGAAGGATGTTGCAGTCGATGACATGGATAGTGGTGATGTAGGTCCTCGACCATCATATCCGTACGCACCCATTTCATTATCAAGCCTTGCAAAGTGATTCCTTGTCGAGTTATTAATTATGTCCAGTACTTTTGTGTACTTATAAAGTTCAGTTATTTTTTCAGATTGAAAGCTGAAAGAGAAGAATTTTAGTTTAAGTTAGGTGTTTCATTTATTTCTAATTCATATAATTATTTGTATTTAAAAAGGGTAAGGGATACAATTATATGTTTATATATTATGTAAATTAGGTATGGTGTAGAAAAAGGTCAATCATGTGTATGTATGGTGTTGTTGAAGGGGAAACATTTACTTAAATCATTTTTTAAAGCGTTTTGCTGCTAATTTTTATTATTTTGAACATGAAAAAAATGTGGAAACCTCTCCAGATGCCAAACGCGTATCTGAAAAATAAGAGTTGATGGCCTAAAAGACAGTTGCTTAGTTGAAGCATCTTCGGTTATTACTTAATTGTTCCCACTTTTAGGGAACATACCTACCTTTTTCGATGTCAAAGAGTGGAATTTCCACTTTTTTGGTAATTTAAGCTTAACAAAATGCGAAAATGCTTTGAGAATCCAAAATGGGCTTGGGAAAACAATGGTTGATGTCTTAAAGTATAGGTATTGAGTAGAAGCACCTTCCGTTAAAATATCAGTGTTACCTCTTTTCGAGAACATACTTTTTAATTTCAAAGATTGGAATTTCCACTCTTTTGGTAATTTTAAATATTTTATGACGTGAAAAAAGTAGCGGAAATGCCTCCAAATACCAAACGCATGTTTAAAAAAAAGGTGCAAGCTTTTTCATGTTCAAAATATTAAAAAGATTATAAAGAACAGGCAAATCCAACCCTTTGATATCAAAAAAGTATGTTTCCAAAAGTTGCAACACTTACATTTAACACAAAGATGTGACTACCTAAAACCATTGTTTTAAGACATCAGTCATTATTTTTCCAACACACGTTTAATGTCTAGATGCGTTTCCGCAATTTATTCAAGTTAAAATCTACCAAAATAGGGGGAAGTTCCGCATTTTGAAATAAAAAAAGTATATCTCTGAAAAGTGTCAACATTGAAATTTAAACCGTAGGTGCGTCTACTTATTTTTCAAGGAATGAATTTTTATTTCCCAACTCACGTTTGGCACTTACAGGCATTTCCGCAACTTTTTTCAAGTTCAAGATAATAAAAATTATCAAAAAAATGGAGGTCCCACCCGTTGACTTAGGAGAAAAGTATGTTCCCGAAAAGTAGCAACACTGAAATTTTACCTGAAGGTGCGTTTATTCAAAACGTTTCTTTTAAGATATCTATGATCATAGAACTTTCCAAGTAATTTGAGATTTTGTTTTTATTTCCACAGGTTTTGTGCCATCTTTGAAAATGGCGTCCAAGCGTCAGGATTACAACAGTGACTCCTTTACTAAAAAAATATCCTTGGAATGTCAGAAATAATTTACAAACATACAAATAATATTCTCCCTTACAAAAAGTGCTAGCAGTTCGGTTTCCTTACCAGATTACAGATTTTAAAAAATGGCGCCCAAGCGACAGGATTACAAAAATGACTTCTAAATCTCATATTTATTGTGTAGGGAATTAACTCGAGTCATATTAAAATGTCCCCGCCAAAAAACTCACGGGATTTGGTTTCCAGACCGGACTATTAGGGTTTTTTTTTATCTATGCTTTTTGACAGCTAGTTGTGAAAATTTGCAAAAATTACAAACAAACAATCAAAGTGAGCGTATTGGGTATTTTTTGAAATATTGGAAGACACGGGTCGGTCTTAAACACATAACAAGGATTATTTGGACATTTTAGGGGTAACGCTATCGCACTGTAGATGTCCTTATCCACATATCGGATACAAAAATATCAGTTGAGCGTTATTTGCAATATCTACAGGACAAGATTACTACAAACTGTGGGATCTGGAATGACAATTTTAGAACGAAGGAAAATGATTAAGTCTCATTTTTCAAATCGAAAATCTCTAATGCAAGCATCATTTCAATTGTATGTGGCCTGTCCAGGTGCAAGTACAGGGGGGAATGGGTGCATTACCATCCTGGGTAAGAACGAAGGCAGAAAAAAAAGAATAATTTAATAAAGTGAAATCAAAAAATCTAATGCCCATTTTCTCGAAAGACTTATAATTATTTTAACAGCCATTTAGCCTTTAAATAATGGTTTTTGGTTTCATCAAATGCTTTTATAATTAAGAACATTTTAAATACCCTTGCACGCTAAAAGCTCGTTTTTGTCTCATTAAATCTTAAAAGTCCATTTTGTTCAGCCATTCCAGTTAACAACAGCTGATATTTTGCTGTCAGAATAATTGTCCCCTAATCCATAATGCTTACTAATATCCAGGGATGTGAGGCAAACTTATTTTAATTAAAATGTCCCTAAAATATCCCTTTTCTACATTAGGTGTGTTTGTTTGGTATTTATAGCTAGCGTAGCAATGCAGGCGCCAATAAAACGTTATACTAACTTTTATATTCAACCCAATCCCAGCGCCACATAAGGCTAAACTTAACGAAATTTCATCTCAACTTTTATATCCACCATTTTACTGGCGTATTTATCGACACTTTTGGGTTTGATATTGTTTTCCAAGGGAAATTTTACTGTGGTAGCTATAATTTTTTCAATATAACCCGCCTATTGGTGAAGCTGAAAAATTTTAAATATCTGATTAAATTTTAGCAGGGGCTTAGATAAAGCAATATTAGTGTTTGTTTAGGAAATTGGCCATAAGTTTAAAAAACTAGGTTCGTAAAAGTATAAAATATGTTTCATATTCTTGTGAAAAATTCAAAATGGAATTTTATTATTGATCCGATCGTGAATCTTTTAAAATAAAACTCGTTATTACGATCAAATCCGATCCGTTAAATATGATTCGATCCTGAATTGATCATGATTGAAGATCCATTCACGATCCATTTAAATAAGAAAGAAAAACATATTTGAACAAAACAGAGAGAGTTTCGAAAAGTCAAAGTAACGAAAGATAAAGTATCGAAGGATGATGTTTCGAAATCCTCGATACTTCGTTGCTTCGTGAACAATTCAATAAAATTGACACAATTGATAGCTGATACAGTATTAAAAAATGAAACAAATATTTTCAAAACAGGGTGTTTCAAAAATATGTCAACAATTTGCAACTTCATTGTTCTTTGAGCGATTTCAATGATTTTTTTTCTAAACAATCATTTTCGTAAACTAATATTTTTTTTTCGTAATTAATAATAGAGATAATCTATTTTTAATTCCCTTTTTTAAAAATATCCAAATTTCAACGAAAATCACCTTTTTCCAAAGCAGTACAATAAATGTGAAAATTTTAGATTTCTTAGATACTTTTTTGAATACTATGTTTTGATGACATTCTGCAAATGCATTTTCTACCGCAGTACACGTTTTCGAAAACGGCCTATAACTGGCAAGGCCATTGGCTAAATTTTCTTGTCCTAGCTAAAGAAGTGGCTAAAACTTTCACTTGAACGTCATGTATGGGAATAGGAACATACTAAGGAAAATGGTGGGTGACGAGGTGTGTAGTGTAGAGCGGTATGAAATGCATTTCTTCAAATTTTGTGTAGACGACATCAAGATTATAGAAACTATGGAAACAATTTCGAAGTGACGTGACCCAGCGCAGCTGGCCAGGTGACACGAAAATCCTGAATCCGCGCCTCAATCATGAGACGTGTTTTCACGTGTAACTTTGGTTTACACGTTGGTATTGAATTGATGTTATTTGTGATTTGAGAGAAGTCCTCAACTAATCATTGACTGCTAGATCCATTTTATGGACTCAATGGGTATAACTTAGGTCAAAGAAAACATTTTTCGACTTGAATATTGTAACGACTGTCACATTTGCACTATAGTGACTCTCGAATGAACTATAACCACTCTCGAATAAAAGAAACACCGAATTTGGGATAAGATATGACACAAACCAACCTACGGAGAGCTTTGGTGAGCTTGCGAACTTCCAATACCAAATGTCAAATTGAAAGCTTTGGAAAGGGAAATTTATGAGAAATTTCCCCTATTGAAAGCTCTAGAAGCAAATACCAGAACCTTCCAGCTTTTTCGGGAACCTTTTGAAAAGTATAAAAGGACATGTCTGACCGGCAGAGGACGCAGTTTATTTTTAATCGTGAATGAGTAAAGTTGGTTGTACAAAAAGTCAAGTTAGTGAACTAATTTCAGTGGTGAATTGTTTTGTTGTAAGAAAAGTAAAGTGTTTTAATTTGAGTAGTAAATAAGTGGAGAGTTTAAATAAAGTGAATAAGTTTTATTAACGAACCTGAGAAAACATTACAATATTGTACACAGAATAAGTGGAAAATTATTTTGAATTTTTTTTGTATTTTGTTATATTTATTTTTTTAATTCTTAAGTTTTTTATCCACTTTTAAATTTAAAATGTTAAAACAAGAACCAAACTGATTTTTCACTCAAATTCATTGTTTAGTGAAATTTTATAACACTTATAATAGCTAATTTTTATTTAGTTTAACACTTTGTGCTTTGTGTTTAAATATACCAAAATATTTATCAAAATCCAACTATTAAAACTTAGGTAAGTTATAAGATTTTTTTGATAGCCAAATCCATTTTTATTAAGACATAATATTAATATTTGTGTTTAAAATTAATTTGTTTGTTTGTTAAATATTGCATAAAATACCGTTTTGTAAAGTATAATTTTTCAAGACCAAGATTTTGAAAAAAAAAACATCAAATCGCGACGCACGGCCAGCACAGTTAATCATATCTCCAATAGGTATGACATTAATAAAAATTTTGTATAGGTACACAAATGTATTAAATATTTGTCAATGAAACATGAGGTGCTTAATATGGTACGGTTGATACGAAACTGATTCAAATACATATTTCATATTTCACATTATCAATGTGGATGTGATTGTGTACAAGTAATAGAACAAAAAGTCTGGCATTTGAGCTTTATTTAAAGAACTTAACCTTGAAGATCAGATCATTAGAATTGAAATTATGATTTGTATTTTGCTTAAGTTAACCATATCAATTGATTTAAGAGGTTTTGAAAAAAAAAAAATATTGAGTACCTATGTATGTATTTGGCAACCTCTGTTGCTTCGTTTATCATCAATTTATATTTAGACTATGATGCTGCATAGCATGTTCTTTTGACTCAAAGTCAAGTAAGCAGACCAAGACAAATTTTATCTCGGATTTTTTTTTCAAGCAGTACGCAGCTGAATTGGATTTTTGAAGCCGTAGAAAACTATGTGAACATTTGTGATTTTGGCAGGGGTATTCAATCCATCGACAGCACCTTTAATGGAATTTTATAGTTGATAGCTTGACAGATTGGAAAAGAACTATATTTTGACTAAAAAGTTTATTTTGACCCAAATGTCAACCATACTGCCCTAAAAGCCATTTTCTCTGAAGAAGTAAAAAGAACTTCAAAATTTCGGAATTTTTAAAGGTCATTTAACTCTTCAATATAAGTTGATATGGCTTGACAGATGGGGGACAACCTACATATGTTAACAAAAAAGTGAATTTCGATGCAAATATTGCCAAACTGTCCAAAAATCGCATTTTTTCAGAGAAGTAAAAATACTGAAAATTTTAGAATTTTATTGCTCACATTATATTGTTCGCCATCAAGCACAGACAAACAATTTTTCTTTAAAAGTACTTAATTTTTGTAGTTAAAATTTTCAAATTTCTGTGAATTGAAGGAAATTTTATTTTTTTTTTCATTTCTAGCTGCGCTACTGTTCTCATTTGTGTTTTGTTTTTATCTCTACACCTTCAGAATTTGTAGTGATTAAACTTGTCTTTGCTCGATCTGCGTTCTAGGCTTAAGCAACCGAGCATTGTATAGCAATCAACAATAAAGATAAATGTTAAAGAACACCTTTCACCACTAGGAACTGCTGTCGGCATCGGGCCACACAAATCAGAGTCGACTTATCTTAAAAGCTCTTTTTCTTTAGTCTATTAACAAAACTTTTCACTTTGGGAAAGCTGATCTGTCAAATTCTTTTTTGGAATTCAGCACAGACGAAGTGGTATCGTTAATTAATGAGGCAAAACTAACGAAACATCAGTATTTAATATTAAAAGATTTTATTCATTCAAAATTAGGTACCTAATGTTTTGTCTTCCTATCAGAAGGTGCAAAAAGCCAAGAAGCAATGTTATGATTTGTCACATCCTGTCTTCCTCTTCAACTTATTTGCAAGTCGAACTCTCCTGACACAGAATTTTGTCATCTGGAAAAATCTCCGCACTGATATAATATAAAATTATAACCCAGTTTTTGTGAAACAGAAAAAATTCCTCGTTTCTTTCAAATCAGTGTTCTAGGTTTTGGAAGATTTAGAACTTTCAGGCTGACTATTTTCACTTGCTGACCATATATGTACCATGAAACTTCTTGGCCATTACATATTGCCTTACTTTCAAAATGCCTTTGATATTCATCGAACATCTTTCCCGTCCCTTCCTCTACAGTGAAATCACCTTTATTTCGACCCTTTTTCTTTATCCAATGCATTTTCAGGCTTTGGTAAGTCTATGCTCTACAATTCTAAGCATGCTGCTTCCAGTTATCTAGACTAAGCTTTCTGGCATCCATGATGGCTTGGTCCTGAAACTAGAGGTTCGGTTTTCTTCGTCCTCTCGAACCTGGGGGCTGGAATTCAAAGACTCTCTTAGCTGCAGAAATATTGTCAATTCGCTTGATGTGGCCGAGCCAATGTAGTCAATTTTCTGGACAATCTCCATTCCTGATTGAGTTCACGATAGTATCTTCTTCTGGATCCGCCTTCCTCGCATACAGGACTAAATACACATTAGATACTAAAGTACCTCTCCCACTCGGCACCATAAAGAAAGACTGGCAGTGCAAGGGTGTAGAAGTGGGCAATTCGTCTATCGTGTGAAAAGGTAAGCGCCTCTGCTGCGTGAAACCGAAGTAACGCCCGTTTTGCAAGGGTAACTCTTCGGCGGATCTCCACTAGTTATGTCGTTCCTGGAATTAATGTTTACTCGGAGTTAAATGAACTCATTAACTATTTCGAAGTTGTTGCTATCAAATCAAGAGTGATGACGTTTTGTCCTAGCTTATTGGCAAATCTTTCATTTATTGTTCAAAGGATGTATTTGTTCTAGTCCTCGTTTTCATGTTGACCAACAAGTTTCTCCCATTCTTCAGCTTGTTGAGAGTGGCTGATGATGTCGATATCATCAGCATATCCTAAAAGTTGACAGATGTTGAAAAAGGTTTTATCAGTGTGAATGCCTGCCCTGTGCACTATTTGCTCCTGAACGATATTGAAGAAATCACACGATAGCGCATCTCCTTTCCTAAGCCCTGTGCATGTTTGGAATACTTCGGAAGAGCTTTTGTCCTAGTTGTACATTTTATCGCGAATTTTAAAAAATCACGCGATATTAATGAATCAGTTTTCCCGGGATCCCAACTTCAGCCATTCCCATATAGAGCTTCTGACTATAAATGCTTTCATATGCAGCTTTAAAGTCGGTGGTGAGCTTGAGTCTCGACTTGAATATTGTTGATCTTTTTCAGGATTTGAATGACATACATATACAGAACTTTGGATAAGATCTTGTAAGCGACGTTTATGAGGGATATGCCTCGATGTTCTTGCAGGACATAGGATCACTTTATTTGTATAATTTTTACAATTATTAATAAACAAAGTATTTTTCAACAAGTTTTAAGAACTATTAGACAGTTTATTTCAACAATACTTTGATTTCGAAATTTTAAACCCATCCTTAAAAAGATAAAAACATAAACCTAAAAAAAACTCGAAAACAAAAAGGACAAAACATTCATTTTTTTCATACAAGCAATAGATTCTGAGAAAATCATGCAATTTTTTTGGAAAAATAATGTAGTACCTCGTGGCATGATGGTTAGTGCGTCAACTCGCCGATTCTATTCAGCATTTACACCAGCGATCTGATAAGTAGTCTAACTCAGGCAATTGCGTATGCCGACGATCTAATTGCGTACAGAACAGCTCCAAAAGTCGAGGTCATCAGGATTCTTTTGCAGCGTGACTTCGAGAAGATTCAGCGATATTGCGATGACTGGAAGTTGAAAATCAACTTCCAGAAATCAGAAACTATCTTGTTTAGGACTCCGTTGCGTGGAGCCACAAGCGATACGAGAAAGAACTGGCGCAAGCTGGTGATCGTAGGGCCAAATGGACATCCACTGGCGAGTAAAAGTGTAGTAAAGTACCTTGGCATCTGGATGGATCAGTATTTGTATTTCGACAGACATATAAATTCTGCTCTGGCCAGGGCTAGGGGAGCTTTTGCCCTGACGAAACGGTTGTTTTATAGCAGCCGGCTTGACAGCAGGATGAAGGTGATTTGCTACATGGCCCTTATCCGGCCGATGATTGCCTATGGATGCCCGGTTTGGTTCAACGTTGCCCCATCTCAAATGGAAAAGATTCGGGTGTTTGAGAGGCAGTGTCTTCGACGCTGCCTTGGATTGCACAGAACACCACAGTCGGAGTACAAACACTACTATCTACTTTTCCAACCTGGCTCTATACAACGGTGCCAACATAAACAGGATAGATAATTTCTTGCTGAAACTTATTCGGGGTCACATTGCAAGAGCGATGTCCTCGTCTAACAGCTTAATTTTCGGGGCTTATTACCCCAACAACGAATACTACGAGAGTGTGCTTCTAAGCGGCTTTATTCCGCCCGATGCATTCCTTTACCTAGACAGTCGAGGGCTGATCCAGGATAGAGCGGCGGTTCCGCTAATCTACCACGTCGGCCGTAGAACTGTAGATCGGTGGCTCCTTTACAGTCGAGAATTCCTCGCACAAGACGGAGCTGAGCACCTTCGGTTCAGTAGGACTGTGTCCGAACGGGACCGAAGAGATAGGGTAAAGCAGGAGAACCAGTTCTGGTGGTTGAAAAATGAAGACGAAGACATTTTCAGACATTTAATAGTTGACCTTGCTATTTTCTTTTGTATGGCCGACTTACATAAGTTTAGGTAGTTAGTTTTAAGTAGGGACAGTCAGGGGTGGCACAAAAACAAAAAAAAAATATAAAACATACAAAAACACCAAAAAAATTATAAAATCAACAATAATACAAAAAAATTATAAAAACCGGAAAATGCTTGCTGTGGCTGTTCTAGTTTGTAAGTAGCTTATAAGTAGGTTGTAATTAGTTTAAAATTAGTTGTAAGTAGTTTTAAGTAGTTTTAATTAGCTTTAATTTAGTTTTATGTAGTTTGTAAGTTTTATAAAAAACCAAAAAATAACGACATAGATACCGAGTTTTTTTGTGAAATTCTTCTCGGTAAAAAATAAAACCGACCTGGATTTAGTATTAAGATAGTTCTTAGGCCGAAAGGCATTAGCATTAAGTTATTCTAGTTTAACTTAGAGCGCCCGACTGGGGCCAGTAAGTTAGTTTTAAGATATTGATAAGTAGGCTAGTTTTTATGAATTTTTGTCTAGCTTTAAGATAGTTCTAAGATAATTGAAAAATAAAAATGAATTTACAAAAAAAAAAAAAAAAAGTGCGTAGGACTGTCATGCCAAAGGTCTGGGTTCGATTCCCAGCCACTGCCACCTAAAAACAGAAATGTTTTTTTCTGACGTACTGCCTCTTACGAGGAACTGACAAATCCTCCAAGAGTATACTTGTCATGAATAAGTGCTTCTCATCTAGCCGTTTGGACTCGGCAAAAAATTGTAGGTCCCCTCCATTCCTGCCAAAAATACGCACACAGGAATGGCTGTTAATTGTAAGTCACTAGGCCTTGGTTCTCCACGAGCTGTTGTGCCACCAAATTTATTTATTTATTTAAAGAAAAAACTGAATTTTACACCCTTTAACCTCCCCCCCTAAAAAATTAAGACCCGGCCCAAATATACGGAATTTTTCAGGAAATACCTAAGACGTCAAAAAAATCTCTCCACCAAAATTCAAATTTCGTATAGTTTTACCATTTTTACCATGTAACTATCGCTTCGATAAAATTCGTGGAGAAACGTTGAAAATGAAACAAAGCTCATACAATTTGTTTCAGCTTCCATCGTTTCTCGACGAATTTTATCGATGCGATAGGAGATAGATACAGAATATGGGTCCAGGGCTAGTTGTAGAATTTTTAGAATTCAATTTTGTTCTGCTAGGAAAGAAAGATTAGAGTATCTTCATCTATTTCAATATCTGACTTATCATAGAACACGTCAAGCAATTTTTAAAGAAAATATTATGGTTTCATTGAGTAAAAAATTAAACATTTCCAAACAAACCACGAAATACGTCAAAAAAGTCTAAACATAATTTCCCGGATTAAACGGGTTAGAATGTACCTAAAATGAGTGCCTAACATTTGAAAGGATTTTACACAACATCAAAGTCAATAAGAAACAATTTAATAGCAATTATTTCTTGCGAATGGAAGAGCTCTCAAAAAAGAAATAAAATGATGACTTGTCATAACATTTTCTCCTTGCTTCAAATGTCAAAAATCATAACGAAATATCAGGAAATAATAATTGTGTTTTGCTAAAATGAACAAGAGTACGTATGTATGTACATGAAAATGTATGTATAGAGTCAATCAATTTCCTAAACTAAATACAAAATAATTCACTGCTTTTGATTGACCATTTTATAAAGAAAACATGCTGTGTGCTAGCTTTCAATCGCCAAGAAAATAAAAAAAAAATACAACCAAAATCATTTAATCGTAACAAATTAATTGCGTAAAATGATGACCGCAAAAACCACATATTGAAACTGGTTCTTAAGTGTGCTCGTTATAAGAGTAAAACATTGGAAATAATTTAACTTTAAGTACTTACTCTATTGGACAAGTATTTGTGTCGGATTAAAATCAATAGAAAAATCGAATATATTTTTGTGTGACTATAAAAACGTTAAAAGAACAATCTTTGGCATTCTGTAAGCTCAAACTTTTTAGGAGAACGATTTCTTTATAAAGTCCAACCAATTAAAACGGGAATTTTCATTTTAAATTTTTAATTATTTTTGGGTTTGATATTCAAAATATTGTGAAAACACAAATAAACTTCTGTTCACGATTTTGGATAAAAATTCATGTATCGAAAACTTGTTCCTTGAAAATTCGTACAAACTTCCGTCCACATTATTATTTTACTCCCGTTTTACTTCTTGATGGTTAAGTCATTTTCGATGAGGTTTTACTGAGTTGGAGAACTTGCAATGATTGTTTTTTTCGGAGAAAATAAATAACTTTTTTTAGATTCTAAGATACATGTGTTTTTTTATGATGACTTAAGTTGTTAACTGCTTTGTAAGGATGTTAATTATAAGAGCAAGTACGTACAACTGCTAAGTGTACATTTTTTAGCATGAAAAATACTACTTACTTAAAGTTTGAGCTCATTTACGTAATCAAGTAGTTTGTTGACAGAATATCGAATTTCAGATAAAATATGAATGAGATTTTGTTTATTGAATATTAAATGGATTTGGTTTCCACAACATGTTCATAAAAAGTTTTCCACCGAATTGGCCACAGTCGATGCATGAAGCGTGTAAATTTAAACTATAAAAAAAATTATTATTTTAATTTTTTTTATTCAAAGCACTATACAATTTTTCTTAGGCTCACAAAAATATTACCCGAATAATGTTTGTTAGTTTGTTGTAATAAAGAATAATAATTTATTATTATTAAACTAAAGTAATACGAGTAAGAAGGCATCAGAATAGCGATGTGTAGTAAAGGGTTTTTCAACAGGGACGCTACAAAAGTAGAGCGATAGGGACAGCAAACGACGCCATATTTCTTGCCGCTCTTTTGACATTTCTCTTCAGTAAGGTTTTCCATTTCATGATAGAAAGAAATACAAGCCAACAGCGAGTTGAAATTATTGAAATCTACTACCGAAATTCGGAGTCAGTGGCCTCAACGTTAAGAGCGCTACGTCCAATTTATGGTCGTCATAATCGTCCTAGCAGATCAACAATTGAGCGTCTCTAGTTGAATCCACAGGCACAATACAAATTTTTCCCGTGCCATTGAGACAAAGAAGTGCCCGTAGTGTCGAGAATATTGCTGCCGCTGAGGCTTCAGTTGCAGAAAGCCCAAATGTGTCTCCCACACGTCGTTCTCAAGCGTTGGACATCTCTGTGACGTCGTTGAGGCGAATTTTGCAAAAAGATCTTGGCCTTCATCCTTACAAGAGGAAGAACTGAAGCCGCTTGACCACCAGAAGCGTCGTATGTTCGTGAATTGGGCTGAGCAACAACTTGAAAAAGATTCGGATTTTCATCGAAAAATCATCTTCAGCGATGAGGCTCATTTCTGGCTGAATGGCTTCGTCAATAAACAAAATATGCGGTATTGGTCAGGCAGAAATCCACACGTACTCCATGAGTCATCATTGCATCCCGAAAAAATTACGGTTTGGTGTGGTTTATGGGCCGGCGGCGTGATGATCAAGACCGGCACGTTACTGTGAATGGGGATCGCTACCGTTCAATGATAACCGAATATTTTTGGCCCCAATTGGATGATATGGACTTGGAAGACATTTGATTCCAACAGGACGGCGCCACAAGCCAAACAGCGAATGTCACAATTATTTGGAAACCAAGTTTGGAGAACGTGTTATCTCACTAAATGGTCCAGTCGCTTGGCCGCCTCGGTCGTGCGATTTGACGCCGTTAGAATATTTTCTGTGGGGCTACGTCAAGTCTATGGTCTATGCCAACAAGCCAGCGACGATTGATGAACTTCGTACGAATATCGAACGTGAAATTGCAGCAGTATCAGCCGATTTATGCTTGAAAACCGTCTAAAATTGGGTTCAGCGTCTGGACTTCTGCAAGCGTGCCCGTGGTGGCCATGCAAAAGAAATCGAGTTCCATACATAATGACATCGAACGTTCTTTCACAGAAATAAAGAATTACATTGATATCCAAAACCGTTTTTGTTTTATTTAAAAAAACTTTTGTAGCGCTCTTATTGAAAAACCCGATACATAGCCATGAAATAATAAACAAATTTTTGCCAGCCACTTTTTGGGTGAATAAATTAGGTACTCACAATATAATTTTTTTGTATAGTATTGCCAAACCTTATTTGTACATTTGTTTTTGATTCAGCTTTGATAATTATATCAAAATAAATATTTGATTTTAAACTAGTGTTTAAACTATTAGAATGTTCAAAATTGGTTTACACATTAAAATGATTTGTAATTGGTTTTACGAAGTTTTTTTTTACAAAATTCAAGAAAATAGTTATTAACAGTTTATTCTGCCAGTTTTGTGTTTGTTTTTTTTTTTTTATAAAAATGTGTGATATAGAGGCTGATTTTTTTTTTTTTTTTTTTAATTCGTAAACAAATAAGTCACCACAATTACATAAAATGACGTATCGTAAAATTAATAAGTAGATAATTTGCCATTGACAATTTTGAATTTGTGGTTCAATGTTTTCTTTGTGGGTGCTTTGTTTACTTGATATCAAATTAGTAAAGCACCCTTTCGAAAAAACGATAAGAACCTGTTATTTCTGATGGTTTTGGTGTATGATTTAATAATTGAGCGTTAATTAGTTGCGACAAATTCAATGGTTGATTCTGTTTTTTCTTAATTTCTCGAAAACTATGTGTTTTTTTGGAAAAATTGTAGCTTATGTTATTCTACACAAAAAAGATTAGCATACTTTTTTCATACAAGCATTCTGAGAAAATCATGCAAGAACTTCACGGTGGAATAAATTTATTCCACAAATTTATAAAAATTTCATTTATCGCTGGGCAAAAGTTTTCATACGATTTGAGTTTGGCTGCATCTTTTCTTTTTGTTTACACTTCAGATTCTTTATTGTAGTGAGCTTAGAGCAAGCTGCAAACCTACAATCAGAGGCTCATCATAAGTGCATGTGTTAGTGGTTAGTAAAATAATGCGAGCTAACACATGCATACAAATAAAATTAATACATTTACATAGTTAAACAAACAAACAATAAACATAATTAAACAATATATATCACATTTGAATTAAATATGATCTAAAAGTAAAAAAAAAAAACAATCACAAAAGTGGAGCACAGGTTCGAAAAAAATTTTCCAATTCCATCTTACTAACGTTAAAATCAACCGTGGAGCCATTTAAATTAAATATCCTGCACATACCGTTAAGAGGCTCATGTAAACCGTAGTTAGTTCTATGGAAATATACACGTAAAAGTTCAAATCTTCTCAGATGGTGAGATCCTCCACGGAAATGTATGCCAATACAGGCCAACAAAAATGAAGAGCATCGATTTGACTATCTATAAGTTGGTGAAGAAAAATTAGATCATTATTCACCCGCCTTTGATATAAGGTTTAGACTTGCAGTAGCTGGATCCTATGTTATTAAAAAGAAAAATTGTAATATTCCCGCGTTCAAAATAGGAAACACAATTTTGTTATCAAACCTTGAAAAGGTATATGCTTTAGGAAGAGGATTCTATGCAAATCACTTAGCAACAAGCAATATAGTGGGACAAAATGATTTTGAACTAGCCGTTCAACAGTCTTGTGATGCATTAAGCTCACACACAATTACTGAAATTGAAGAAAATGTAGTTACTTTATCTGACCTAAAAAATATACTTTTGGGTTTAAAAGTATCAAAATCCCCTGGTTTTGATGGCTGGAGAAACTTGTACCTTAAAAAATTACCAACACTGGGCATTAAGTATCTATTTGATTTTTTAATGCATGCTTTAAACTATGTTATTACCCTAAGGAATGGAAAAACGCCAACATTATCCCTATTTTAAAGCCAGGGAAAATTTCTTCAATGCCGTGCAACTATAGGCCAATTAGCTTACTGAGTTCAATAAGTAAATGTCTCGAAAAAGTTATAAAAAAAAATATTCTTAATCATTTAGACTTGCATAATATCTTGCCTGTAGAACAATTCGGATTTCGATGTCACCACAGTACAGTACATCATATACATAGGATAACTAAAGACACTAAAAGCAACTTCGCTTTAGGGAAAAGCACTGGTTTAGTCTTACTTGATGTAGAGAAGGCTTTCGATACAGTATGGCACAAGGGTCTGGTTCATAAATTAAGCATTTTGAATTTTCCTCGGTACCTAAATAAAATAATTTTTTCCTTTTTGACTGGACGCACATTTAAAGTCTTTATTAATGCCGAATATTCTGATACAAAAGAGATTTTAGCTGGTGTTCCACAAGGATCTGTTTTGGGGCCATTATTGTATAACATATATAAATACATCTGATTTTCCAAAGTTTAGTGGCTGCGAAACCGCTATCTTTGCAGACGATACTTGCATCTATTCAGCAGATTCAAATGGTTTATTGATTGAAACTAATTTGCAATTAGCCTTAGATAGCGTCCAAAACTATATTAATAAGTGGAAAATTAAATTAAATGCTGGAAAGACTCAAGCCGTCTTTTTCACCAGAAAAAGGAAAGCTTGTTTTCTTCCCAGCAGAAGCTTAACAATTAATGGCACACAAACAGAATGGAATTTCGAAGCCAAATATTTAGGAGTACACCTTGATAAGACATTAACTTTCGGATTACATATCCAAAAAACAATAAACAAGGTTAATATTGCAATAAAAATACTGTATCCGTTTATCAATAGAAAATCAATGCTAAGTGATGAAAATAAGCTTATTTTATATAAAGTAATTTTCCAAAGCATTATGCTGTATGGATCACCTGTGTGGGGAAAATGTGCAAATGTGCATATACTTAGGTTGCAAAGAATGCAAAACAAAATTTTGAAGATGATGCTTAATCTGCCATGGCATTATTCGACAGAAGAATTACATAGAATAACAAAGATGGAAAGAATTCCATCTAGAATACTTAAATTAGGCAACAACTATGACTTATCCTGTAGTTCATCTGATAACTACCTCATTTCAAATCGGCTCCTGTACAGTCGGGACGTCCTCGCACAAGACGGAGCTGAGCACCTTCGGTTCAGTAGGACTGTGTCCGAACGGGACCGAAGAGATAGGGTAAAGCAGGAGAACCAGTTCTGGTGGTTGAAAAACGAAGATGAAGTTCCTTCAGATATTTAATAGTTGACCTTGCTTTTTTATTTTGTATGGCCGACTTGCATAGGTTTAGGTAGTTAGTTTTAAGTAGGGACAGTCAGGGTGGCACCAAAAAAAAATATAACACATAGAAAAACACAAAAAAAAATTATAAAATCCACAAAAATACAAAAAAAATTATAAAACCGGAAAATGCTTGCTGTGGCTGTTCTAGATGTAAGTAGTCTGTAAGTAGCTTATAAGTAGGTTGTAACTAGTTATAATTAGTTGTAAATAGTTTTAAGTAGCTTTAAGTAGTGTTAATTAGTTCTAAGTAGCTTTAATTTAGTTTTATGTAGTTTGTAAGTTTTATATAAAACCAAAAAAAATAAAGACAGAGATACCGAGTTTTTTGTAAATTCTTCTCGGTAAAAAATAAAACCGACCTGGATTTAGTATTAAGATAGTTCTTAGGCCGAAAGGCATTAGCATTAAGTTATTATAGTTTAACTTAGAGCGCCCGACTGGGGCCAGTAAGTTAGTATTAAGATATTGATAAGTAGGCTAGTTTTTATGAATTTTTGTCTAGCTTTAAGATAGTTTTAAGAAAATTGAAAATAAAAATGAATTTAAAAAAAGAAAAAAAAAAAAAAAAAAACCTCATTTAAAATCTGGCTTTATGAACATTATTTATTTATTTATTTATTTATTTATTTATTTATTTAACTATCGAGATTTATATATTTATTTATTTTTTTTTTCTGTGATATATTTATCTGTCAATTTATTAAAATAAATTATTTTTTATTGATATTTATTCCACTGTGATATATTTTCTTTTCTTTTTAATTAAATTATTTACTTATTTATTATTTTTTCCTTATCTATTTATTTATTTATTTATTTATTAATTAATTTATTTATTAATTATTTATTTATTATTTATTTATTCAATTATTTATTAACTCATTTTTGTTTGTATTTTCATATTCAAATTGTTATTCATCTATTTATTTATTTATTAAATTGTTTGCTTATGTTTTTTTTATTTGTTATTCATTATTTACTTTTATGTTAATTTATATAACTATTTGTTAATTTATTTATTTGTTTTTTATCTATTAAAAAGTTTTATTATTAAAATTTGTGATACCCACATTATTTTTGTAAAAAGTCATGATTTGAGGTGTTTGTCAGTAATTCCCTCCCCTTCTCTCATCTCATCTATTTTAAGAAGGTTTTTTCTGTAGCTTTTCCTTCTACCAATTATATTAAGGTCTGTAATATTTAAAAACATTGTTATAAATTTTTCAGTAGTAAGGTAGCCTTATACCAAGTCTCTCTAAATTGTGCAATATAGGTTTAATGAAAAAATGTATAATAATTCTGCTACAATAAATGATCTATCTATCTATCTATCTATGTTCATATGGTGGAAAGTTGAATGGATTTGTCCTAGGAAGACCTTTCAGAGCAAAGCGAATGAATTTATGTTGTATCGATTCAATACGATTTTTATGAATTTCATAAAAGGGAGACCATACTTGAGACGCGTGCTCTAGATGAGGTCGTACATAGCAATTGTATAAGGAAAGCGTAACGTACGGATCGTCAAATTCCTTTGCCCAACGTTTTATAAACCCAAGCATAGAGCTTGCTTTATTAACAATGAAGTTAATGTGTTCAGTGAATTCTAAATTTGAGCTGAAGTTAACACCCAAGTCCTTGAAACTAAAGACTCGACAGAGTTTGTGTTGTGAAATAGAATAATTAAAAGCATTTGCAAGTCGCTTTCTAGAGAAAGTAATTGTTTGACATTTGACAGGGTTAAGAGAAAGACCGTTTTTATCACACCAAGTAGCGAAACTATCAATATCGACTTGTAAAAGAATATGGTCATGGTTAGCTTTTATTGTCTTAAAATTTTCATGTCATCAGCAAATATAAGAATATTACTTGAACGTATACTTGAAACAACATCATTAATAGCAAGAATAAATAGAAATGGGCCTAGATAACTTCCCTGGGCACACCAGAGTGAGCCTTGAATGAGTTTGAAAGGCAGTTTCTAAATTACACCTGGTACGATCTATTTTCAAGGTATGATTTTACCCAGGTGATAAAAAATGTTGGAAATCCTAAAGATTTTAGTTTGAAGATAATAATGTTGTGACTAGTTGGTCGAAAGCTTTAAAAAATCAATATATATATACAATCCTTTTCACTTCCATTTTCTAATGTAAGGTGGTTTGTTACTGTTGATTTTCTTCTCACAAATCCATGCTGTTGTTCACAAATTATATTCTTCGTATGAAATGCTAAGGTCTCACACACAACTTGTTCAAATAGCTTTGGAATACATGACAGTTTGGATATAGGTCTATAATTCGAAATATCAGCTTTATCACCTTTTTTTAAAAACTGGAGTTAGAAATGAAGTTTTCCATAAACAGGGAAATTTCCCTGATTTAATCGAAAACTCAAACAAAAATTGAAGAGGCTCAGCCAGTATATGCCTACAATGTTTCAATAACATTTGGGGAACTCCATCTGGGCCAGAAGAGAAATCATCATTTAACGATGAGAGAAGGTCTAAGACAATACTTTGTTGCACAACGAAATTGTTGCAACTCGTTTGCGCATAAGAATGCAAATTTCTGAAATAATGTTCATCAATATCGACAGGTGTGTCTACGAAAGAGTTACGAAAATTGTTCGCAAAAGCGTTGCAAATATCAATAGTTTCTTTCAACACACAATTTTCATATATGAAATTTGCGGGGTAACCTTCTCTTAATAAAACCATGTTTTTGGGGTTTTTTGGAGTTAAAAATAAGCTATTAATGAGCTCTGTAGATTTATTAATCTTAAAGTTATAGCGTGTCAAAGTAGGACTTTTGATTTTGTGCTGTAAATGGACAAATAACGGTTTCTTATTAATATCTCAGCAAATATAACTTTTTTCAGAAATCTAATGAGTTAATATTAATGCTCATAAAATTTTAGACAAAAAATATCGTGAGACTTTTTTTCGTAGAAGCAACAGATTTTGAGAAAAATGTGCAGAAACGTGCTCATTACCTATTTAACCAAGAAAAAAAATCATTACTGTGAAAAGATCCTATTATAACGTTTGTGCAAGTTTTCCTTGAAATCTATTGCTTCTACGAATAAATGTGACAAAATCATTTTTGTTCTGAATTTTATGAGCAGTAATATAATTTCATTAGTTTTTTGAAAAAAGAAATGTTATTTGTCCATTTACAGTACAAAATCAGAAGTATTACTTTGACACACTATAACCTTAAGATTAATAAACCTACAGAGTTTATAAATATATTAGATAATTTTATTGTCAATGTTATCGTGTAATAATTTTCTTGTAAAAGGACATTTTATGGAGTTGTTGAACAAAAACCAAATCAGTTTCTTTTTCAAGATGGCGGTCTTCGCCTTACCTCCGGCACCCCAAAACTTGGTTTTATAAAGAGGAGATCAAACTCAAATTGTATAAAAAGTTTGGGCAAAAGTTTTTATACGATTTGAATGAAATTTTAATAAATTTTTGGACTAAATTTACTTCACCGTGAAGTTCTTGTATGATTTTCTCAGAATGCTTGTATGAAAAAAGTATGTTAATCTTTTTTGTGTAGAATAACAAAAGCATCAATTTGCATCTTCACATTTTCTCAACAAAAAAACTTGTAGTTTTTGAGAAATTAAAAAAAAAACTGAAATAACCCCCTTTAACCCCTTAAAAAATTTAGCTCCGACTCAAATTTATCGAACTTTTCAGAAAATACTCTCCACCAAAATTCAGCTTCGTCAGAATTTTTCCGTAGTTTTACCATTTTGCTGTCTAGTTTTCCTGGGCTATTGAAAATCAACGCGAATTCGGGGCAATGACGATTTTTTGCTGCTGTTCGGCGTTGTATTGTGTGCGTTGTGTACAGTAGACGCTGGAGAAAGTGAAGTAATAAAACCAAGCAAGTTCACTCTTTCGAGATTGTTCACTTTATCAAGCGGAAGTTTTAAAAAGCCTTCTTAAGATAAATGCAAATTTTGTTCAAAATTGTTGTTTTTTCCATTAATTTTAAAAACTCTTTCAATGAGGTTTAAAAAAACCAAAACAGAAAGAATTCCAAAATGATCCTCAGCAATGTTAAATGCGTGCGAGACATTTGTATTCAAAACACATTTTTGCTTAGAAATTTTGTGTGTTTACTACTGTGGATAGTTCACTTTTTCCAGATTCACTAAATCGAGCGTCTACTGTATGTCTTAAAAAGGTATTTTTATGCACTACCATACTTAGGAGCTCATGCCTAATCACTGCGTAAAAATAACTATAAAAAAACCACCTTAACAGCGAATAACATTTTTTACACAGTGGTTTGAAATTAATTTCCATAAAAATCATTTTAGTTCACAAAACAATCTTTCCAATGACATTTTGGACATTATTGTTTCTTTAGCCACCTTCAATATATTTCAGCCATTTGTTATTTCTAAACAAAAAATAAACTAGAAAGTTAGCTATCAAAATTTGAGACATTAAAAAAGTGAACAAAAAAAGCAATTTTATTTACGGTTGCCTTACACCAATTCTCTTTGAAACTCATTACAGTATAAGCACAAAATTTGACCTTCAAAATCCATTTGGAATTTATCTTTATTAGGTTGCCTCTGGCTTATCTTATAATAGAAGGTCGTTAGTTTTTTTTTTCGCTCTGTGAATTAATCACTTTTACATACACGAAAAATAAAATCCTGTCATATTGATATTCTAACATTTGTCTTTATGCAAGCTGCAAAGAAAAATAAAATAATAAACATGAAAATAGCTTCCGTTTCATTGGAAGACTTCCAAAAAATATTTTGCTCTCATCGAAACGACATGTTAATTTTTCTCAAGTAAAACCACTAAACTCGTATAGGTATAGATTTACGATGACATTTTAATTTAGTCGCACCAAAGCAATACAAAATATTGTTCAGTACATAAATTACACTTAAATTTATGTCCATCTGTTATAGGCAAATAAATAGCTTTCAACTCGAGCATTTTCTCTTTAAGAAGAAAGTCAATCATCATAAAGTAGGTACCTGCTAGAATTATGATACGTACAAGGTGGATCAACTAACTGTCAGTTGTTTTATTAGAAACAAATCTTTTTTTTATGTAAAAATAAAAATAAATATTCTTCAATTTCATATATCATGAGGCACCTTGATTCACGAATCCCTCCCATGAATAGGTGCCATAGATTATATAAACATAGCAGTGTCTATTCTATATTTCACAATTAAGAAAAACACACAAAATACACAAATGCTCAAAGATTTATTTGAACTTCTAACTCAACATTTCTGTATTCACAGGATCAATATTATGCTGAACAGTTCCGACAGAATGTTTATTATTATAAATTGCCAAACGCCAATAGCCACAGGCCGCTGATTACCTCCCTTGTTTCTCCTCCAAAAGTTGTAGATGTATTTGATTTAGTTTTAGCGGGCAATCAAATCAACCGTCAACGATTTAAAATCCGGATATGAAATAAAATGGACGACTCCATCGCATAAATTTGCTTGTAGTCCAAGATTACAAAAAAATGATAGTGGCCAAGGCTTGAAGATATAAAAAATAATCTGTTAACCTACTACTTAGCTCGAATTTGTAGTTGTTTTTTAGAAAATTTGAATAAACCAAAATGTTTCTATGACGGATGTTCTAGATGACCTTAAGCAAAAATTTGAGGTACTTAAAATAGTCCTGTACCAAATTCCAAACAAATTTATCCACCCGTTTAGGCTCTAGCTTGAGCTACAGAAGACGCACGGAGGCATAGACACATAGACGCATAGACACATAGACGCATAGACGCATAAATGCATGGACGCATAGACGCACAGGCCAACGACTGACAGTATGATGGAAACTGCATTTTGGTTTTTCTCCATCATCGTAATGTTATGATGTTTGATTAAAAACACACTTTTTTCCTTATATTTTTACGTGAAACCAATACTTGTCCTAAAGAGCAAGCAAAAACGGATAATTTAAAAACAAACTGCATAAGCACACATCACGCTGTTTAGTGTTTATTGCCAAATTGAGATTTTTCTTCTTTTTTTTTGTTCAAGATTGCACGAAATCCACGAACTTTTATCTCTTTTAACACATCACATTCAACAATCATTTAAATGAAAATCCAAATCAATCTGCCCGAATGGGGCTTTTGCGGTGAAAATATGTTTTATGTACGTTCTGAAAAAGTGTGGGTGGGATGATGCCGAGTGTTTGAATAAGTACTCATACTGTGTGCGAAAAAAAGTGGTGCTATTATCTCGGACAAAATTATTATGTATAGTAGTTCTTTTTTGTTGGACTTTTTGGGAATTGAAGTTGAGAAGCGTATTCAACGCATTTCAAATTCACAAGAAACGTTTTGGGGTTTTGGTTGATTGCTTTTTTATTATCCTGTAAGAATGAGGTACAATTCGAAAATTTGCATTAAGTATTTTACTACCTACAAGCACTTGCTAGGGTAGGGGTGGCAGTTTGGAGTTTTGATATTTATATTTATATTTATATTTATATTTATATTTATATTTATATTTATATTTATATTTATATTTATATTTATATTTATATTTATATTTATATTTATATTTATATTTATATTTATATTTATATTTATATTTATATTTATATTTATATTTATATTTATATTTATATTTATATTTATATTTATATTTATATTTATATTTATATTTATATTTATATTTATATTTATATTTATATTTATATTTATATTTATATTTATATTTATATTTATATTTATATTTATATTTATATTTATATTTATATTTATATTTATATTTATATTTATATTTATATTTATATTTATATTTATATTTATATTTATATTTATATTTATATTTATATTTATATTTATATTTATATTTATATTTATATTTATATTTATATTTATATTTATATTTATATTTATATTTATATTTATATTTATATTTATATTTATATTTATATTTATATTTATATTTATATTTATATTTATATTTATATTTATATTTATATTTATATTTATATTTATATTTATATTTATATTTATATTTATATTTATATTTATATTTATATTTATATTTATATTTATATTTATATTTATATTTATATTTATATTTATATTTATATTCAGTGAATTGAAACTAAAACTTTTGAATAAAAAGAAATACAAAATTTAGCATCAACATTTTTGTCGGTATTAAAATCCTCTGGACAAAAGTTTGAACTCAGATTCCAAGATTTTTATCTTCTTCTTTTCAAAACCTTCGGAGAAAGTATCAAAGCATATGCATATGCAATCCCCGTGGACATCTACAAAATAAATGAATTACCCGTCTTTCTTAATTCCGCTAGTGTTCCATTTGCAAATGAGGCAAAGTAACTGGGAATTACTCTAGACGCGAAATTAAAATGGAAGCCTGTGATGGTCAGGCGAGGCCCAGCACCTCAGAAGTGGCATCCTGTCAGTTCTTCAACTGGTATTCGATGCTTGACTTTGATGGCATAGGACAAGGAGGCAAGAAACTCGATCGAAAAAGGACTTGACTTTTGACTGTAGTCATCCGACGTTCAACAGTATAACTGTTTTGGCTATGGTCTGGGTATACGTAGCATTACCTTGGCTACAACGAGGTGGTGATCCGAGTAAACGTTGGTTCCTTGGAACATTTGGGCATCATTGATACTGGAGGAGTAGTAATGTAGGCAATCTAGTAGGTGGTTGAGTGAAGAGAAATTTACCATGTCCCCTTGTGTATATCGAGATACGAGAACAGCGTACTAGCTAGCACAACATTTTGCACCGCAGCAAAGTAGATTAACCTTAGTCCGTAATCGAAGGTGGCATCGTGCAGACCTAGTCTTCCAATTGTGTCATCAAAGACATCTGCTGTTCCCAGTTTGGCATTAAAATCAATCAAGACAAGTCATAGCTAGGAGTCATGTTGCTCATATGTCTTGTCCAGGAGCTCGTCGATCTCATCATCTTTCTCCTCTGGTGGAGTATGGGCGCATATGTAGCTGATGGTGGCGAATTAAGCCTTGAATTGTCCCAAGGTGATCATTCACATAGCTTAAACTCAAGACTTCTTGCCTAAATCTGCCACTAAAGATGCTGCCTTTATTTTCGGTAACAGTCACCGTTGTAGGGATATTTCTCATTCTTTCATTTTTCTCTTTCCCGGCCCATTCCATAGCACATCTTGGATGGTGGTGATGTCTGTTTTGTAGCAAGGTAGGCCTCCGCTCAATATTCGGATGCACGCGGTGTAAAAAGAGACTGAAAATTCTACGTGCAGGTCCTTTTTTCGTGTCCTAGAGACTGAAAATGCCACCTGCAAATTCTTTCCTCGTCTCGTCAACAGTGAATCCGTCTACTTTTACTTTGTAATGAAATATCTTGATATGGCCGGGAAGTCACGATAACACGACCCCCAACCTGGAGGACCAGACCCTAAGTATGACTCAGTGAGCTAGATTAACCGCTTATCTTATCTATTGTTTGAGTATCTTGACAAGGTCTATGTACGATTTTGAAAACTTCTTACCAATAATACCTACAACTGTAATCTCTACAATTTTCGCGCTAAAATTAATTAAGTCTCAAAGGTAAACCTAAGTAAATTAACTCACAAATTTTACCAATTTGCCGGATTTCATCAGGGCCATGGTGATGACGTGGCGTCAAAAAAAATCTTCCTTTATAAGTCCTCGAAAAAAAAAATCTATGTATCTATGCTAAATTTGTATTTTAATGAAACACATCTTTCTGCAACATAAATTATTTCCTATCACGTCTTATACTCACTTTTTCATATACGAGTACCTTCAGTGACTTTCAGTTCTACTCGAGTTAGCGGGGGAAAAAAAGACGCAAAATTTATACAAAGGAATTTCTGCTCATCATTCCATTACAATGCAGTTATTCACACTTCAAATAGCATGTAATTTATACACGCCCTGACGCTGATGCCTACATAAAGTATCAACAGCAATTTAATACAATTATTCCAACATCTCACTGATATACTCGTAAGAGTTAAGAGTTACTTAAGAGACTTTCAAAGCAATCTTCTTTGCTCCCTTTGGACTGAATATATTACAGCTACTTTAATGGCACGAGGTATCATAATACATTAAAAGCCATTATGAACTATGTTAGCTATATGTATACCATTTTACCATGTCATTCATAACATTTCTATACAAATGTTTTTTTTTTTTTTTGTATCTAAGAAAAGTCACATGGTTTATTGTATTTTTGATTGTCACCCAGAAGCTACTTAATGTGTATGTAGGTACCTACATAATTATAATGCCACTTTTATATTATATAAGGAAAAAAATTATCCTAGGGTTGTTCAATTTGTGCGTTGGGATTTCAAATTTGAATAAAACAGAAATTATTATCCCGGATTTATATGGCAGGCAAATTGTCATAATTTTTTGTTACAAGACAAACAAAATAATGGATAGAATTAGGCTAATGACACACGAGCGTCCAAATTGAAACACGGCCATTTGTTAGTAGATATTGTACAAAATTTTGTTCACACGACCGGAATATTTAAATTCAATGTTAATGTTATTTGATCTTTCAAATAGATGAACTAATTCATAACAATATTTCATTGCTGCTGGAACAAAACCATGGGTTTCTGAGGTCGTTTTAAGTCGCAAATCTGGATAAGTGATTTCATCGTTTTCGTTTCTTAGTTTTTGTTTTTGTATTCAAATTTCAAAAAAGAATTTCTAACTGTTCAAAGGTGGTTTATGTTTTTGTTTATGACAGAGAGCCTCGAATAGTGAAAACCAAGGCCCGGCAGGTCAACGGAGTACTTGGAACGTGAGAACCCTTTACACCGAGGGTGTTACTGATTATCTTGAGTCTGTCCTCTCATGTTATAGGACAGACATTACCGTTATCCAGAAGATGAAATGGATGAGATCAATGTATGATGAAAAGAAAAGATTGTGATACTTATTACAGATGTGATGAAAGACTACACATGTCAGGATGAGTATTCATCGTGGGGAATCGATTAAGAAGCATTGTAATCGATTTGAAACAGATAAATAATCACCTCTGGCTGTGACCAGCATCAAAGCCACTTCCCAAAGTATAAGTCTAGTATGTGCACTGTACATACACTCCTCAAAATGAAGTTGAAAGCTCTTAAAAGGATGAGTTTTATGACCCCCTGGATAGAACTTACGGACCCTGCCCGGCATGGCCTCAACAAAGAAACAAATGATCATATCCAACTAACAATTTAGCTTGTATAAGGTAGAATTTTTCGAATTTGGCAAGTAATAGCTTGTATAGAGCTTGTATAAGGCAATCTTGAGCAAACAAAGAATTTTCCACCTGGAATTTAAACAAAGAGCTGCTATGAGTTACACAAGCTCTATACAAGGTTTGTAAATATATATAAGTTATAAATGGCTTGTATAAGGCCTTCCAAAGTTGTTTACTTAAAATGTTTAAAATAATAGCTGCTATAAGGCTCTCCACGACAAATCATTGCAAGCAACTTGTATAAGGCTTGTTTATGAAGGCCTTATACAAATTAAAATAATCAGTGAAGATCAACAAGTGTGTCTTATAAAATATTGTGCTAATAAAAAAAATCTGATTAAAATAAATAAGAAGTGCTTACAGACATTGATTTTTTCAGCAAAACTTAAAATTGAATAAATCATCCCAAAAATTTAAGAGATCTGGAACCTACCAAAGACAAGTGAGAAAAAACAGAGAAGTAATTCTTAAAACAGGCAGAGAACATACAGGAAGTTTGGAAGAACAAAGAACAGATATTAGATGCGCACAGTTATTGACTGTTCCCTCTGCGTGAACGTGAATTATATGGTATTAACTTATTCACTTTTGATTATGTTTTTCTCAACAGCAAATAAGCATAGGGGTAGAGTTGTAGACTGGTACAAGGAAGGAATCAAGTTCAAATCCCAGGTAAAAAAAAAACTTTTCATTTTTATAACTAAACTAACATTTGACTCATTACAGAATACAGAAAAAAAGGTTTCGGAAACTGACTGAGGAGAAAAAAATACAATAAAATAAAATGCAATAAAAAATACAACATCAGAAAAATAAAAAAAAAAATAAAATAAAATATATATTTTTTATCGGTTTTTTATTTTATTTTTCTGATGTTGTATTTTTTATTGTATTTAATTTTATTGTATTTGTATTATATTTCAGAATCAGCTTTGCTAAAAAAAATTGTTTCTCTCGATGGATTGCTTATGCAAAATAAATTTGGGTAAGGCCTTATATAAACATCCAAGGCAAGCTATTGGCAATAGCTGTCAAAATGGCTTTCGTAATGCCTTATATAAACATCCATGGCAAGCTATAGCTTGTTTGGCCAAGCTTATAGCAGTACATAAAAAGTTATTTGCTGCTAAAAGACCTGTCAACAAAAGTCTTATGGAAGTTGATTAGCTTGGGTAAATGTGCCAAAATGACTTGGATAAGGCCTTTTACAGTCTGAAAAGAGCTTGTGCAGAGCCTTATACAAGTTAAATTGTTAGTTGGGTAACGGCCTCCGACTAATAGACTTTTCAGAAGCTCGTAATACAGTGATAAGTGCACTAGGTTTTCATGGCTACGAGTCCATTAAGTGCCCTGCAAATGGTCGATACGCCAACCAAATCGAGCATTTGCTAATCGGCTGAAGGCACGCCTCTAAAATCTTAGACGTTGGGCAAACGTCGACCCTGGTCATTTACTTATGCTGCGGCAAGATTTCGAGCTTGACTATAAAATGACGAACTGCGCTATGGAAGAAATTCAACTTTAGCATAACTGAAGTCGCTCAAGCCTACAGTCAGGGTTGCCATGCCGTGAACAAGTTCAATAGCTCAATTTAGAAATGTTTGAAGTCCAAAATCGGAGCCACAAAAGTAGCCCAATAACAACACAAAAAATGTTCTCATAACTTCAATAATAACTTATTTTTATTTTAAAAATAACGGAAAATAAAATTATTTTTTTGCTTATACCTAGTCAAGTCATAAATACTGATACAAGTCTAAACGCATCCATATATAATAAACTATTAGTTGCACATTCTTCATGTTTACCGTTATTTAACCTGTAACATTTATACTTCATTGCCGCGTAAAAGATTTTTGTTTCCAGTCATTAATAATCATGGAGACATCGAAAATCGTATTGTTATAATTGGGCTTTTCAAGTGTAATATGGAAAAAGGTGATATCTTTCGAATCTTGCAGCCGCTAAGAATCAGGCGTTGGTTTGTTTATTGTACGATAAAATTAATCGAGAATACTAGTGGAGTAAGTGACTGCAAAAGATCAGGCTGTCCACATACTGTGAGAACTCCGCGAGCCATCAAAGCCGTGCAGGCTCAAATCAGAAGAAAACCATTAAGGAAACAGAAAATCTTGTCGCGAGAAATGAGTATCTCTCAGCAATCCATGACTCGCATCGTTAAAGAAGACCTGGGACTCAGTGCTCACAAGAGACACACTGGAGACCTGCTTACAGTTGCATTGAAGTAGAAACGTAAACAAAAATCAAAAGCTCTGCTCAGACGGTACGCGAAGAATGCTCACCAACAGATTCTGTTCACGAATGAAAAAAATTTCACCCTTCGAAGAATCATTCAATAAACAGAATGATCGAGTTTATGCTCAGACATCAAGAGAAGCGTCTGAACTCATTCTAAGGGTCGAAAAAGGCCACCATCCCGCAAATGTAATGGTATGGTGGGGAGTCAGCTAACATGGAGGTACCAACCTTCATTTTTTGAAAAGGGAGTGAAAACTTGGGCAAAAGTTTATCAAACAAAAGTCTTGGAGGATGTCGTAAAACCTCTCAACCAAACAATGTTCTAAAACAAGCATTGGACATTCCAACAAGATTCTGCTCCTGCTCACAAGGCTAAAAGCACTCAAGGGTGGTTAAAAAATAATGAACCGGACGTCATATCACCAGAAGATTGGCCAGCTGGAAGTCCAGACCTTAATCCTTTCGATTACAAGCTGTGGTCCGTTTTAGAGGGAATAGCCTGCTCTACTCGACACCCAAATATTGAGTCGTTAAGGCAGTGAACAATTTTCCAATGGATGAGGTGCGTGCTGCGAACGATGATTAGCCGGGGCGTCTCAGGTTGTGCAGTAAGGCAAATGGCAGCCATTTTGAGTAATGTCTTCTATGAAATGTAGCTAATGAAATCTTTAATAAATAATACAAAAAAGTTTTTAAAAATACCAGCGCATTATAATTTGGCATTCATTTTTCGTTGTATCAGTATTTATGACTAGACTAGGTAAGAAAAAGAATAATTTAAATGGAAATTCTGGGAACAACTATGAAACTGATTGATTTTAAAGTGAAGTTTATGTGTCATGTCTCTTTCGAATTTTCATACCTGATTTCACCTTCACACCTATTGGGTTAGACCCAAAGATTCATCAGTGAATAAAAAGTGGTGCAAAATTGTATGCTTAGGGGAAAAAAAGTGTTTTATTTATGATTTGTATATACGAAAAATATATCGCCCATAGGATTGCCTTGCTGCGACTATGGGAGGAGTTTGAAAATTAATTCAACAAACTAATCCAAAAACTCAGTCCACGCCATGTACAAACCATTCTTTAAAACTTTGTGGAGTTCACTCTTTGAGAAGTACTCCCTCAAGTACAAGGTTTTTGGAACAGTGAAAGACTTAGCAGCATCTACTCATCGTTGAGATATTTTCATTGAAAAAATGTAGGTTGTCAGTTAAGGAACTTGTAAACACTGTATGGAGCGCTCATCACGAGGCTGTTTAGCCGTTAAAGGAAAATTTTGTAAAAATAGTTTCAACTCTTGAACACCTTTGTAATCTTCAAAACAAAAATTTGGATACAAGAGGTGCTGCAACCATACTCTTATCTGCTGTATGCGACTTATTTTGTTTTTTGTTATCTTTCATTCTGGTGTGATATTTCGGATAAAGTTGATGAAGCACAGAAATATTTGATAAAATCCGAGCTCATTCTAGAAAAAAGTGTAATTAGACTTAAGACCCTGTTCAGATTGGAAAGATTGAGACTGGTCTCACGTGATTTTCTGGGCAAGAAAAGTAAGGGGCCCCTAACTTCCTCACTTCTCTTGTCCAGAAAGTGCCATGAGACCAGTCTCAATCTTCCGAATCTAAACGAGTCTAAACGAGTTTTCTTCATGAACAACGTGATGACACCGTGAATAAGGCCATAATAGTCACAAGAGAACAAAAACAATGCACTAAGCTAGAAATTTCAATTATAAAAGGCAGAGAAGAACAAAAAAAAGATATGCCAGGTAAAAAGGCGCAAGATGCTGGTTTAACGTTGGAAGAAATGTTAAGATACAATTTCACTTAACTTATTTATCGGTCTAGACCATGGAATACACTTCGTCAGTTTTCTCAGCTGTTCAGCCGAAAATATTGCTGTATAGGGATCTCTACCAAGTTGTCAGAGTCAAACTGCTAGCTGACAATTTGACAGTTTCTATTGCAAGGAAAATAAAAATTCCAAATACTTACATCAAACTTCAACTGAATAAAGACTACAATTTTCAAAGAAAAGACGACTATTTTTTCTAAACAATGTGCATTAATGTATCATTTGATTATCCTTATTTTTTGTTTACGATATCGGGAAAAGAAAACAGAAATATTAATTCAGAAAGCACTGCTATTTGTTTCTCCCGTTCTCTTGAAATGTTTCCATTCGGATGAATGCAGTTTTTTTTGCGTCAACTAAATAAGCAGAAGTATTGAAACGGGTAAAAAAATTAAATAGAAGGAAGTCAAACAAATTTTTTTGAAATATTTTTATTTTTTTAATAATTTTAGGACATTTTACAATGTTTGAAAAAAAAATGGACAAACCACTTTTAAAAATGTGTGTGCTCATTCAGTTGATGTGGAGTGTATTTTACTCTGAAATAAAGAAATGGGTGTCACATTAATGTCATCACTGCCAAGTTCTTGAGTTTGACGTTTAGAAATGCACAAGAAAGAGATATATTGCTGTTTTTTAAAGAACTGCGGACTGTTGCTACAATGCTTATCTCAACATTGACAGGACTTACAGACAACAGTATCATATTGGAAATCGGGCGCAAACGGTGATTTTGGACAGCCTTTTAATTTGTTAGCTTCATAGCTTAGTAGAGTTTTTCAGACTAGTTACCAAGCCTGTTATTTGGGTAAGAATTTAAAAATTAGCGTCTCAGTGGCATCGTGTGAATGAAGCTTTTCTAAATTAAAATTAATAAGGCTTATCTAAGATGAACAACGAGGAGTGTAACCTCTTTTTACCGCCCCGGGTGCCACTGCCCCTTAGTCCACCCCTGCATTCATCTGCTAGCTGCCACAGACGCCAACAACCAGTGATCCCAGTATTGCGATATGACCAAAGAGGCAGCTGAAGCCAATATAAACTATCAACCATCCCTGAAAGAGATGATGAATGTGTACAGCAGAAAAAGGTCACACAAAATGCATATGCAAAGAAGAGGTAGTTTTAGCTGTAAAGAAGTCCAAAAACAACAATGCGGCTTGATTTGACGATTTACCACAGAAGGGATGTGTTGCAAGGATGCTTGCATCAGCTCATCTTTGGATGGAAAAAAGAATACCCGATAACTGATATATCAGCTTCACATATCTCATCTATTCTATTCTATGTCCTGCAAGAATTATCGACACATATTCCTGATAAACGAATTATACAAGACTCTATCCAAGACGTGTGGGCGTCTTAAGACGTTCTGCATCAAAATAATCAGCAAGTAGCAATGTGGTTTATGGTCTGGCAGATTGACAATCGACCTAATATTCACTTTTAGACAAATCCTTGAAAAGACTAACGAGTTTAAAGTCGAGACTCGACATCTATTTAAAGCCGCAAATGATGACATTCAGCGTCAGCAGCTCTATATGACGATAGCCGAACTTAGGATCCAGAAAAACTGATCCAGTTGTGTCGTGTGATTTTGGAAAATACACGATGCAATCCTTCGATCTCAACTAGGGAAAAGCCCCTCCCAAGTCCCAACTATTCTAAAAGTGCACAAGGTTTGAGCAAGGAGATGCGCTATCATGTGGTTTCTTCCATCTCGGTCTGGAGCAAAGAGTACGCAGGCTTTTACACTGAATATTTTCAACAGATCTGTCCAACTTCTATGGTATGCCGATAATTGAAAACGAGGTCTTCAAGTAAACATGTATAAGATCGAAAACATGCTTATAACAAACAATGAACAGTCTACTCGTATTAACTTGCTTGTGCAAAAAGTCTTTTTCGATAGCAACAACTTCGAAGGAGTTCATCTTCCTCGAAGTAAACATTATCCCACGAACGAGACATCTTAGTGGATATCCGACGAAGAATAACCTTAGCAAACCGGTATTTCTTCGGTTTGGTGCAATAGATTGATTCAAAATTCCTCACACGAAAGCCCAATTGCACGCTCTATAAAATCCTTTTATTGCCAGTCCTGCTTTATGGCACCGAGAGTTGGGGGGTAAGCGAAAGAGAGAGATAATACTGAGCTCTCTAAAAAGAACAATTCTTTAAAGGGTATTCGGTTCTATGTGCGAGGAGGTCGAATTGAGCAGTATCAAGATCTGGCTTACCAATATCGAACGAATGGACAATAATGCTCCATCAGCCAAGAGAGTCTTTGAGTCCTAGCCTCCAAGCTCGAGAGAGCAAAGATGGCTAAACCTCAGGCTAGGTGTAAATGATTAAAAGCAGTGTATTTAAGAACGAAGATGATGGAAGGCTGCCGTGTCTAACGCTTCACGGATTTGGGAACCGGATAAGAGTAAGTATTATTTTGAAATCCAAAATTTTTTTGCTTTTACTTAAAATTCCTTGGCAAAAAATATATTACCCTGAATATAACACATTGCTATATTTTACCTTATACTCGTAGCCAATGTACTGCATAGAAACTTGAGCTATATGCGTGAAAATATATAGCTAAGTTCATCAGAGCATCACATAGCTCCACTTATTTTTGTTTCAGGCTAGCTACTCTCCATCTGGGTACGTTGATTCATGTTCATCATTACTCAGGAGTTTTTTAACCACAAAAACGGAGATTCGTATCGGTCTTTAACAAAAAAAAAAAAAAAAAAAAAAAAAAAAATGGGATAACTATGTTGTAAGTAATTGCTTATAAGCGAGTAAGAGTATTTTTATATTCAATGGGGTATGTCAAGAATTGAGAAATCAAAAATCCAGTACAATATTATCATCAAACTTTTGTTAAAAATACAAAATAATTGACAACTAAAAAACGTTGAATTATTATTTAGACAGATAATCAGTACAAATTTTGTACTAAACCAATACTCGCTCTTAAGGAAAAAAAAAATATAAATGTCAACCAAAAATAAAATAAAAACTTGTGGCTGAAAGCTGAAGTAGCTTTGCTGAAAAGAGTGAAAGTTAAACAAGAAGAACACCTGAACATGAGTACATCAAACACCACCTATAGAAAACTTGACAGCCTGACACTGACATCTGTTTAACAACCTCTCTCAACACAATCATATATAGCTATTCAAGATTAGTGTTGTATGCAAAAAAAAAAAAAAAATATGAAAGGATGGGGTAATAAAGTTTTAAATAAATTCAAGGTTTGTATTTCTTCCTGAGAGGTAAGACTAGACCAACAGGGTATTTTTATAAACTGAAGAGTTTCATGTCAACCCTGAAAAGTTAAATAGAAAACAAAAAACACACTTCAACTTTTAGAAAGCATATCAAGTTTGTCGCAGTGAAGAGTTCAAATATATATATATACCTGTTGTAGTAATAGTTCTCGGAAAGTACCTACTCACGGGATAAGAACTTTAAATTCATTTTACTTTTTTTTTAAGTAGGCCCTTGGGCATGTGAAAAATACAAACGTCTGTCATAATATAAAACTCATAAACGAACACGCTTCGTAACCGCATTCAGAAATGTGAGATTATTTGACTTGACAAATTTAACATCGAAGTGCAATATTGTTGTTGGAAAAACTTCATTAGTTGGCAATTTTTTGTAACTCTGTGGTATTTGGTAGAAACAAGATAAGTCCATCAGAATATATATGGGTCTTCATGTCCACTTAACATTGAGCTGAAGCTTTAGCAAGTTAACCGATTTTAACCTTACCATCCAAAACTAGAAGCCATGGGAAATTGCAGTATGAAGGTTTTACAGAGCTCACCAAGTTTGGCTGAGGGCATACTCAATTACTTACTTAAGGTGGCACTACAATCCTGGGTAGACGAAGGCCTCAACCAACAAGCTACATCCAGCCGGCTGGGTTTCTATGTAGCTTCCAGTTTTGCGCGATAAATTTGTTGAGATTCCCTTTCACATGCGTGTACCACCTAGTACGCTATCCTCTTTTACTGCGCCATTCCATGGGGTTGGATTCAAAGACTTTTCGGGTCGGAGCATTGATGTCAATTTGTCCTAGGTGACCTAGCCACCTAAGACGTAAAATGTTCATTTTTTTGGTTATTTCGGTATCATTTACAGTAGGGCTGTAAAAGTAACAACAAAATCAGTACCCGCATGCTTACGCTACATTTGGTTTGAGTAATCGTTACTAAAATAACGTTACTCTCATTACTTTAGTTACAAACGTATGCGGTATAAAAAATCGAAATTTTTCAGAATTAATTTGATGTACCTTAACAATGCGATATTAGGGCCTTAGAGTAAAGTTTGCTTACCATCTGTCAAGCTATTAATTGTCAGATTTTTTGAAGGATGGCTGTGATCTAAATGAATTAAAAAACCTCTGAAAATCTAAATTTTTGCTCAGAAAAAGGGAATTTTTTTAAAAATAATTTTGTTTACATTGCGATTTTTGGGGCCTTAGGATGACATTTGGAGCAAAATATTATTTTTTCCCTCAAATATAATTTGTTGCCCTTCTGTCAAGCCATTAACTGTCAAATTCTAGTGAAGTATGGCTGTGATCTCAATGGATTAAAAAACATCTAAAAAAATTTTAATATTTGCTCTGAAAAATTGAAATTATGTACCTTAACAATTGTATTTAAGGTCGCAGAGATTGACATTTCGAACGAAATAATACCTTCTTCCTAAAACATAGTTTGTTGCCCTTCTTACAAGCCATTAACTGTCAAATTCTATTAAACGACAGCTGCGATCTAAATAGATTAAAAAATCTCTGAAAATATTTTAATTTTTGCTTTTGAAAAGTCGAAATTTTTCAGAATTAATCTTATGTACATTAGCAATGCGATTTTAAGGTCTTAGAGAGTGAAATTTGGAACGAAACATTATTTTTTTCAAAGATATAGTTTGCTGCCCATCTTTCAAGCTATTAATTGTCAAATTTCAATGAAGAATGGCTGCTGATGAATTTTAATTTTTTTAAATTAATTTTGTGTACCAGGACATTGCGATGTTAGGGCCTCAAATATAGCTTGTTGCCCTTCTGTCTAGCCACCAACGGTCAAATTCAATTGAAGGATCAAAATTTTTGCTGTGAAAAATCGAAATTTTTCAGAATTTATTTTATGTGACATGCATAAGTTGTACCAAGAAACGAAATCGTACGAGAAACGTCATTATTTAGGAAGTTACGTTTTATTACTCGGTTTAGAATTGATTAACCGCATCTTAGTAACGAATACATACGATTCGTTACAGCTTTAGTTTACAGTCTGTACAGTTTGTTGTTGTACCTTCTCCTTCATTCGCCATCTATGCACAAGGGGCCAAAACCACCCGGAGAATTTTTCTCTCAAAATGGCTTGAAGCGTTCTCATCCACCGTTAAAAGTGTCCATGCCGCAGCAAGATACATCAGAACTGGAATGATAAGGGCCTTATATAGGGACACTTTAGTTGCTTACGAAAAAGCTTTGGTCCTAAGTTACCTTCTTAGCCCAAAGAAACAGCTACTGCCAAGAGTAATTCTTTGTTTAATTTCAGCACAAGGTTTGATTGCGGAGCCTAGGTAGACAAAGTTTTGGACCACCTCAAAATTAAAGTTGTCTATAGTGACGTTCTGTCCGGGATGAGTATGTGAGGTGTCCTTTCTTGTTGACTGAATATATTTTGGTCTTGTCTTCTTTGGCCGTTAAAAACATCTTCGTGGCTTCCTCCTCAATACTCAGGAAAACAGCATCACTGACATCATGCGATTAAATCAATATCGTCGGCGTGGCATGATGGTTAGTTCGTGGGAATGTCATGCCTAAGGTTCAATTCCCAGTCGCTGACAACTTAAAACAGAAATAATTTTCCCAAGGTACTACCTTTTGCGAGGTACTGGCAAACACTCCAAGAGTATACTTGTCTTTCATCTAGCCGTTCAGACTCAGCAAAAAATTGTAGATCCTTTTATTCCTGCCAACAAAACGCACACAGAAATGGTTGAGAGTTGTAAGTCACTAGGCCCTAGTTTTCCACAAACTGTGGTACAACCAAGATTAATTTTTTATTTATTTTGAAAGATTGTGCCTCTAGCGTTAACGTGAGATTTTTCACCATTCTTTCATTTCAAGAACGATGTTGTAGAAGTCACATGAATGCACGTCGCCTTGCCTTCATTCTTTTTTGACATCAAAGGCGTCGCTGAGGTCTTTGCCGACCTTGATGGTGCAGCATGCATTCTCCATCATCATCATGCACTAACGGATAAGTGTGGGAGGGATGTCAAATCTTGACATTGCTCTATCCCTATAAAGTCACTATATAGATGCTATCATACGCTGCCTTGAAATTGATGAAAAGGTAGTGGATGTCAATTTGAAACTCCAATTTTTTTAAGATTTGCCATAGTACGATCATTTGGTCGATGGTGGACTTCTCTGGTCTAAAGCCACACTGACATGGATCTATATAGTTGTTGACGAATGGCTTAAGGTGTTCACAAAGTACGACAGAGAAGATCTTGTATACGATTCTAAGGAGACTGATGTCTATGAAGTTGGTGCAGTCAAACAATATTGAGGTTCAATTCATCGGACATGCTTTTCTCTGACCAAACCATATTTTGCACATAGCAGCTGGGTGCATACTCCTAACTATTCATCGCCAGCTGCTTTGAATAGCTCGGCCACAAAGCCATAAGTTTCAGCAACTTTATTAGTCTTATGATAAGAAATAGCTATCCTCACTTTGTCGACATCAGGTAGACGGAATTGTTGGCTTACTTTGCGTCGTCCAGGTTGAATGATGCAATCTGCTGCACAGCGGAATTCGGATCGTCATCGATGTTATAGACTGCTGTTATATAATTTGCAGAACTGATTTTTCTTTATCCTCAACACGAATTGTGATATTCTATCACGATGTTCCCCTGATCGTCCTTGCAGGTTTCAGTTCGAGCCCTGTAATTTTGGGAAGTTCCTTTTTCCTTTGGTAAAACTTCTAAACTTCATTCCTGCATTCATCCCTTTATTTCTCTCAGAACATGGTGGGTCTCAACTTGAAAATTCTTGATTTTAAGTCTTTTCCACGTGAACAAATAGTCTATGGTCGATCTGATGGATCTCAAGCCATATTGGTACATGGGTTGATTAGATTGGTATGATCTTATAATGTTGCCGAACGCTCATAATGTACTTTGGAAAGAATCCTTTATGTTATGACTGACACTTAGCAGGGATATGCCTCTTGATGGTTCTTGCATGTAAAATGCTCAAATTAGTTTTTACTTTGTTGATGCATGCACCCTTTCGAAATAATTCTTGCGTATTTAAAGAGCCCTGGGAACTGGGAGTACATCAGATACGATGCATATGTTTTTCGTTTCTTAATGCTAAGTGTACCTATTCTATACTGCGCTGTGGAGTATGGGTCTTTATTAACTGAATTTGAGTTCACTCCTTGCTTAACATTACTCGTAAAACAGCCTGCGTGCATCTACTGTTCCCTGTGCCTCGGTGACAAGGTTATCATTTACCTTCGTTATTTCAAAAATATTGTGTTCTTTAAACCAAAAGCTAGTTGATTGACTTTTTAATAAAACCTCTGGGTGTGATAGCGAGGTTCTTCGATTTATTTTTGTTCGATTTGAGTTTCTGTTTTCGGGTTTCATTTTCCAGTTTTTTTTTTTTTAATTTTCCCTGAAAATTTAGCTTGGGGTGGCTTTGAACTTAGCCAATAATACTCACAGGTGGGAGAGTTTACTCTTGAAGTAGCTTACCACGCAAAAAGTTTAAAAAAAAAAAGACAAGAATTCGACGAAACAGAACCAGAATAATTTGAGCAGAGAAGAAGAAAACATCAAGGTGGGAGAGGTTAAAAAGAGGTTAAAATAGAAATTTCATAGAAATAGAATGGAGATGGAGACTGTCAGATTATTTTATCTTATTTTGGTGGTGGTATGCGTAGGAGCAGTAGGTACTGCCTTTTCTTTTATTTTGTCATAATCAAAATGAGGTTCTTCTATGGAACTTTAAGTACTTCATGGATGGGATATTCTCAAAAAGAAAAGGCTACTTTATAGGTCAGCCAAGTGGCGTAGCAAGCACTTCGGGGGCCTCGTATCAAGAATTTTTTAAAAGGGCCCCCTTTTTCTTGACAGTGGCACAACCTTAGGATTAAAAATGTTTTCCTATAAAATAAACTTACATCAGCATGTAAGTTAAGATTATTTTAAAAGCATAAAAGTATAACAATAGTCGTGTTTTATTGAAAAATATATAGCTAGCACAGTAACATCTTCCTTGGCAAACAACAACTAGTCCAAAAATATCTGTAAATAGGTCAGTAAAAAAGTGGAAATAAAAGTTGAGATAAAGTTTCGTTAAGTTTAAACTTTTGTGGTGCCAGACTTGGGTTGTATATAAAAGTGAGTATAGCGTTTTAGTGGTGCCTGCATTGTTTCGTTAGCTATAAATATCAGAAAACGCACCTAATAACACAGCTAACTATAATCAATGTTTTATACGGTAGAAGTATCAAAATACCGCTCTTTATAAATATCTCGTAAAACTGTACACAAAAAAGATTATTACACTTTTTTCGTAAGAGCAACAGATTTTGCCCAAAAACGTGCCAAAACGCTCAATGTGCTCAGTATTTAGATTTACCCCAGTGGTAGTGTGAGTGTTTCTCTCAAAAGTTCTTGCTGGTTTTTCTCTAAATTATTTATTGATTTGCATTTTGCATGATAGAAAGTAATCTAGTTTGTTTGGTGCAGATTATCATAATCTACAATTTTTACTTACGCCCACTCCTAAAAATACTAACCTCAGTCCAAGTTTAGGGTTCTTTTTGTTCTTAAATGATTAAAATGTCAAAACGAAGCTTCCATCAAAATGCAGTTAAGTCAGAATTTTTGCCTAGTTTTGTCATTTTGTCGTCTAATTTTCCTGGGCAACTAGTAGTTATTTGAATTAGAAACGAAGTGGTCTCACGTTGCAGTTGCGTTAGTTGGTAATACAGGTAGGAAGTAAAATTAGAATTAACATAGGAAGGACAACTATTGAAAAGACACGTGGAATTAAAATAAGCACATTTTAAAATATTTACTTGATTTTCTATTAGTCTAGTAATTTTGTGCTCAGTAAGGACCTTAACGAGCAAAGTGTGGGTAAGTTTTGATTTTGTCCCTGCTTTATGTTTTCCAGGGTGCTAAATCCAAATCTGAGGTGTGCGACAAAAATTTCGAGACGGCTCCCTGAAACTACGCCAAAAATAAAAGAAAAAAAAACAAAATTCTATATACGATGTTATGGCTTCTTTTCCTAGGAAAAGGAACTCAAAAAGTTCGTTTTAAATGCTGAAATTTCGGGTTATTGCTTCCAAAAATTTCTCGGCCATTTCTTCTTTTAGAATGTTGAAAAGAGGTCAAAATTTGCTATATTGGAATAAAACTCCAAAAATTAGTACTAGGCCAACCAGCGTGCTTCGCGTACATCCTGTCATCCAACCCCAAGCACGTACCGTTCAAATGCAATTTTTAACTTTTTGGGTTTAGTTTCCAAATAAAAGAAAAAGCTCTGTTTACATTTTTGGGTATAATTTCCAAAACTAATTGGTAACACCAAAAAGTAGTTTCCAATTTCATTTTGGGCGCTTTTTCCAAAATATTTTTGTCACCATTTTTTGGCATTTTTTCATAAATTGTTTTAGACGCAATTTCCTAAGGCGTCGTAATTTCAGAGAGACTTCGATTGCAATTTTTGCAGGTCTTCACTTATGGCTCGAAAACTATCAATTATTCTTGAATTTCATCAAATTACAATTGAAAATATACACAATTTCCAACAACAAATATCGACTCAAGATTTTTTTGTGCAAGAACCCATTCAGACTCATGCGCTTGTTGAAAATTAACGTATTTTTGCTGTGTCCAAAGATCCACTAGAAAACCTTAATAATTATACTTTGTGTGACAAAATTTGAATTTTTGACTTGAACATAAACAAAGATTTACTTTTCGAATGGATTTTGATTTATTAAATTCGAATCTGATCTAAGAATTGTTGTAGCACGTCACGTTTTTGAGATATATGAATATAAAATTTTGAAAAAGAAAGGCGTTCTTCATGCAAATTTTTCAAATACATTCAAATCCATTTTTCTGGTCATCCTGAAATACGAAAATTTTCCTTCGAAATTCAAACAGGAAAAAAACCTAAACTACCCTACAATGTGCATGGCAATTCATTTTGCTGACAAATTTCTTGCACGCATAGAGTTCTCTGTATGTTGGGGCCCCTGTATCTCGGGAGCCCCGTATCATTGATACGGCTGATACCGCAATAGCTACGCTACTGGGTAAGCTCAAGAGAAAATGCAATCAACAGTTAAAGTTTTTTCTGAAATTCTTCGCGACAATACGTCAGAGATGACATATTTCTTGTACACTTTGTCGATAATTTTTTATTCGAATCAAATGGAATGGGTGGGTATGGGTGTGACATGTTAATGTGAAACCACTAAGAATTTTTTTCAATTTTAAATAAGCTTACGACTGACCAGACTAAGCACCTCTGTCTGATAATCGAGTTTTAACTCATACAATTGCTATAAAACCAGCCTATAAACATACTTTTAGCTTATCTTTTCTTCTATAAAAATGCTAACTTTATAGTAAAATTTGTACACATTGTTGTTCACTGTTCAAAAATAAATATTGTTAAAAAAGAACCCATATTTCTAAAATTCACAGATTTTTTTCTATTTTATCTTCAATTTAAAGTTATAATAAAGGGTTTTTCAACAGGGACGCTACAATAGTAGAGTGGCAAGGACAGCAAACGACGCCATATTTCTTGCCGCTCTTTTGACATTTCTCTTCAGTAAGGTTTTTTCATTTCATGATGGAAAGATATACGAGCCCACAACGAGTCGAAATTATTATAATTTACTACCGAGGCTTCAGTTGCAGAAAGCCCAAATGTGTCTCTCACACGTCGTTCTCAAGCGTTGGGCATCTCTGTGTCGTCGTTGTGGCTAATTTTGCGAAAAGATCTGTCCTACATCCTTACAAGATTATATTGACGCAAGAACTGAAACCGCTTGACCACCAGAATCGTCGTATGTTCGTGAATTGGACTGAGCAACAACTTGAAAATGATTCGGATTTTCATCGAAAAATCATCTTCAGCGATGAGGCTCATTTCTGGCTGAATGGCTTCGTCAATAAACAAAATATGCGGTATTAGTCAGGCAGCAATTCACACGTACTCCATGAGTCATCATTGCATCCCGAAAAAATTACGGTTTGGTGTGGTTTATGGGCCGGCGGCGTCATTGGGCCGTAATTCTTCCGTAATGATCAAGACCGGCACGTTACTGTGAATGGGGATCGCTACCTTTCAATGATAACCGAATATTTTTGGCCCCAATTGGATGATATGGACTTGGAAGACATGTGGTTCCAACAGGACGGCGGCGCCACAAGTCACACAGCGAATGTCACAATCAATTTATTGGAAACCAAGTTTGGAGAACGTGTTATCTCACGAAATGGTCCAGTCACTTGGCCGCCTCGGTCGTGCGATTTGACGTCGTTAGACTATTTCCTGTGGGGCTACGTCAAGTCTATGGTCTATGCCAACAAGCCAGCGACGATTGATGAACTTCGTACGAATATCGAACGTGAAATTGCAGCAGTATCGGCCGATTTCTGCTTGAAAACCGTCGAAAATTGGGTTCAGCGTCTGGACTTCTGCAAGCATACCCGTGGTGGCCATGCAAAAGAAATCAAGTTCCATACATAATGGCATCAAACGTACTTTCACAGGAATAAAGAATTTCATTGATATCCAAAACAGTTTTTGTTTTATTTAAAAAAAAAAGTTTTGTAGCGCTCTTATTGAAAAACCCGATATAATCAACCTGGACTCCAGGTGGATTATACACTGAATTGAAGGCTAATTTAACAAGGTCCAGGTTAACTACATATTTACCTGCCGTTTTTCTCTAAGTGTAACTACCGAAAAATATAACAAACTATCTAAAATGTATTGTTAATCTATGCGGAAATGACGTTTTGGCATCGACCAAATTGCTTATAAGGTGGGTGGATTTGTTTTGAAAATATTAATGTTTGTACAAGTATGAAGCTATGTAGATACAAGTTTAATGAACGTTACCAGAACTAGAGATAACCACTTGATATGTCACCTAATTAAAAGTTCTTGATTCTTACCCTTAAAATGAAAATATAAGTGACAGATGTTCTATGCATAAGTGGTGCCAAATCACTGATATGCACGCTAAGTGCCTGTTATTTGCATAAATGTTTGATATCGCATTTGACATCCTATTATGTATCTCTAAAACTCGATTCATAAAGGTATATTTAAACAAAACATTGTTTACCTAATAATTTACCATTTTTTTGTACACCTCTATATCACTTTCATGATAAAAGTAATGGCACTCATTAAAAATAAAGACATATTATATAGGTAAGGTACATATTTCCCTTCTTCAATTTTGATTCCCAACTCCATCTCTTGATTGAAAAAAAATTCTGAGTGTCCTCCACAATAACCACAATAAATAGTAAAATATCATAAATTAAGAATGATAAATCAAGGAATTCCCAAGGAGCACTAGGGTGGCAAAATAATATCAAATTGAAAAGAGAATGATATCATGCTTTATGCTCTTCCATATTTCCATTCTTGGTTATTTAAGACAACAAAAATGTCACAATTGCATTTTAAATCAAATAACGAGATAACGAGATGGGAATGGGGAATATAATCCTTTTCAATTTTTTTTTATTTTTTAAAAACTTTATTATGAGTGATTCAAGATAAATTCAATCCTCTCACTATATATGCTTAAAGCCAAATGCCATCATAGCAAAGATTATATATACATATATCGGGGTTTTCAATAAGAGCGCTACAAAAGTTTTTTTTAAATTAAACAAAAACGGTTTTGGATATCAACGAAATTCTTTATTCTTGTGAAAGTACGTTCGATGGCATTATGTATGGAACTCGATTTCTTTTGCATGGCCACCACGGGCACGCTTGCAGAAGTCCAGACGCTAAACCCAATTTTCGACGGTTTTCAAGCAGAAATCGGCCGATACTGCTGCAATTTCACGTTCGATATTCGTACGAAGTTCATCAATCATCGCTGGCTTGTTGGCATAGACCATAGACTTGTCGTAGCCCCACAGGAAATAGTCTAACGACGTCAAATCGCACGACCGAGGCAGCCAAGTGACTGGACCATTTCGTGAGATAACACGTTCTCCAAACTTGGTTTCCAATAAATTGATTGTGACATTCGCTGTGTGGCTTGTGGCGCCGTCCTGTTGGAACCACATGTCCTCCAAGTCCATATCATCCAATTGGGGCCAAAAATATTCTGTTATCATTGAACGGTAGCGATCCCCATTCACAGTAACGCCGGCCCATAAACCACACCAAACCGTAATTCTTTCGGAATGCAATGATGACTCATTGAGTACGTGTGGATTGCTGCCTGACCAATACCGCATATTTTGTTTATTGACGAAGCCAGAAATGAGCCTCATCGCTGAAGATGATTTTTCAATGAAAATCCGAATCATTTCCAAGTTGTTGCTCAGCCCAGTTCACGAACATACGACGCTTCTGGTGGTCAAGCGGCTTCAGTTCTTGCGTCAATTTAATCTTGTTAGGATGTAGGCCAAGATCTTTTCGCAAAATTCGCCACAACGACGTCACAGAGATGCCCAACGCTTGAGAACGACGTGTGAGAGACACATTTGGGCTTTCTGCAACTGAAGCCTCAGCGGCAGCAATATTCTCGACACTACGGGCACTTCTTTGTCTCACTGGCACGGAAACATTTTGAACTGTGCCTGTGGATTAAAATTTTAGGACGATTATGACGACCATAAATTGGACGTAGCGCTCTTAACGTTGAGGCCACTGACTCCGAATTTCGGTGATAAATTTTAATAATTTCGACTCGTTGTATATCTTTCCACCATGAAATGGCAAACCTTACTAAAAAGAAATGTCAAAAGAGCGGCAAGAAATATGGCGTCATTTGCTGACCCTGTCGCTCTACTTTTGTAGCGTCCCTGTTGAAAAACCCTTTACAAGATGACTTGTTATTTTAATACTAAATTCTTGTAAATAAGAAATTTTCACAGTACGATGGAGACATTTCGCTGTTTCGCCAAAGTCGGCAAGAACACGTTCGAACCCTTTGATGTCAAGAAAGGTTTGAAGAAAGGTGATGCATTATGTACGCAACTCGCAAGTCAACAACTGAGGTGCAATTTTTCTTCAAAAGTCCGTTTAGCTATTTGCTTATGCAGATGATATTAACATCATGCGGAGAACGAAGCGAGCTGTTGCCAGCGCGTTTGCAAGTATTGAATCGGAGGTGGCAAAAATGGGTTTGGCTCTTAATGAGGACAAGACGAAGTATATGCTATTTCATCGCGAATGGAATCATAATATCGATGACTCGGGCAAAACGTCATTATGGATAGGTACAACTTCGAAGTCGTTAAGGACTTTGTCTACCTGGGCTCCACTATTACATCGCAAAATGACATCTCAGTGCAGAGATCGAACGAAGAATTACTCTTGCCAACCGATGTTTATTCGAGCTAAGAAGTCATTTGAGTAGTAAAGCCCTCTCTCAAAGAACCAAGGAGACCTAATATTGGACTTGGACCCTTATCATCCCGGTCAAACTGCATGCACTCCGTAAAAAACGGATGAGAATTAGCGTGGGCGCTTTGAAAGGAAAAGTCTTCGGGTGATCTTCAGTCCAGTCTGTATCGATGGAGTTTGGAGGAGAAGCTTTAACAACGAGATCTACGGGCTTTACAACGACGTTGACCTGGTTAAAAATCTGAAAATACAGCGGTTGAGATAGCTGGGACACGTGGAACGTATGGAAACCTACGAACCAGCGCAGGGAGACCAATGAATGAAGGATTTGGGGTATAAGTGCAGTGCGACCATTAAGATCTATTGTGCCCCCGTCTCGAGCTGGATGAGGTTGCTCATACTACAGCACGTTCTCTAAGTTTGTAAGACCAAAGGAGGCGCACACAAGTGGAGAATGACCCTAACCAACTTGGAGTGCGTAACTGGAGGCATTAAGCTGGGGACCGAGCTGGCTGAAGGGGCTTGTTGGTTGAGGACGTAGTCCATCCTAGACTGTGAACGCCATCTAATGTAAGTAAGTTTTTAGGTAGCAACGCCTGGGAATCGAACCGAGACCTTGGGCATGTCACTCCAACGCACTAACCAATATGCCACGAGGTAATACTTCTCGACACCTTATCGCCTGTATAAAGCAATCGAGACATTTTGTGCCAAAAAATCTGTGAGCCACCCACAATTTTTAGTAATGTTATTTAGCGGTCATAATTGCTGAAAAGTTCATTTGAATGTGTAAAATTAATGACATTAAGTTCAAAAATAGCCACTGAATAGGTGCACATATACATATATTATGTTCGACATTTTTAACTATCGCTTGCAAAAATATCTGACTGCGAATTGGAGATTTCTTCTTCAGGGTATTTTCTTTCTTCCGATAACATACATTATAGAATTACGTTTGAGGTCATTTCCAAACATTATATAATGAATAAGTTATTTATTCATTATAATTTTCTTTTGGGTAAAATTTTAAAATTAATAAGTATAAATTAATAAGTATTCACCGAACCCAAATATTAATGATCGCACTGAACCCTGGCTTTAGTTAATATATCTACTCCTATAAGAAATACAGGCAAGCAGATGAGTTGATGTCAGTGTATATGAAGTTGTTGTTAGTTTTTCTAATTTCTCTCAATTCACACTGACTTGTGTCTGAAAAGTCAATGGGATTGTTAAATTTCCATACTTATTTGTTTTCAGCCTTCGCCTGTTTTTGGATTCTAAGCTTCTACCTCCTTCTTTTTCTATCATCTCCCTCCATTTATTGCTACACTCCAATTCTTCTGAGTGCAATGTAGACAAGATTAAACTAACCTCTAGCGATTTGTCTTCTAGTCTTCTGCTAGGAGGGTATATCACCGATTATTTCTGTGCCTACTCTCTATCAAAGAGTACCACAGACAAGCTGGTTACCGTGAAGCGTAAACCAAGCATCGATTTTTCTTCTACCTTACTACTAGGAGCAAGAAGGTCACTTCTTCTACTTGTGTACCGTGAACAAGTTTTAAGCCGCATTTAGACCGTCGGTGTTATCGTCCTTGTACGTTTTTTCCCGTATGCGGAACAATGAAGTTGTAAATGATAACAATGAAGAAATTCAAAGCCGTTTTGAATTTTTAGATGAACTAAGCTCGTTGTTCATTGTTTGTCAAACGACGTTTAAAGAACGAAGGCCTAAATACGGCTTTAGCCTACAATGATTTTCAACTAATCTTTTGCTAGGAGCAGGCCCGTGTCTCAATTATAACTTTTGTGTCTACGCTTGTTAAAAATAGAATAAAATAAAATGTAAGAAAAATTTAACCTGACCAATGTTTTATCACACGACTTTGAATTAAAAGCTGACGCGGTGGGAAATGATTTCCTATCACTTCCCACAAAGGCACCAAATATACTTTTATTATTTTTTGTCAATTTAATTACTCCAATTTCCATATTCATACCTTTCCTACAATTCAATTTTCATCCAACTCCCTCAGCAGCGTGAGACCAGACGAAATATGATCTATAACTAAAATTCAAGGTCTTGCCTCACGCGCTGAGAATTCATTACATTTTATACCGTTTTTTGGCTTTGCCTTAAGCAAACCTTTTGGCAGATTAATATAATAGTTTTTAGTTGCATTTAGTCATCACCACCTACCTGTTCATTGTGTTTTACTTAACAAATAAAAATTTGAAAAAAATTAAAAATTTATAGCTTTGTTTTATCTTTTATAATTTTACTATTTGTGCGAACAAATTGGCGACCGTGACAGGACTTTACTAAAAAAGTTTAGTGGCCTGTAAATTAAATAAATCCAAACAAGAAGAATTATACTAAAAAGATAAATAATAAGTTTTGAAAAAGTGTGCGTGTTTATTTGGACTCAAAAATCGTTTAATATATAAAATAAAGTGAAAATGGTTTCTACATTGGAACAACTAACCGACCATCAGGAGGAGGTAGGCACAGCTATCTGCAAGCTTGCCCGCAACTACGGAAAGGATGGACCTGGAAGAAAAACCCTGGAGAATCTCCAACATCGTTGGTCCAGTCTTAACGAGCTATGGGAAATATTCCATAGCACGGACGTCGAAATTAAGACCAAGTATCCTCTAGAAACCGATCATGAATATCATATAAAGGGATATTTCAAAGAGATCAGAGGGGTGTATGAGACAATGAAGGACGACATCGTGAAGCGTATTTTGGAAGTACAAAAATCTGATAATGCGGATAGAACTCAAGAAGAGAGGCCGAAAGAGACCACAACAGTCAAGCCGCCATCAGAGCAGCCAAAGGAGCCTCTCGAAAAGCCCCCAGCAGGGCTCTTAATAATGCCCGCACCAGATACTGCTGAAGATAAAACAAGTAAAAGATTCAGCATTGATATCTTTCCGGGAACCAGTAAATTGACAAGTGAAAGCAAGTTCCGTCTCCTTGGGAAAATTTTCCAAGGATCTCTTTACAACTGTCCGGTGAATTTACGGGAAGCTATTCCTCAGCAATTCCAACAAAAAACAAATACACTCATGCGCAACTGGGAAGAATTAAGAACCGCATATGAACGACTTGGGGACGATGCAACTGCAGCCGACATAGAGCTGTATTTTAAGCTCCAAGAAGAATTAGACGAGAGAATTGCATGGCTACCAAACCGAGTGACATCAAATCAATCAAGTCAAATGAATCAAATCGGAGCAACTACAATTAAGCTCCCAAAAATTGAGATACCAAAATTTGATGGAAGCTATCTTAATTGGCCTCAGTTCTTTGACCTGTATAAACAAATGGTACACAACCAACCAATTGCAGCAGCACAAAAATTATATTTCCTGAAAACCAATGTAACTGGCGATGCACATACTTTAATTTAACATTTTCATGCCACCGATAGCAATTATGAGCTGGCATGGAACACATTAGTGGACAGATTCAACAACAAGAGGCTGTTGTTAACGGCACAGTTGAATAGACTTTTTCAAAATTCCGTCGTCGTTGACAATGCTTAAAGTCTCAAAAGACTTCATGACACAACAAAGGAAGTTATGCAAGCTATCCAGAACCTTGGCTACGATACCAGCGGATGGGATCCTGTTGTTGTGCATCTGTTGCTAGACAGAATGGATAAGGACACCCGAATGATGTTCGAAGAATCACTACAGTCACCAAGAAGCAGTCCAACTTTAGCGCAACTACTGGAATTCGTTGAAGCTAGATTCCAAGCCCTAGAAGCCGTTCATCGTGATGATAGGAAGAAAGTGGTAACAACCGCTTCCAAAAATTCAAGGGGAGTTTCTATTTGTAGTTTCTGTAAATCAAATAATCATAAGATTTTTAATTGCAAAAAATTTATTTATCTTTCAGTGGAAGAACGCAATCAGAAGGTGCGAATGCTTCAACTATGCACCAACTGTTTGCAAGGAGGACATCATTTTTCATCGTGTCAGCAGCTCGGAAAATGTAAAACGTGCAACGGTAGGCATAATACTTTGCTGCACTATCCGTCTAAAAAGGATTCACACATAAAACCATCCGGTAAGTCGTGTGATAATAATATTGGTCGGGTGGGAGAGACTCAGTCAGGGTCATCAATTAGTATTTCATTAGGAGTTGTGTTCAAAGGTCGTGAGGTGTATCTTGCCACTGCAATAGTTAATAATTTATGTTCAAACGGTATGCGAATTCCTTGTCGAGCCATGTTAGATTCAGGGTCGCAATTGAATTTTATAACTTCCTCATTAGCTCAGCAACTGGGAAATAAAAAACAGAGAAGAGACATTCCCATCAGTGGAATTGGAGGAAAAGAAACCCAGTCAAGTTTTATTATTAATGTCTCCATAGAATCTAGAGCATCTGCTTATAAAACAACCTTCGAGGCCAGTATAATGCCAAAAATAAGTGATTATTTAGCAACTGCACCGGTGGACATGCAAACATGGAAATTGCCTTCCAACATTATTCTTGCTGATCCTTACTCAATTGATTCTCGCCGCATAGACTTATTAATCGGTGCAGAAATATTTTTCGAACTTTTCTTGCCAGGAGAGTTCAAAATTTCAGATAATCTTCCTTTATTACGAAATACTAAGTTAGGTTGGCTTTTAGCTGGTAGCGTTGTAGATCCTTCTTGCAGTTCATACTGTCATTCAGTCTCAAAACTAGTCTGAGTTTTTTAGATAAACTAGTCCGATCCTTTTGGGCAAGTGAATCTTTTGAAGGTGAATCAAAAATGTATTCTGAAGAAGAATTCAAGTGTGAAGAATATTTTAACAAGCATGTAAAAACCACAAACCATGGTCAATATATAGTGCGTCTTCCTTTTAAACAGGAACCAAATAAAATGTTGGGTAATTCTATGGCAATTGCTAAAAGGCGTTTCTATTCATTAGAAAGAAAACTAGAAAATAATACAGAATTAAAAACAAGTTATGTTAACTTCATGGCTGAATACGAACGTCTTGGTCATATGACACCGATTGCTGAGGAAACAATACCAAAGCATCATTATGTCCTTCCACACCATTGTGTACTTAAGCCAGAGAGTTCATCAACAAAACTACGAGTTGTTTTCGATGCTTCGGCAAAAACATCGTCAGGTTTTTCTCTAAATGACACCCTCATGGTCGGTCCGACAGTCCAATCAGACTTATTCTCAATTATTGCTAATTTCAGGCTACACAAATATGTATTTACTGGTGATATAAGTAAAATGTATAGACAAATTCTAGTTCATCCAATAGATAGAGCATATCAGCTCATTTTGTGGAGAAGCCCTTTAAAAACATATCAGTTGAATACAGTCACATATGGAATGGCTCCAGCTTCCTATTTATCCACAAGATGTCTAGTTAAATTAGCAAATGATTTTCAGCATATATATCCTAATGCATCTAAAATAATTACAAAAAATATATATGTGGACGACTGCCTCACTGGGGCAAACACTCTTAGAGAAGCCAAGCAGCTTCTCGATGAAACTATAACATTATTAAGACAAAGAAATTTCGAGTTAACTAAATTTTGTTCAAATGATCCACGTATTCTTGAAAATATTCCGTTCGAAAAGCGAGAAAAAATGTTGACTATATATCAATCCGAAGTAATAAAGACACTTGGTTTAGTTTGGGAGCCAACTCAAGACACCTTCAAATTTTGCTACGATTATAAAGCACCTTCTAATGTTCAAGTAACAAAACGAAGCGTTCTTGCTGATTTGGCTAAATTCTTTGATCCTTTGGGTCTTATTGGGCCAGTGATATTACTGGGAAAAATATTTCTTCAAGAACTTTGGAAAACCAAGATTTCTTGGGATGAAAAATTGCCTCTAGAGCAGGCATCTAAATGGCTAAACTATTTGTCAGAATTTTCCTCTTTACAGAAAATTAATATACCCCGCTTTGTTTTAATAGATTCAGCAGAAAAATTAGAGCTACATGCATTTTCTGATAGCAGTGAAAGTGCTTTTGGCGCATGCATTTATTTAAAATCTATTGACAATGAAGGGAAAGTTTTTGTTCAATTATTGTGCTCAAAATCGCGTGTAGTTCCCTTGAAAGCAACAAGCATAGCCCGATTAGAACTTCAGGCGGCAGTGTTATTGGTAGATTTGGTTCAAAAAATTCTCCCAATAGTTAGTAGGGCAATTTCATCTATTAATTATTACACTGATTCCACAACAGTCTTAACATGGATAAAAGCACCTTCTTATACCTGGGAGACATATATTGCAAATCGTGTAGGTAAAATTCAATCGAATTCAAACTTGAATCATTGGAACTATGTTAGAGGAGAATTAAATCCTGCAGATCTCATATCGCGTGGATTAGGAATGCGCGATCTTATAAGATCAACTGTTTGGTTCGATGGTCCAGAGTTCTTAAGACAAAATTGTTTGTATAACATTAAAGTAGATTATTCAATACCAGAACAAATCCCTGGCCGTAGAAAGCTTAAAACGGTATTAAACATGGCCATCCAAGGTGATTTATTTACTTCGGTAAATCATAAAAATTCGTTGTATACGCTGCAAAAAATTTGTGCATATTGTTCTCGATTCTTAACGAGTTTTAAGTCCCGTTGTGAAGAAAACAAAAGCATTGGTTCCTTAAATATGGAAGATATCCAAAAGGGCACAATACTGTTGTGGAGAAGCGTTCAAATAAGTGTTTTCCCTGAAGAGTATAAAGCACTTCAAGCAGGAAAACCTCTCAACAATAATTCCAAAATATTATCATTAAGTCCATATTTTGACAAAACAACAATGTTAATACATGTGGGAGGAAGACTTGAAAACGCTGAAATCCCTTCTCAAGCAAAACACCAAATATTACTTCCAAAAAATAATATAGTCACAACATTACTTTTAGATTATTTGCATAAAAAACATCTACACGCCTCCCATAGAACACTTGTATCTATCTCTAGGCAACAATTTTGGATTCTAAGCGTAGGAAGGGAAACACGCAAGGTGCTCTCTAAATGTATCCAATGTTTTCGTGCTAGACCCCGATCTATCGATCAATTAATGGGTAACCTACCCAAAGAAAGAATCATTCCTACTCGGCCATTCCATTTTTCTGGAGTGGATTTCTGTGGTCCAATACGGACATATTACAAAGTTCGAGGAAAAACACCAACAAAGTCTTATCTTGCAGTATTTGTATGCTTCTCCACAAAGGCTGTTCACCTTGAGGTAGTAAGCGACCTTACCACTGAATCGTTTATTAACTGCTTAAAACGATTTGTTGGAAGACGAAGTGTATGCCACACCATATTTTGTGACAATGCCACAAATTTTGTTGATGCAAGAAATCAATTAAGAGAATTTCAAGATTTCCTTGACTCATCTGAAACGAAATCATCAATCAATTCGAATTGCTTAAAATTGGGAATCAACTGGAAACACATTCCACCTCGCTCTCCCCATTTCGGAGGCCTTTGGGAGGCCGCTGTTAAAGCTGCAAAAACCATGTTAATAAAATACTTAGGAGAAGCTTCTTTAACTTATGAAGAGCTTTCAACAGTCGTTGTTCAAATCGAATCAATCTTAAATTCGCGACCACTTACACCAATCTCCTCAGATCCTAATGGCTTGCAGGCATTGACTCCAGGTCACTTTCTTATTGGGGCTCCATTAACTGCACTACCTGAACCTAACGTTACTGATCATAAAATCTCAAGATTAGACAAATTTCGTCAGATTCAGCACATTCAACAGCATTTTTGGCAAAGATGGTCAAATGAGTACCTCCACCTTCTTCAACAGAAGTTAAAGTGGAAGGTGCAATCCCAAAATCTAGAACCCGGAGCAATGGTTGTTTTAAAAGATGCACACCAACCTCCACTGAAATGGAAGCTTGGGCGTGTAGTCGAAGTTGTCAAGGGGTCTGATGGGTTAGTGCGAGTGGTACATGTAAGAACGGAAACAGGAACATATCAACGAGCAATTCAAAATCTATGCCCTTTACCACTTGATCATGAAAAAGAACGAAAACAAAGTCCAGAACCCCCAGTAAAAAATGAACCTTCAATGAAATTAAGAAGCGGAAGATTCTTTGGTAATTCTATGACATCGTTATTATGTTTAATGCTGCTATTGCTTCCTTTAGCAGCCTCCTTAGAAAGTGAACCAATAAGGATTACAAAATTTAACAATTCCACAGGCATTTATTTTGAGGATATAGGTAGTGCTAGCACTGTTAACAGCTTTTGGAACATTTATATCTTTTATAATTTGTCATCGTATTGGTTAGAGTTAGGAGAAGTGAAAACATACCTGAAGAGAATGGATACAATCTGTTTAGATGATTTGAAAACTAATCCGTTTTGTTTGCCTACACTCACCGCACTCAAACATAGAGTAAATGTTATCGATTCGAATAATGATCTCATTCATAACTATCATACATCTTATAGCAAACGGATAAGAATTGCTAGATCTCCTTTCGATTTTATCGGAAATGTAGCACATAGTTTATTTGGAGTATTGGATCAAGATGATGCTAAGGACATACATCATCAAATTTCATTTCAACCAAGATGAACAACACCTTGTACATCTCTTTAAAAAACAAAGCTCAATAGCAGACGCAACAGTAAATCTACTTAATCGAAGCAATCTCCAAATAAGTCAGCAATATCAAGGTTTAAAAACTATCTTCGAAAAATCATTAAACGTCATTGAAAAGCATCAAGAAATAATTGATGTTAATCAGCTTTTTTCTGCGTTAACATCGTATTTGATTCTATCAGTTACAAATCTGGAGATGGTGCAAGATACATTACTTGACATTCTCCTTAGCCTTAACAATGCCAAAATGAATCCTCATTTTATTTCGCCTTCCCAATTTACCCAACAACTCCAAATCATTAGGAACAATCTCCCGTCTCATCTTAACATTCCCACAGCATCTATATTAGATATTTTTAAGCTTTCATCTATCAAGGGACGAAGTCTTAATGACTCAATAATATTTGAAATGATGATTCCTTTGGTGGATAACCAAGAATTCCAGCTTTTCAATTTAGTTCCCTTTCCCATATTTCAAAATAATTCAAGTTTCATAATAGAACTATCATCCCAGTATCTGGCAGTCACTCCAACGAGAGAAAGGTATTTTGCATTAACAGAAAACCAATTATTATCTTGTCAGTTGCTTTCAACTAGACATTTTATTTGTAACCAACAATTGCCAACAATGATCCATCAAGGCAGTAATAATTGTGAAGTTTCATTACTGAATCACTTGGAGAATGCTCTAAGTTACTGCTCTCTAAAAAAATGTATTCTTCACGATCAATGGATCAGTCTTAGAGATGCAAATAGCTGGATATTTGCTCTTGAGGACACAGTAACTGGTTTACTAGTTTGTGAAAGAATAACGAAGAGCATAACCATCATTGGCAGTGGTTTGTTGGAGTTTCTAAGACCATGCACATTAAAACTTCCACATCTAGTTATAAATGGGCGAGTTCTGAGCAATACCACCTTAAAAAATTCATTTATTCCCTTAGTTAAAATTTCAGAGGCAATCAAAACAAAACTATCAAATGAATTAGTCAGTCTCCCTACATCTTCCAGCAATGAGACGAATACAGAAATACAGAATAGGATTTAGGCAAGGATATAGGGGTTAATGATATAAATATGCACGACTACCATCACTATGGATTGAGCTTCATCTTATTTATATCAATGATAGCATTCATCATATTTACCTTATTAAAAAAAAGAAGGCCCAAACCTCTTCCTAGGAGGAACGTTCTTCCTAGAGGAAACGCTCCTCGTTTTGAAATAGAAACGCAATTTTAGAATTTCGAGAGATAAGATCCCTCAAAGGGGGGGAGTATGTTAAAAATAGAATAAAATAAAATGTAAGAAAAATTTAACCTGACCAATGTTTTATCACACGGCTTTGAATTAAAAGCTGACGCGGTGGGAAATGATTTCCTATCACTTCCCACAAAGGCACCAAATATACTTTTATTATTTTTTGTCAATTTAATTACTCCAATTTCCATATTCATACCTTTCCTACAATTCAATTTTCATCCAACTCCCTCAGCAGCGTGAGACCAGACGAAATATGATCTAACGGGTGATTTTTTAGCTGGTTTGGTTTTGGCAACACTGGTTTTGACAGCTGACGTGTGTTTAGTACCTTGTGTCACTGTCAAACAGCTTCAGTTTGGTTTGCAATTTAACCATGGATCGTCTTACAAATGAACAACGCTTGCAAATTATTGAATTTTACTATCAAAATTCGTGCTCGGTTCGAAATGTTCATCACGCGAACATTGTGTTCAGCGATTAGGCTCATTTTTGGTTGAATGGGTACGTAAATAAGCATAATTGCCGCATTTGGAGTGAAGATCAGCCAGAAGCATTGCAACAGCTACCAATGCATCCCGAAAAAGCCACTGTTTGGTGCGGTTTATGGGCCGGCGGCATTATTGGGCCATATTTCTTCAAAGATGATGCGAATCGCAGCGTTACTGTCAATGGTGAACGCTACCGAGCGATGATAACAAACTTTTTTTTGCCCGAAATGGAAGTTCTTGACTTGCATGATATGTGGTTTCAACAAGACGGTGCCACATGCCACACAGCACGCGAAACAATGGCGCAATTGCGAGGCGAGTTTGGTGAACAGTTAATTTCACGTTTCGGGCCGGTCAATTGGCCGCCTAGATCGTGCGATTTGACACCATTAGATTATTTTTTGTGGGGGTATGTCAAGGTAAATGTCTATAGGGACAAGCCCGCTTCGATTGACGCACTGGAAGCCAACATCCATGCATTCATTCGTGAGATACCGGCCGATTTGTGTGAAAGAGTATGCCAAAATTGGACTCAGCGGATGGGCTACCTGAGACGCAGCCGCGGTCAACATTCGCATGAAATTATCTTTAAACATTAAATTGCAAGATTCAAACTATCGATTCAAATAAATATTTCATTAATTTTTTCGAATTTTTTGTGTTTTTTTTTTTTTTAAAGTTCTAAACCTCTTAAAAAATCACCCTATATAACTAAAATTCAAGGTCTTGCCTCACGCGCTGAGAATTCATTACATTTAATACCGTTTTTTGGCTTTGCCTTAAGCAAACCTTTTGGCAGATTAATATAATAGTTTTTAGTTGCATTTAGTCATCACCACCTACCTGTTCATTGTGTTTTACTTAACAAATAAAAATTTGAAAAAAATTAAAAATTTATAGCTTTGTTTTATCTTTTATAATTTTACTATTTGTGCGAACAACGCTTTTTCAAATAGTGCTATAGACAAGCTTCTTGACGCAAACAAAGCATGGACTTTTCTCCTAGTTCGCTGCTAGGAGCAAGAAAAGGTTGCATTGTACCTTTTTCTTTTCACGCTCCGCTCCTACAAGTGTATCATGGACATAGCTTATCCAGAACCGATTGTTCTTCTAGTCTTTTACTAGAGGCAGGGCAGTATTCCGACGGTTATATATGTGGCTTCGCTTCTTCAAAGGGAATTACTACAGACAAGCCTGTTATCGCGAAAAAGTGATCCGATTATTCCTCTTGCCTTTTGTTAGAGGCAGGGTTGATCCTAAGAGGTACACAATACGAAATACCATGTTATATTATTTAACAATATTCATTGTTAATTATATCTAATACCTTGTTATAAGTAGACAGTTGAAGAATTGTAAACACTGTAAACTCATTTGGATATAATAAAAATTGATTTTGATTTGGAGTTTGGAAATTCTTAGCCAAAGTTTTTGCTTTTTTTGAGATAAACCCTGGACACTAATGAGCCTATCTCACTCTTGATAAAAAAGCATCACAGTCTGTTTTTTGATGAAATTCTCTCGTAAAGAAATAAATTGCCGAAAAAGTGTGGAACGGTTTGGTGGCAATTGTTGGTGTTGGTAGCAAATTTTTGCCCCAAAAGCTAATTATTATTTTTAAGTCTTCTGTCAAAGCTCTTAATGACAAATAGTAACAATGAGCAGTTTTGGTCAATATGAGGAACAGACTTTATAAATTCAAGAATGGAGAGTGCATTGACGAGGTTGTACACTGTCACTAACTGATTCTAGTAGTGATAACTGATGCACTGCATGCAGCTTTGTCGAATGCCAATAAAATATTACTGTGAAATCTGCAACCAATCCTCAAAATCAGGACTACGCAGATGAGGTATGCTTACTCTCTCATTTGATCATGAATCTCGATCAAATGGCAACAATAAGGAGAGAAACTAAAATCAGTGGGTTGAGAACCACTTCGGCGAAAATAAAACGATCTTGGAACTTATCACCATCTACCCAAATAAGTGTTTTTGGGCAATCATTAGAAATAGTAAAAAATTTTCAATATCTTGAGAGTATTGTCTCTACTCATGGTGAGACTGAACTTTTTAGATATAATCAACCAAATCGTGAAACTAAAGTCTGCGTTCGAAATGCTGTCCAAAATATACAGAAACAACTCTATAAACCAAGAAATCAAGCAAGTCAGTATTTACATGACCCAATTTTTCCAGTACGATTTTTTCCCAAAATCGGGTTACATGAAACGATCTTTCCCGTCCGATTTTTGTCTCTGTCCTCTTCATACATTATTGCTGTCCTGTTCATTTTGCATTCAGAGGAAGATGGCACATTAAAACCAGTATTGCCATAATTGCAGTAGATCTATTACATAAAAAAATTCTTTTTGGTCTTACGAAAAAAAAAAATATCATTCAACAAAATTAAAACCACAATTAATTTTTCAATTTTGTCTTTGAAATGCAGTCAATCTTATTGCTCTTGAAACCCACCCCATTAAGGCCTTGCATATGAGCTGGGAATAGCAAAATACAAAGCAAATAGTCGTGAGTTCTGACATATCTTTCATATGAGTTATTTGTTTGGTCGCCGGATGACGTGAACTGGCATAAAAAATAAAACAGTAAGTTGATGTTAATCACGGGCGAATTTTTCATTCTCTGCTTTGTGAAATGCCTTTGGAAGTTTTCCAAAAAATAACTTTTTGGTTGAGTGGAAAATATAAAATGCAACATTTTAAAATCTAAACATATTTAAATTGTAGAAAGCATCGTTTATTCACTTTATCGAAAAGTTAAAAAGAGTGAGTTGATATTTTCTTTGGTTTGGAATTGCTTAAACAAACCTATCTGCATTCGCAGATCGTAGGCAATGTTTTACTTTGTATTTTCAATTAATTATCAGTTATAATTTGGTAATTTGTTTTTTTTTTTCTTTAATACAAATACAAACTTGAAAATGCTTATCTACTGCAACAAATTTAATCTACCTGCATCATTTTTTTTTAATCTACTAAGAAACATTTTCCGATTAGTGGCAACGCTGGTTTACACCAAACACACAAACGAAACTGGAAAAATTGTGAAAGAGAACGCAAACATATGAAAAATCGTGTGAGTTTGCCAGGAACGGACGAACGGACCAATGAATAAAAGATCGTGTGTGGAAAAATCATTAGAAAAAGTGAAAAGTGTCATTAGAAAAAGCTGCAAACTTTCGTGAAAAGAGTTGGAGAGAGCTGAGGTACATCTGACATCCCTTATGCCCACCAGGGGAACCTCTTGGACGCTGAGCAAGGTGACGATACGAGGATACGACTGCTGCATCCAGTTCATTGGAACGTCTGGGGCGTTGAAAAGCAGCATTTCGACGATCTCCCACTGCCCCATGCTCAGCAAAATTCAATATCAAACGACGGCGACGGTCGAAGACGGTGCTTGTTGGTCACGTTACTTTTGACAGTGTATGTTCAACGACAATTTTCAATGTACAGCAGCCAGGACCGGCCCAATATAAAAAAGTGCCTTGTGCAAGCTTCATAATTAGCGCCCTCAATTACGGTTATTAGTTGAAAAAGTCATTTCCTCATCGAGGGGTCGGATTTGCAATGCGTTCTTTAACGATAAACACAAAATATATGGGATTTTACCTAGGAAAAAGTATCTTAAAAATAATTCAAAGATATAATCCGGCTTATTGTGAGTTTCACGTGAGCAACATGCCACGCGGAAAAAATGACACGTAACTTTTCAAGTTTTTTTGGTTTATTTTAGGCCAAGAGAAGTTCAAGAAAAATTAACATTAGCTTCTTAAATTTCGCGAGAACAAACTATTTCGGGTGATAAATTTTCCATGTGAAACTCACAATAGGGCTGAATTATATAAATAATTAAATCATTGAGATTATGTGGATTTTTTAATGCTTGCCAGGCGTATAGCTTGTCCGGCCCTGACAGCAGCACTATTATGGTAAGTTATTTCAGTGTGAAGCGATATTTATGACTAAAATTGTACTGAACTGACGTTTCAAAAAAATGTCTTTTTAAGTCAATCAGCTGATAAAACTGTTAAAGTTATTCCGATCTAAAAAATGGCGCACCCGTTAAAAGAAATAAATTTCAACTCGCTTTTAATGGCCTTTAGTCCTACAAATTGACGTTTTGTCCGGCTTACTCACTTGGACTCATCAGTGACATAGTGAGGGCCTTAATGCTAAGTCTTCTTCTAGGCTCATTTATTTCAGATGTACAATATAGAATTTGAATTATAAAAACTTACTTATAGAAATAAATTTTGCTTGTTTGTTAAGGCAAAATCATTTAATATGTATTAAAGAAAACTAAATACTTTCTATTTTCAAAGAGCCCCACCGTCATTTCTATCTGAACATATGTAGTTAAAGTTATTGGAGGCTAAAAAAGTATCATTATTTCTTGTTCTCCTATTACTCACACGACTTCTGTATTTTCATTTCCTCTGCCATGATGAGAAGGCAAACTTTTTGAAAGGTGGACAAATTAATATTTCTCATTAAAGCAAATATACGAGTATATAAAGAACTGCGGGAGCTATAGTCAGTTACCATCAATTGATGGTAAAGAAAACTTTTTCTTTACATAATATAAGTCTATTAGGCCTAAGGCTTGCCTTCTGAAAGAAGTTCTAATTGCTGAAAAAAATGTCGTTAACTCCCCATTCAATTTTGTTGCCATTCACCTGGAAAAAAATATGTAAGCTATTCCTGTATTTACAACTTTCCTGACAGAGCAAATGAACTTTTTCGATTAAACTCTCATTCTGATTAATAATTTCATTTATCAGTTGAGGTGTGTTAGTATCAACACACCTCAGCTGATAAATGAATGAATTCTAAGAATTTATTAACTTTGGTTCTTAAGAGATTCAGTGTTAATAGAATTGACAATTTTCGACACACATTAGATACTGGAAATAGCGAGTTGTTAGGTTTGTTATTATTTCCATAAATTTTGTTTCTAGTTCAAAAAATGTTTCCAAACTAATTTTGTAAATAAATAAAAAAAAAATCTAAATAAAAACTCACTTTGTTAGTACCATTCAAACTTAAATGGTGGCGGTGGGCGTTGTAGTAAGCAGGTGGTCACTGATTATGGCCTCAACATGGCGATGACCTGTGATGCAATAAATACCTCACTTCAGGTCCTATTGTGCTTATTTTCTTTCCACGTGGTAACCATCGGATACTGGGTCTCGTCCATCTGGACCTGACTTGCTAAGCTTATAAGCGTGGGTGTTAAACAATAGACAAAAATAGCAACATTATAATCTTCTGTCGGAAATCACAGGCTGTATAACTTTACTGAATCTTAAACGGGCCTATCAGAAGAATGGTGTGTGGCAAATTCATTGAACATAGAGAATCAAAGGTGTCACCAAAAGTCTGTAAGGCAGAGAACTTACCTTTACAAGAGCTACTCAAGCATAATAAGAGCGGAAACCAATTAGGGTTTTCAGTTCTTGCCAGGGCGCTGTTAAAGAGATGTTGGTGGATGCTCGGATACCTCAATGGTTAAAGAATTGAGAATATGTACAAAAAAAAGCAAAGCATCAGGCTGCTAGTTTCAAAATAGCGAACACAGGCTCTTCAAAACAGCAAAGTTCAGAGAATAGTAGAAGTACATGCATTCAAGCAGCATTTCTAGCAGCTGCTGAATAGGCCTTAAGAAAAGCGAGAAAAATAGGTGAGAAATAAATCCAAATTCAGTCAATTAAGACGCAGTACCACCACCCAGCATGGAAGAGGTAGACTTATATAGCTATAAAGAAGCTTTACCAGAAGGTCTCTTCAAGCTCAGACAGGATGGATTGAAAGGGTACATACATCAACTCATCAACCAAGTTGAGTAGAAGGAATCAGGCACAATGACTGGTCTATCAGCTCCATCTGTCCCATCTACCAAAAAGGCGATCGAATTTCCTGCAATAACTATCGAGATATATCACTGATAAACATTGCTACAAGATTCTGGCCATCGCATCGTACTGTGTGAGCTTCTTAAGCCATTCTGCATCACACTATTAGGGAAGTACCAATGTAGTTCCGGCCAGGCAGTTGGACCATAGAACAAATATTTACTCTCAGGCAAATCCATAAAACAACCGAAGAACTTCAAGACTTGAGACTCAACATCTATTCATTGACATCAAAGCTGAATATGATTCATCGTCAAGAGCTCTTTATGACTATGACTGAACTTGGGATCAAGGTAGAATTAATCTAGTTGCATGACATTGGAAAATACACGTCGCAATGTGCAACTAGGGAAAAGCTCTTCCCAACTATTTCAAACATGCACAGACTTTAAGCAAGGAATTATCATTGCTTAGACTTTTTTCTAACCTCTGACCCTCTTAAAAATACGACTAGTGTATTATCTCCTTTAGGAACATCAGACCATTGTGTCATATCTGCCAATTTCTTGTGCCAACAAAATTCAATTAAAGAAAAAAACGCTAGGAGAACCGTTTGGCAATACGAGAAAGCCAACTAAGATGGTCTCAACAGTTTCTTCAGGGACTTTAGCTGGTTACTATGCTTCCTCGATAGTGACGTAGACTCCTGTGCAGATATGATCACAAACATAATTCTTTATGAAATGAGAAATTTTATCCCGCATAAGATAAGATCTATCAAAGCGAAGGAGAATTCATGGTTTGATTTGAGCGGCAAAGAGGTTACCAGGGTTAGAGAAGTAAGCTTCCGATGTTTTAATGTTCCCAGGTTATCAAGGTTAGAGAAGTAAGCTTCCGATGTTATTAACCCTACTGGGGAAAACCGGATCAAGTTCAAACAAGCTAGAATGACCTACAACGGCCATATTCAACGAACCAAATTTTTGCATGACCATTGTCCCAAAGGTAGTAAATATTTTTGGTCATTTGTAAGAAACATTAAAAATATCACCTTGTCTTTGTTTCAAACACTCATCTTCAACGACACTCCCTTTGTTAGCTCAATAGACAAAGCCAATCTGCTCGCAGCACAGTTCGCTGTTAGTTCGACGCTGCCTGAGAGTGTCATGAATCCTCTTGTACTTGAGAGCGCTAATGATATCATGGGACGAATCATTTTTCGTACTTGTGCAGTGTCGAGAGTTCTTAATAATTTTGATATTCACAAATCCACTGATCCGGAGAGTATCCCTCCCATTATTCTGAGGAGGTGATCTTCAACAGTGGCAAAGCCACTGCGTAAGCTTTTCCATCTGTCCTACTTTACTGGTTTCTTTCCGAGTGGATGGAAAACAACATTTGTCTAGCCTGTCCCTAAAAAAGGCGCAACTTCTTCTCCCTCTAACTATCGCCCAATTGCACTTACGTTCCTTCTTTTCAAGATCATGGAAATGCTGATTAATTATCAGCTTAAGAAATATCTCGAAGAACGAAAGCTTCTTAATGACCGACAGTATGGCTCACCGAGCAGTGGAACAATTCTTTACATCGTTTTGGAGAAAGTAACATTATTGCACTTGATACTTGAAAAGCGTTTGATATAGTTTGGCAACAAGCTCTCTTATTGAAAATGCGTGCATTTGGTATTGATGAATCTCTTCTTCGTTGGATTTGAAACTACCTTTTGGACCGATATATACAAGTTGTGTTGGACGGTTTCAAGTCTGATATTCATAAAATAAACGCTAGCATGCCCCAGGGCTCCGTTTTGTCTTCAACTCTCTTCCTTGTTTTTATAAATGATCTTCTGTCTGAAACTTCTAATCCATTTTATTGTTTTGCAGATGACAGTACCCTCAGCTGTTCATATTCATTTCAAGATTCTCTTCCTTGTTCTTCGGATGTGGAATTTAATTGGCAGCGTATGATAAGCTCATTAAATTCTGATCTTAACAGCATTGTCCAATGGGGAATAAGAAACCGCTCAGAATTTAATGATTCAAAAACTCACTGTTGTCTTTTGTCGTTAAGGAAAAATTCACCCCCCTCCAAGCTGCTATCCATGAGCGGCAGGTGCTCCTAAAAGCCATTGAAGCCTCTTGGATAGAATTCAAAATAGAGCGTTAAAAATGATAGGTGATAGAACTATAACGGAAACATTTGCATCTCTCGAACACTGCCGCAATGTTTCGTGACTTTCATTATTTGATCGGTATTTTTACAAACAATATTCTAGTGAAATAGCCAGTTGCATTCTTTCCTTTAAGCAGCTCCACCGTTATACTCGTACTTCTAGGAATGTACATCAGTTTATCTTTGAGCCCAATTTCGGACGTATCAGGTTTTTCAACCGGGCACGCTTGCAGAAGTCCGGACGCTGAACCCAATTTTCGACGGTTTTCAAGCATAAATCGGCCGATACTGCTGCAATTTCACGTTCGATATTCGTACGAAGTTCATCAATCGTTGCTGGCTTGTTGGCATAGACCATAGACTTGATGTAGCTCCACAGGAAATAGTCTAACGGCGTAAAATCACACGACCGAGGCGGCCAAGCGACTGGACCATTTCGTGAGATAAAACGTTCTCCAAACTTGGTTTCCAATAAATTGATTGTGACATGCGCTGTGTGGCTTGTGGCGCCGTTCTGTTGGAACCACATGTCCTCCAAGTCCCAAGTCCATATCATCCAATTGGGGCGAAAAATATTTCACATTAACGTGCCGGTCTTAATCATCACGGAAGAAGTACGGCCCAATGACGCCGCCGGCCCATAAACCACACCAAACCGTAATTTTTTTGGGATGCAATGATGACTCATGGAGTACGTGTGTGTGGATTGCTGCCTGACGACCAATACCGCATATTTTGTTTATTGACGAAGCCATTCAGCCAGAAATGAGCCTCATCGCTGAAGATGATTTTTCGATGAAAATCCGAATCATTTTCAAGTTGTTGCTCAGCCCAATTCACGAACATACGACGCTTCTGGTGGCTTCAGTAAATAAATAAATAAATAAAAATTCGCCACAACGACATCACAGAGATGCCCAACGCTTGAGAACGACGTGTGAGAGACACATTTGGGCTTTCTGCAACTGAAGCCTCAGCGGCAGCGATATTCTCGACACTACGGGCACTTCTTTGTCTCACTGGCACGAAAACATTTTGTATTGTGTCTGTGGATTCAAATTTTTCCACTAGACGCTCAATTGTTGATCTGCTAGGACGATTATGACGACCATAAATTGGACGTAGGGCTCTTAAAGTTGAGGCCACTGACTCCGAATTTCGGTAGTAAATTATAATAATTTCGACTCGTTTTTGGCTCGTATATCTTTCTATCATGAAATGGAAAACCTCACTGAAGAGAAATTTCAAAAGAGCGGCAAGAAATATGGCGTCGTTTGCTGTCCCTGGTTGCTTTACTTTTGTAGCGTCCCTGTTGAAAAATCCTTTACTATCAAGTATAGAGATTCATCAATGTGCATCGGTATATCCTCTCAAATCACTCGCTATTTTTCTAACGCTCGCACTGTGTTAAATCATTTAAAGGGTACTCAAAACCCCTTTAGTGCGGGTTAATTATTAAAAAAAAAAACTCAAAGAGAACAATATTCCACCGAACGACATTCTAGTGGAGATCCAACCAAAAGTAGCCTTAGCAAACTGGTGCTACTTTGGTTTGGTGAAAAAAAAGCATTCAAATTTCTTCGCTATACTACCAGTCCAGTTATGGTGCCTTCCTTCGGAAGAAAAATTCTCCTAGGATATTTGGACCTGTTTGCGAGAAAGGCTGTATTTAGCTGTGGATTCAGTCTATAAAATCAAAACACTTCTACTACATTGGTTCGGCTACAAAAAGTGAACGGACAATAAAGCTCCAGCCAATAGAGTCTTTGTGTTCCTAGCCCCCTGGTTCAAGAGAGCGAAGAAAACTGAACTGCCGTTTAAAAGACCAAGCCATGGCGGCATCGCCAGAAAGCTTGATCTGGATGCTTGGAAGCAGTGGTGCTTCGGATCGTAGATGATGGAAGGCTGTCATGTCTCAGACTGCAACCCCCCATGGATTGGGAGTTGGATAAGTCTAAGACTAATACATACATATGTACATACATTTCTTCGCAATTTCCCGTTTATAATGCACAAATTGTATTAAAACGATGTATTAAACGAAAAATGCTAATAATCACGATATAGCCTTAAAACCCAAGAGCAAGTTTATTTGCGCTCCAGTGCTCCATTTTATTCAACGTTTTTTTTATATGGCCTTGGCCGATAAAGAAAAACAAAAATGTAATGTCAAGACATCGACGAGTATACCTAAACATATAAACATAAAAATACAAAACAGTAGATGACTTTTGACTTGGAATGACATCTCACAAATTTAATTGACAGGTCATACGACTTCTATTATTATGTAAAGTGGCTTTTATTGAAAACAAGTGTGAATGAATTTCAATAAATTGTTCAAGTCCTTCAAGTAAACTTCCCACATTGAAAATTGAAATCTTCATTACAAACCATTTAATTTAGTCAAAGTCAAATACCTACTCACACCTCAAGAACAGACAAATAATAACAATAACATTGGCAGTTTTGACATTTCTTACATTTACATAAATACCTATTTGATCTAAATCCTATAATTATTCATGTCTAATGTCTAACCAACAATACCAATATTATCAAAGAACCTGTCTTGTGTTTGGCAAAGTTATTAAATCAAAAACTTCTCTATAGATTAATTCATAAGTCTAATATGAATTTACATGGACCTGAACACCCAAGTGGTAGGTATTCTATACGAATTTCAAATGTGATTGCACCTTCGACGCACAAACTCACATACATTCAACAAGATTCCAATTTCTGGTTCTTGTTGAATATGTAGGATTTGCTCAGATGCCACCAGGCCATCAGACCATAGGAATCTGGAATACTCCCAAAAAGCTATGTATGGGGTGATGATACTCGTCCAACCAAAAATTTATGGATTTATCACTGTCGTTGATGACATTCTTGATTGTTTGTACATAGAGAGACATTCCAAGCCAGGAACAGAAAATGCATGAAAATGTTATACAGCAGAACCCCGAATATTTGCACAAGTTTAATAGAATGTAAAAGGCGAAAAATGCGTGGCAGTTCTTTAATTTACGTACCTAAAGCTAGCTTATTGCTTAAGTAATTTATTTTCACTTGTCTAAAGATCTAGCCATAGATTCCTTGAAATACGACAGCAAAAATTGTTGACTACCTATCATTAGAGGGTTTTAAAAAAATTCAGCTTCTAGCGTAAGAATCGATAATTCGTTTCCTATGCCATTTCTTTCCTCATGTCACGATGATTGATTTGAACTCAGTTCTGAAACTGAGAAAATGTAAATTGAAACTGAACTTGTTACGTTAAGCAGGGTTGCTATGTCTTGAACAAGTTTGATAGCCCAATTTAGGAATGTTTGTAGCCCAAAATTAGAACCGAAAAAGTAGCCCAAATAGTAGCCCAAAAACCAATAAATAAATGTTCTCATAGCTTCAATCACAATTTATTTGTATTTAAAAAAAACACATGAATATAAAATACATTTTTTCTTAATAAAAGAAAGAACAATTTAAATGGAAATTCTGGGAACAACAGAGAAACTGAATAATTTTTAAGTGAAGTTTGTTGTGGTTGATTTGAAATGTCAAAACCAATGAGTATTATGAACCACACGGTGGTTCTATGCGTCTAAACCTTTTCGAATCCTCACATCTGATTTAAACTTCGCACCCAAAGAAGAGAGTTAGATGCAAAGAATCATCGTGTAATAGGCGACTATTCAGTAAATAAAAAGTGGTGCAAAAATTGTGGAATGCTTAAAGAATATGTTTAGGGGTAGACAAAAATACCGCCCAAGAGATTTCGTCTATTGGTCATAATTAAATTGTTGTCGTCAATTTTGGAAAACAGATAGCCAAATTTTCGATTAATAGCCCAATCTGGCAAGCCTGACGCTAGGTGCCCTATTACACGATGACTTATGAGTCATGACTATTTCGAAATTAAATTAGTGCTAAGGTGAGATCACATTCATTGAATTTTAAAAAAGTCATGACTCTAAAGTCGTCAAGTAAAAGGGCTCTTAGCAGATATTATCAACTTAGGTATTGCGAAAACAATCCAATACTTAAGAGTACGTGACGATTAGAGAAATATCTTTAATTGCTACTTGGCGGCAGAGTTTAGCAATAATTTTAAATGAATAAGTATGTAAGGTAAATTATACGGTTGCAACTGTACTGTAATTCATTTCATAGAACTAACTTAAATTATTTTTCATTCAACTTTATTTCATTGTTGTCCTTTTAAATGAGAAATTCTAGAGAATTTTGCCAATTCTGTCAAGTGAAAAAGGTTTTGACTTACAACCGATTATTATTCTTCAAAGCAATTTACATTCTTTGCACTTTAAGTTATTTATTCCTTTTGGAAATGATTCAATTCAGAACAATTTACACTGTAGTTGTAATGTGATGAAATTTATCGATAAAGTTAGAAACGTTTTCGAGAAAAAGTTGTCCTCTTTGATCTTAAGGCTGTAAAAAGCTATTTAAGTATTTTTGATGAATAATTTAACATGTTCAAAAAAAGTGGTGTTCTTCTAAGTTTTTTTTTTATTTTAGAAGTACTTAACCTTCCGTACCAAAAGATTTCGTTTGAAGTTTGAAGTAGGGGAGAGTGGGTATGTATGGGACACTTTTCAGTAATTTTTTTTGTGGCAAGATATGCAAAGCACAAAAGCAACAAAAAGTTTTACAGAATAAAAGTTAAAATTCATCTCATGCACCACCTCACGTTTGGGACTGAATGATGACTCGACAGAAAATCGCAAGTGTGTTTCTAGACTTGCGCTAGCTGAATTGGGCCAACGATCTTTTTTTGTTCTTCACAGAAATGCGTTTACATTTGGCGCTAGATTTAATAGATTTTTTGGAGAGACCTTTTTATACCCTTAGTATGGGGAAATTTTGTCCGGACTTATTTCGAAATTAAATGCGTTCGGAAGTAAGACTCCTTTTTCTCCTTTGCATTCACTTAATTTCGGTATCTTAAACGCGTCTAGTGCATCAGAATGTAAAATTTTCACTAAAAAATGAAAACAATTTAAAATATCAAACTTTCAATAACCAAAGAGTAATAAGGGATGGGACAGAGTCCCATTCCTCCTGTATAAGAGTGTCCCAATCATCATGTAGGGCACCTCAAGGAAATAAAACATAATATCACTTAAAAAATGGTACAGACTAAACAAAATTAGGATTAATCTACTTCGAAATAATGGTAAATTGCTATTTAACTAATTTTTTTTACAAAAAGTTCAGTCATTAATTTATGTTTTTCAGTCAAAGTTTATCCAATGATTTTATACTTTTCAATCAAGCACTGGATCTGATTCGTTGACCAGTAGACATAGGCTTAAGAAAAAATTTTTGATCAACAGAAATGAAAGAAAGGATACGACATTGAAGAAAATGCTTGTGTCCCATTCCTGCTGTGTCCCATACACACCCACTCTCCCCTATTCGGACACTGAGCCTTGAAAATGGTTTGGCACTTGGGACTTGAGTACAAACTGCATCTGATTCGTTGACCAGTAGACATAGGCTTAAGAAAAAATTTGTGATCAACAGAAATGAAAGAAAGGATACGACATTGAAGAAAATGCTTGTGTCCCATTCCTGCTGTGTCCCATACACACCCACTCTCCCCTATTCGGACACTGAGCCTTGAAAATGGTTTGGCACTTGGGACTTGAGTACAAACTGCATATGGACCTTCCCAGGCTCTACGAAAAACACAAATCCTTCGTTATGAACCGACTCTTTAGAAAATTGAATCGGTGCCCCACAAGGAAGTGTCCCAGGACCAATCTTATATCTTTTATATAACTACAAGTGATATTTTAGTGGACATAAACGATATCATGGCCAGCTTTGTTGATGATACTGCAATATTAGTGCAAGATAAACCTGTAACGATGGCTACAAAAAAACGGCAAAATGCAGTCGATAAAATTATTGACTAAACGCGAAAATGGCGAATCAAATTAATCGAAACAAAATCGATGCGTATGAGCTTTATAAACAAAAATATAAATAATGTCAATTTTTATAAACAGTGGAGCAGTATCTTACAAATTAATACTGGCAAATACCTTGGAATGAATTTGGATGCAAAACTAAAAAGGAAAGTGCACATCAAAAGGAAAAAAAAATATGTAAGCCCTAAATCCCTTATTATACGATGATTCTTTGCGTCTGACCCTTTTTTTAATTTTTTTTAAATCATGCTTTGAGTCGCGCGCTATTACACAGTGCTTCTCGATGCTTGATGTCATGTAAAATTGATAGTTCTCTTAACTATTAACGATTTTTACAGTGTCTGTATAGGAAAAATACCAAAATACGGAAAATGCTAAAAAGAAACGTCAAAAAAAGTCTCGGAAATCTTAAACCATGACGCACAGGGCAACTGGTCTGCCATCTCATCTTTTTTTCTCTTTCGCACTCATTATGTTTGAAATGAGTCAGGCTCAGGGAATCATCGTGTAATAGGGGACTAAGTACAGACAATATAAAAACAAATACGCTGTATCACTCTAGCTGTACCTGCAGCTCGTAGCACTGTCAAAATCGAAAGATACAAAAATAGTGTACAACGCTACAATGCAAAGCTGTTGCTTATGGGGTTGTTAAAGTTATACAAAATTCAACTCTTTCTACAAGCTACCGCTACAATCATTCAGTTCAAGGGGCGAGGCTGGGGTAAAAGCGAATATATGATCATGATCTATTGGTATCGGGAGAGATTGTTCATGTTGTTATTTGCGTAATTTCTTAAAAGAATTAATACAACATTTCTAGTACGTTAGTTAGTGGATCGTGTCGTATACACAGGCACCACTGTTTTGAAACAAGCTCGATCATATGCTCTATGCTAACAATTTTGTAGAAAATATGGATCGACAAAAATTTTCTCGGTATAAATACTCAAATCGGGTTATTTATTTTAAAAAAATGTTGGAAACGCCCTTGGAAATACTAAAAAAAATGCATAAAGCTATGATTAGACTGTCAACGCAAATGATTTCACATTGACTCTATGACGTCAAAGTGACGTCAAATTCTGTCCCAAATTTTTCTTAGTGTGTGATCGTCAACGAGTACTGTTTACATGAATTTATGGGTTGATGTTGTGATTGTGATAATTTCCGATAGCCGTTTAATAATTCTGTCAAGAAACAGCTAAATTAGGACACATTGACAGACTGATACTCGATACATTGACTGTACTTTTACGTTGACACAGCAGAATTTTCTGCCATATCAACGTTTTTGCGTTAACCTTCATAGTTAAATACATACATTGACATACAATTGATAGCTTGAAAGTACATAGGTAACGAACTATAATTTGACGACAAAAGAACATTTCGATTCAAATATCACCCGATTGCCTTAAACCCACTTTTTTCCATAGCATTAAAGTAACTTCAAAAATGTCTTATTTTTAGAGGCTTTTTAATCCATCGATATTGCATGCACACAGCCATCATTCAATAAAATTTGACAGTTGATAGCTTGACAGATGGAAGCCCAGCTATTTATTATTATATTATTTATTTTAAGGAGGTTTTTTAATCCATCAACATCATCGTAGCTGTCTTACAATAGAATTTGATAGTTTGCTGGATTGTCAGATGTTGGGCAAACTATATTTGGATGGTAAAAGTGTACTTCGATCTAAATGTCGCCCAATTGCCCTAAGACCAACTTTTTCCGGGGCAGTAAAAGGATTTTCAATCCACCCATATATTGTATTGTTCCATAACACTATAAAAAGGGTGTTTTTTTAGATGTGTGGTTTTCGATCTGGTAATACTTTTTTCGGAGTTATCTTTTTGACAGCTGTCACTTGATTTATGCTCAGTTTAATTTGTCAGGTAGTACCTCGTGGCATAATGGTTAGTGCGTAGGACTGTCATGCCAAAGGTCTGGGTTCGATTCCCGGCCACTGCCACCTAAAAACAAATGTTTTTTTCCGAGGTACTGCCTCTTGCGAGGGACTGACAAATCCTCCAAGAGTATACTTGTCATGAATAAGTGCTTCTCATCTAGCCGTTCGGACTCGGCAAAAAATTGTAGGTCCCCTCCATTCCTGCCAACAACACGCACACAGGAATGGTTGAGAGTTGTTAGTCACTAGGCCCTGGTTCTCCATGAGCTGTTGCGCCACAAAATTTATTTATTTATTTATTTTTTTTAATTTGTCAGTTCATAACGAATAGACTTATTCCTGAACAACGCTGCGTAGACAAGCGACTTCAGATAACCCCGTAATAAATTTGCACGATTTGCAAAAAACTCCGCGTCAATGTTTATAGTGTTCGGATGTAGTCAAGTAGTGGAACCAAAGCTTACTAATCGTGTGACACAGATAACACGTCAAAGGATTGTGGACAAACACTAACTAAGTACCGTCGCGTCGTGATATCATCATACGTTGACGCAGTCTATATTGACAGTAAATATTGACGATGTTTCTGGTGACGTAAAAAGTCAATGCGTTGACCGTTGACCATTCACGTTGACCGTATAATCTAAGCTTAACACCTGATGTAAGAATTTACCTTATTCTTACTTTAATTCTCGGCGGTTTGAAGATCAAATTTTAATTCGTGACTTACCTGAAATGAAAAAAAAAATAAAAATCTATATATTGAAAAAAAGGAGCAACTTTATGTACGAATATGTATGCATGAAATAAGGTAAGATTAAAAATTTCAAATATATGTTTGTATTTATACGTAAGGTTGGGATTTGGGAATTCGAAAGAACAAATTTGTGGTTAAGCCTAGTAGGCAGATCGAGACCAAATTTATCTCCCATATAAAATTTTCCCCAGGCCAAATTTTATCTCGGATTTTTTTTCCAATCAGTACGTAGATCCAGCGCAAAATTTGACTTCGTAGCCGCTGTATGAAAAGGCAAAAGAATAAGTCTCCACTACATTTTGCGCGGAAAAAGAAAGCTCGAAGCATTATTTTTCTATTTATTTCGCTTTTTATAAACTTAAATCTTCTCCCTGTTTCATACTTCCCATTATTAAGACTTTTTGAGGACGCATGACTGAAATAAAATATAAAATGCGTTAAGATAATGATGACATCAGAATTGAGAATAAAATATAAACAGTTGGTTTAAATCAGTCAGTAGTGTGGCTAATAGGAAAGGGTACAAAAGGGCCACATACAGATTCGGAAAAATTTTCTTCTACTCAAAATTTAAATTTATTAGCAATCCGAGTTTAACCAAGTTGGAATCAGCAAACTGATCTGGCAAAAATCAAGTGGTTTTCTGGAGAAGTAGAAAACTCTAAACATTTCTGATTTTGGCTAGTTTTTTTTATCCATGGACATCACATATCCATCCTTCAATAGAATTTTATAATTGATAGCTTAACAGATAGAGAAAGATCTATTTGACGGAAAAAGTTTATTTTGATCCAAATGTCTACCGCTAATTATTTCCCTAAAATCACTTTTTTCCGGAGAAGAAACTTCAAAAATTTTGGAATTTTTAGAGTTTTTTTAAACCAACGACATTGTAGCCATCAGACGACCCAAGGGACCTGAAATTAGGGCTTTCCAATTAAGGCAAATTTTTTGGAAATTAATTAATTTCTTTTTTTGCATGTTTTTTTTTAGCCATTTTGTGGGAAAGTTCCATAACAAATATACAAAATAGAAAATTAAAAACCGTAAGATATGTAAAAAATACAAGTTTTGTATGAGATTTGTTAATTTCAGGTTAGGTTAATACCAAAACCAAATAGTCTTGAAAAACTTTTTTCGAAAACTTAATTTATTAAAACTCGTTAAGGGGTTTTTCGGATGTGAGATTTTTGTTAGATAAAAACAATATCATTACTTTTTTTACAATCAACTGATAGTTCTAAATTTGACATTTCAAAAAAACCTAGTTACATTGGTCAAATTTGCTTCAATGAATGTAGTTGGCAAAATCTAACCCCTTGGGTCGTCTGAACGTGCCCATGCTTTAATGGAATTTGACAGCTATTGGCTTGACATATGAGGGACAAACTATGTTTTAGTGGAAAAAGTTAATTTTAATCCAAATGTCAACCAATTGCTCAGGAAATCACTTTTTTGCAGAGAAGTAAAAAAATGTTTAAAAATCGTTTTTTTAATCTATCGACATGGTAGCCATCTGTCAGATTGATCCGACAGTTGATAGCTTGAAAGATGGAGGACAAACTTTATTTGTACGAAAAAAGTTTATTTTGGTCCAAGTGTCAACCAATTGCCCTAAAATAGCCTTCTCTAGAGTAATAATAAAAATAAAAATGTCCGACTTTTTCATCCATCCACATTATATTGTTCCCCAACAAGCGCAGGCGCTCAATTTTGTTTGCTCTGCAAATGCTTTGAAAGAATCTGACTTCTTAATATAAAATTTTGAAATTTGTGAATTGAAGGAAATCTTATAATTTTTTTTTTTTAATTTCTAGCTACGCTACTGTTCTCTTTTGACGTTTGTTTTATTTCTACACCCTCAAAATTTGTCTTGAGAAAAAAAAAGTAAAGATAAAATTTTGTCTTTGCTCGATCTGCGTACTAGGCTTTAATACCGACCGATATTTATTAATTTTTATTTAGAAATTATACCTTAGTTTAAGGAATTTTAAATCGTACCTACTCAATATTTTTAATTCACTTGTAATTGTGAAGTTTTAAAGGCAATTCTTAAATGAGTTTTTAAACTAACATTAAACGATAAATTTAAGAAATTGACGGTTGTATTTATAAACTCTGTTTAACTATAAACATCCATCCCACTCCAAAAAAACTTGTAAAAAAACATTGTTTGCTGTTGTCCTCAAGTTGTCTAACGGCATAAAGGTTGTCTAAGATTTGTCGAACTTAAAATTTTTCCAACTATTATGGACTTTCAAAAAAATGGTCTTACTAGTCAACTGGTGCCGTGAAATAACGCCGTAAAAGAACGACTGAATAACAAGAAGACAGAATTTCAGAAAAATTTCGGCTATGAGCGAAATTTTATGAATAGAGATTTTAAAAGGCGATATTTTGGAACTCATTTTGATATGTGGTTTCTAATATGTCATTTGCCTCAAAAATTTGTCAGCATATTTGTAAACGTAAACTTAAAAAGTCCTCTGTTAGAAAACGCAAATAACTTCGTTAGCATTGTGTTAAATAATAAAGTTTGCTAAAGTCATATTTGAATACATAATCTACGGTGCATAACTGAGAAGTTTATAAATCGACTTGACGAATATTGAAAAGCCAGAGAGCGTGTTTTCCAACGTCAAATGCGTTTGCAAGTAAATTAAATCGCGTTGATCAAACAAATTTTCTGCAAACAGGACGGTTACATACTACTTGTCATGGCGCAATATCAGCGTCAAAAACGAGATCATTTGACGACCAAATTGACTTTAGTTTCCCGTTTTCGAAAACGGTCGATATTGTGAGCAGTTCATAGTTTAGACTTTAGAGAAGGATGTTTAAAAGCGCGCTTAACTTGCTTTGGATTGTCATCAATCAAATAAAGCGATCGGAAGAAAATATATAACATAATCTAAAATTTTCCGAAACATCAGAAATACAAAATATACGTCCCAGTCATACCGTTAACTCAAAAACCACACTCAACTGTCACTCGTTGATGTTGGAGAGATTGTGTTACCATTTATCTAAGGTTTCCAAAGCCAGTGCCTACGCTCTGTAACTCTCGCATCGATAAAATTAGCCGATAAATGATGACAAATTGAAACAAAATACATACATTTTGTTCCAGGCATACAGATACAGGTACTACAGATTTATTTGGCAAATAAATGTAAATGAGCTTCGTTACTCAAAATAATTATATTTAAAAATTTAAACTTGAATTTTCGTACTGCATTTGTTTTACTAAAGTACATACAATAAATCAATTCTAAAAATAAATGCGTACATTATGCTACCAATAAATATAAAAAAAACTTGAACTTGAATTTTCATTATTTCAACATGTGTGAATGTGTATCGATATCGATACCACATGTAAAATTTAATTAATGACCCCTAGTTTTAACTTAATAAAAAAAGTTGCAATGACAGTTAAATATCGACAGTTTTAAAGTGGTGCGAAATTTAAAATGACACCTCTTGATGGATGTTGCAACAAATATTTATTATATTGGTGGAGCATTGGCGTATCCGTTGTATGTTTTATTTGATAAAGCCCCGAGGAAAAAAAAATCTAATGGCATTAAATCGCCCATTCTAGGTGGCCTATTGAAGTGTGTATTTCATTATAATCACTCGTTGTCGAAAATTTATCACACAAGAGCCTTTATTTCACGAGCTATATAATATATAATATGTATGTGCGTATATGGCATGTGGCACGTTTATCTGAAAGTAAATATCATTGATCATAGCATCAATTTCAGCAAAAAAAAAAAAGCTGCACAAAGTGGTATTGAATAGCCCATATCCAACAAATGCTTTCATTTCAGATTTCGCTTAATTTTTTGTTTGTCAACATTAAACTGTCACGACGCACATAAGAGTATTTGCCCACAAAACTCGGACAAAAGTCGATTTTTCAAGTGTCAGAATTGAAAAGGTGACTTTTTCGAGACAATAGCTAAAACCTCTTGGAACATTCGACTACAATATTTTTTTTATTGATCAACATATTTTTGCTACGATATCAAGTCATCGATTAAGAATTTGTCACTTCTTTTGGTAATCAACAACCAAAAAAATTTGTTCCACTTGATTGAATTATTTGTTTAACAATTTGTTAAGTCTGATGAAATTTTTGGTATGTAAAAATAAGCTGCAGATCTGTACTATTATATGGAGTCTTTTTTGCGACAAATATTTTAATAGGTATTTAAATATTTTTTTCTCGAATTTTTGTTATAAAAAAAGTACAAAAAATGGCTATTTTTGTTGGTTATTTTAAATTGGGAAATAACTTTTTTATAGATGAAAGTCAAATTGGGTTCTTATTTGTGAATGGCTGAATTAAACAAACCATAAGGCTTCGTTTTCATTAAAAATCGGCTGCGGATTTTTGCTGATTTAGTGTTTTTTGGTCATATCGTATTCCATTCAAACTGACTATTTATTCGATAATTTTTTATTCGGATTGCATTTCGATTAATTTTTCAAAATTATTTGGTAAATTTGTGTATACAAAAAGGGCAAACAAAGCTTCAAGTATCGATTTGCAAAAAAAAAAATGGCGGAATATTTGTTCCTTTCAAGCAATTTTGCTCATATCGTATAACCGATTGTATGCATCTTTTTCGAGAGTCTAATATATGTTTTTTGTTTTAAAAGAGATTAAATTTATTGAAAACAGTATTTATTCCATAGTTTTGGATGAAAATAGGGCAGTTAAGATAAAAATAATTTTGCCCAGTTTTTGCATAAAAATACTCCTATGTGCGCCGATCAATTTTGATTAGAAAAAACTAGAAGAATATGTGGACTTTTAGAAATCCCCTGCTAAAAATACTAACCTTGTATTGGAATTGTAAGTTTTAAGGTTTTTTTGAAATAATTTTTTTTTTGTTTTGATCCAAATTTTTAGAAATTTTAGAAAATTACACCTCACGCCTGAACGGGGGGAAATAGACCCCCTTTCAATACGATTTTTTTTCGTCTGAATTTAATCTATATTCTAGGGTTGTTTTTTTGCGATTTATAAGAATCACCCTAACCCCACAATTACCTTTAAGTGAAAATATGGTGACCAGGGACGTGAAATAAACATCTGAAAAAATTAGAAAAATGTTTGTTTCTATGTAGACTGTAGAGCCATTTGATTGCTTATCCATCTCGGAATTAATAAAAAAAAACAATATTAATTGTTGAAGAGAGTTAAAAAATAAACTTAAAAGAAATGTTGGTATGCAAATCTTAATTATTTAATAATTATAAAATGTTTATAAAATAATTATAAAATAAAATTTCTTTAACAATTTTGTACTCATATTTAAAATAAATAAAAATTTGAAAAAAAAATTGAAACTTTTTTATTTTAATTCAAAAAACATTTCTATGAAAATATTAATATGACATATTATTTCAGCTTATTTATTTTATATGTAGTAAATAAAACTCAAAGGCGCAAAATTTTAAACATTTAAAACCAACACTTAATTAGTCTTAAAATGTGAGTCTGCTCTAAATAGATTTTTTAAAGCGAGAGTCGGCTCTTTTTCAATTTTAAACGAGATAAAGTATACTTTAACTCTAAAGCACTCGTTTAACTTTAAAAGCGACAAAACACTTCTTTATCTCATAAAAAGTATACTCTATCCATAGAAAAAAGTTATTTCACGAAGAAGAATTACGTAAAGGAAAATGTTTTCAATTATTTTTTTTTCAATTCTGAAGGTTTTAAGCATCATAAAATTAAGATGAATTCAACTAAAGAAGCTTCAATTTTCCAATATTGTGGTGACACATATACACTGTACCTACAACTCAACTAAATTGCAACAATTCTCATGGGAGTGGGATGTTAGAAACCCGATCTCGAAATTTCTGGATTTTGTTTATTGGACTCGTTTGTCAATGTTTTACAACGTTTGTCCAACTATTTAAATCATTCGTCCACCCTCAAAATATAAAATATTCAAGTTCTTTTTTATAGCAAACGTCGAAAAACAAAAAAATATCCTCTAGCATCCCCAAATGAAATCCTATGGGGTTAGGGTGAATTTGGTTCGTTTTTCCAGCTGCTCTACTCACAAAGTTAAGAAAAAAAATTTTCGGAAAAGTAATATTCAACTTTACCTTTTTATAGAAAACATGGAAAAACTAAAAATTTCTCTAGAATCCCCAAATGACATCATATGGGATTGGAGAAAATTAGGTTCAATTTTCCACCGGCTCCAATTCCGGAAATTCCATAAGAACATTCGTTTGGCAACTTTTATTTTTTTTTGCAGGTAACACCAAAAATGGGTTCTATAACCTTCGTTTGTTCGTTTGTGCACCAGCTCCACATTAAATTCCATGAACAAAACTCAATAGTCTACCCGAGGAAAACAAACATTCTATTTTTTTTTATAGCAAGCTTCGAAAACAAAAATGTCCTGGTAGCATCGTCAAATGAAATGTCCAGTGACTATACCTAAAAATCTATTAAAAAACTTGTTTGTACACCCCTAAGATCTGGCTCACCTAGAATAAATCCTGAACAATTGATCTGTTTTGTAGACATAGATGTAGAGATGCGATCCAATCGAATGAGTGTCTCAAGTCCCGCCTCTTGACATTGGTGCTAGGCTAAAATATACTAAAACCATGTTCCAAATCCGTTCTAATTCAAATCAAAGAACTCTGGGCTAATGGTGAATGCTGATCTCCACGGGAAACCTCCGGTCATGCCAAGTGGGCCTACGGAGGCCCAGGTGGAAATCTCGCATTCAATCATGTACATGGAAGACCCCCGAAGGAATGTAGTCAAACGAGTTGTGGTATCAAGACGACGCAATTCAGTGCAAATTGGGTACTGGGCGAGTGTTACGCCCGTGCCACAATTTCTACCTAACTACCTACACCCCTAAGAAAAGAAATATTTGACTTTGCTTTTTTTATAGCAAACCTTAAAATGCACAAAATTCTTACCGCATCCCCCAAAGAAATCATAGGGGCTTAGGGCTAATTAGGTTAATTTGTCCACAAGACCCACATAAAAATCCACGAAAAAAAAAATTCATTTTTCCACCCCTAGGAAAAAATATTCGACTTTTCTTTTTTATAGCAAACCTCGAAAAACACAAAAGTCCTCTTGCATCTTCAAATGAAAATAATGGGAGGTTGGGGGAAATTGTGTCCATTTTTCGTGCAAATTTATGTACACAAATAAAATGCAAGACTGGGACGCACAAACTTGCTCTTATGTTCAAGACGCTGGGGGCTTAAGAGCATTAGACATGCAGTTTATGAGAGAAAAATATTTAAAATCATGAAAAACGATATTTAAGTTAGCTAGAATAACTTCTTTGAGAGTTTCAAATAAAAAACAAATATCTTAAGTCTTGAGTGACTACGATTGTATAGAAAAAAATATTTAAAGTCATTGGTTTTCTTAAAAAATATTTTTTTATATATCAAATTCTTAAAACATTTTTAAGGAACATTTTTGGTATACAAATCTCTAGTATTTATTTATGTGCATATAAAAATAAAATTAAAAAAATTGTCAAACCATTTTTGAGATATCGAATATTCAAAAAAAAATGAAACTTTTTCTTAAAATTTCAGAAACTTTTTTTTTTGAAAATCTTAAGACTCAATATTTTTCTTAATTTCGTTTGAAATTTGTATAAAAAAAATAATCTGAATCTGTTTGCACCAATTGTTGTACTTGGGCGGAACGCATTTGGATTAAAGGTCACATAATACTTTAAATTGAATTTATATTCAAAAATCCACAAGAATAAAAACAAAAATAATGAATTTTCTATTAATTAAGTTTTTATCCTTCATACTTATTTTCCTTAACGGGTTTTTAATGTTTGTATGGAAGGTAGGTACCATTATTTTTTCATAAAAGTAGAAATTTTTCTTACTTGACAAGGTTTAAAAAAAAACCTTGAATACGGAGTTTTATAAAAATCAACCACTAAGTTTACATATTTGATTTTCAAACAAAAATTTTTTAATTTTTTTAAAATTAAATTTGGTGGCGCAACGGCTCGTAGAGAACTAGGGCCTAGTGGCTTACAACTCTTAAGCATTCCTGTGTGCTTGTTGTTGCCTACAATTTTTTACCGAGTCCGAACGGCTAGATGAGAAGCTTTTATTCATGACAAGTATATATTCTTGGAGGTTTTGTCAGTTCCTCTTAAGAGGCAGTATCTCGGGAAAAACATTTCTGTTTTTAGGTAGCAGCGGCGCTGGAAATCAAACCCAGACCATTTGGCATGACAGTCCACCACACTAACCATCATGCCACGAGGTACTACCAACTTTTTTTTAAATCCAAAAAAATGTTTTGAAAATTTGAGAAAGAAAACCTATTTACATTGCTAAGGAGCTTCAGTATAAAACAAATATTTAATTCAAAATAATCATTTTGAAGAAATTGAAAATAAAAAAATGGTTTTACATCCAAAGGTAGTAATTCACCCTTATTGCGATAGTCATTCAACGCCAACACAAAACACGACATTTGTCGTAATACAGTTATTCACCCTTATTGCGATAGTTGTTTTACTTGAACGCCAATTGTACTTTTTTTAGTCGTGTCGCTTTCAAAACGGTATTGCGTAACTTAAACGCCAGCAGTTTTGCAATTTTGAAATCAATGAGCAGTCGTTCGGTTTAAGGTGCCAGTCACAGCTATCATTGAAACTCATCATTGAAAATTTTAATGATGGATTTTGAGACACTTGGAAAACAAAATCATTTATTATTTTAATAGATAAATAAAGCTCACGACTTAATTAATATTTTGAGTCAAACAAAATTTTCAAATAGGCCCTACTTTCCACATAAAAAGACTTTTCTTTTTTCAATGATTGAACTACCTTACATGATCATTGGAATCATAAAAGTCATTTTATGTGGAAAGTTAAGCCTATTTGAAATTTTTTTTGACTAGAAATATTAATTAAGTCTTAAGCTTCATTTTTTCATCAAAATAATAAATGATTTTGCTTTATAAATATCTCAAAATCAATCATTAATCATTATAACTGGCACCTAGGTTAGCTTAAATTATTTAATTTACGTGGTTTTAATCCAAAATCGTAATATAAGACAGATGCGACATAAAGTTTAAAAAGTTTCTTTATTAAGTTAAAAGATTTGAGCAATTCCAAATTTAGAGCACGGTTCGAATTTAAAAAATTTGTTCTTATAACTATTTTATGCAAATTTGTTTATAAATAGAAACTCTTGAAAAATGTATAGTGTGGCCAGCTATTTTTCATGGAGCAGCAGTGAAGAAGAAGAGGAAGAAAGAAGAAAAAAAAATTTAGTTGTGCAGAGGCGATTGATTCGATCCAAAACTAATCCAATGGAATGGAAATTTTTAGCTAGGTGTTGATTTGCCTCCATTAGCTCAACAAGCTTTTTCATTTGCTTCTGATTTGTTACTTTTACCCTGAAGAAACTCGTTGTTATAATAAATTATAAAAACAATAGAAAAAAACTTACATTTTGAAATCAAAAATTGCTCTGTCGTTTGCAAATTTATGAACGACACAAATTGGGGTATTTACAAACGTTTTTTTTCTAAAACAACTATCGCAATACAAAACATAACTGTATTACGAAAAATGTCACTAAATGAATTCCACATAAAAAAAAAACGCCAATTGGCGTTGAACGCCATAAGTAATGCCAAATTCTTTTGTCGTGTTTTGGTACGGCGTTGAACGACTATCACAATAAGGGTGATTTTTGTATTGCGATAATCGTTTTAGAAAAAAAAACTTTTGCTTTGAGGCAGATATGGCGTCATGACAAGTAGTATGCAACCGTCCTGTTTGCAGAAAACTTGTTTGATCAACGCCCGTCAATTTACTTGCAAACGCATCTGACGTTCACAAACACGTTTTCTGACTTTTCAATATTTGTCTGCTCGATTTTTGTACTGCTCAGTTGCACCGTAGGTAGATGAGTTATTCAAATATGTGACTTGAACACAATGCTTATGCAGTATAATTTTGATTTACGTTTTCACAAATCACATGCAAATACATTTTTGAGGCAGATGACATATTAGAAGCCACCCATGACTTTCAAAACATTGACTTTTTAAAATATCGATTTTTAAAATCTCGATTCAAAAAATGTCGATCACAGTCAAAATGTTGGTTAAATTTTGTGTGGATTTTGTTCAGTCGTTCTCTTAGCCACTAGAAATTTTTGTTTCCGAGATTATCAAAATCGACTTTATCGTAATATCGTACCCAGATCCGTTTTAGTTGCTGGTCAGTCGCCTCGTGCCAGCCTTCGCGGCATGGTGGCACCTTTCATGAAACGTGGCCAGCCATTTGCGGTACGACGCAGTGCCCTTCACAGCAAGGCGCCTGGGGTATATGCCCCGTTGCCCCATCCCTAGGGGCATGACCCTGGGTCATAGATTCCTTTTTCACTTCTACAGAAAAGAAAAGTATTTTTTTGTTGTTGCTGGAGAGGTGGAGGGGCTGGTCAGACGAATTTATTTATGGATTTTCAGGTGGAGCTTGTGGAGAAACAAACACAACCCCTAGGGTTCTGACTTCACACAAAGCTCAGATATTATCACGTGTTCTTCACTCCACTCAAGGACTGCGTAAGCCATCTGTCATACATACTCTACTGATCGCTTTTTTTACGAAAGGGGGGAAATTGAATTGTATTTGTCCGTATACCGTCCTGCAAAAAGCGATTTTTTCTCAATATAATACTATGTAAGTTCGACACAGCCCATCAGTATAAGAAAAGGAACTCGATTAAGATTGAATCTCTTTAAACTCATTATTTAATATGTTTAAGGAAAACGTATTTTGAATTCGTTCTCTTTTATAAGTTATCATGGCATTTTATTGACATACATACATAATTTAAAATCTGTTAAGTAACGAGCTGAAAGTTAATACGGATTGATAGAAACACTTGATTATCTAATAGATATGAAACAGTGTTCCTACTTTTGTATAAAAATTATTGCTATTTACCAACATTAACCCACTCTCACCTACTGTATTGAAGGAAATATAAAAATAAATGCGTATATAGCTACTCTTAGGAAATGTTATTGTTGCTTTAACTCTGGTATATGAATGTTATTTGTTGCACAATATAATTATGTGTATAGCTTCATACACTTCTGGATGCATTGCTGACCATGTCAAATGTCATTCTAACATGCTGTGAATATAAATTTTTGTTTGAATATTGTTGACTAATTTGAAAGAAAAAATTGTAAATGCACGACAAGATTGAACAAATTAATTTAACTATACTTGGTGATTTGTGTGTTAAACAAGTAATTTTATAAGAGCGGTGTTTTTGTGAGAACTTTTAAGACCTTACACGGTATCGTTGGCTCGTTGCGCGGTGTTGTATAGAAGTTAGTATTGTAATAAAATAAACAAAATTAACTTTAAGCAATTAAACAAATACATTATTTGGAATTTTTAATTTTAATTAAGTAATGTCACATTCCATAGCTTCGGATCAAAACACTTAACATTTTTAAATAATACATTTTCCACCACATTATACTGTTCTCAATTCTAAGCTTGTATACATTTTAAATAATTGTTAATATTATTGACCAACGGACATTAGTGAACCTTGTTTTCTCCTTGAAAATAATTAAGATTGTTTAGCAAGAGAAATAAAATAAATGCAATGTTTTGGATACATAAATACATTAAACGAGTAAAAGGTTGTAAGAAGTTTGAAAACGCAAAAAATCAGTTTAAACTACTATTTGAGGTTTTATTTTAATAAAACAGTACTATTTATTACATTATACTTTCTATCTAAAAGTAAAACTCAAGCAAAAAGCCACTTTATCGCTTTTGTGAAAAATATAACTACCTATGTATGTACGTTTTCAGCTTACAAAAATTTTTAGAAAAAAACGGTCAAGCCACTAACGGGACAACAGTTCACCAGTGATTATCTCTTAGTTGCGAAGAGAAAAAATATGTACACAAAATATTTAGTGCAATTTTGAACAAAGATGTCATAGGTCCTGAGACACAGCAGCCTTCCCTCCTCTACAACCTCGAACCATCTCCTTCCAGTCATCTCCACCAAGCTTTCTTGCATCCACTATCACTTGATCTTTAAATTGGAGGTTTAGTCTTCTTTGTCCTCTCGAACCCTGGGACTGGGATTCAAAGCCTCTCTTGACTGCACCATTATTATTGACCAGTTGCTCGATGTAGCCAATCTCTTCTGATTTTCAGGACTACAACCACATGTAAATACAGTTCATAGAGTTCGCGGTAGTATCGAATATTCGTGGATAAAATATTCTTTCAAAGGAACTAAATATCAGCTCTCCCTTTTTGCTTATCGCCCAACACTCGGTACCATAAAGCAGGGCTGGCCATATAAAGATTTTATAGAGAGTGCACTTCATCTTTCGTGTGAGGACTGAGAAGTTTTAAACTCATCTGTTGACCCAAATCGAAGTAGCACCGGTAATTCTTCCTTGGATCTCCAATTAGATATCGTTCGTGGGATAAATGTTAACTCCGAGGTAGATGAACCATTAAATTGCTTCGAAGTTGTTGCAATCAATAGTGACGTTTTTTCCAAGCCATTTAATTTTCTTTCATTGATTGTAGATAGTATTTATTTAAATTTGTCTTCGTTTACTTGAAGACGAACAAGTTTCGTTTGTTCCTAAATTGCCATGAAAGCTCCTATAACGTCCTGTTGAGAGCCACCGATGATGTCGATATCATCGGCATTACCCTAGAAGTTGGACAGATCTCTTGAAAACAGTGCAATTAGTGGTACCCCCTGCTCTGCGTACTCTTTGCTCTAGAACCAGATTGAACAAATAAAATTAAAGTGCATTTCCATGCCAAAACCCTGTGCATGCGTGAAAAATTTCGGAAGACCTTTTCCCTAGTTGCACATTTAATCGTCAGCAATGTCAGCGACACAACTAGATCACTTTTCCCGGGATTCTAAATTCATCCACCACCCTATAGAGGTTCTAACGACGAATACCATCGTGAATCTCAATTTGAAATTCGGTGTTCTTCTCCAGGATTAGGATTTGCCTGAGTGTGAATATTTGGTAGGTCGATCTTCCTGGCCAGAAGCCACACACTGACACTTGCCGATTCCCGATTATAGCATTGCCGAACGGCTTAAGATGTTCACACAGTACGTTGGATAGAATCTGGTATACGACGTTTATCAGGGATATGCCTCGATAGTTCTTGCAGTTCATGGAATCGCCTTTTTTTAAGATGGGACATATGAAGCTGATAGACCGAGACCAGTCATCGGGCATGCTTCTTTTCTCTCAATTTTTGGTTGATGAATTCATGCGTTCACCCTTTCAACTCATCTCCTCTGGGCTTGAAGAGCTTTGCTGGTAAACCATCACATCCAGAGGTTTTATAGTTCTTGTGGGCTTCTTTATAGATAACTCTACCTCTTCTATACTGGGAGGTGGTACTGGGTTTTCATTGACTGGATTTGAAATCGCTTCTCGTCATAATTATCACTCTACCTGATGTCCATTCAGCAGCTACTGCAAATTTGGCTTAAATACATCTACTATCTCTTGTGCTTCTGTGACTAGAGGTTACCTTCATTGCTTCGAAGAACCTACGTTCTACGTTCGGTTTTAAAGCCAACAGCCAGTTGCTTGAGTATCCCGGGTATTGTTATGATCACGAGACTTTTTGATCTCCTTGAGGTTAAAGGTTCGGAGGTTGCGTACGCCCCTTATTTTTTACCCAGGATCTTCTTCTTTTCTTTTCTCCTCTCTACTTTATGCTTGATACTCCACTCTCACAGTTCTTGTTCCCCAATGCAAAATACTCACACGTACATCTTCTGTTACCTTTTTCAGCTTCTCGTTCACTTGCTCACTGTAAAGGCTCTGGCGGCTACTGGAATTTCTTCTTTAAGGTTGTTCGTAGTTTCTTTTCATGTGGCAGTCAAGCTCTACACCTTGGCGCAACAAGGCAATGGTAAGAGTTGACGTCATTATCATTTGTCTATTCGTGATGGCTGTGTCTACCAACTAATCCACCGAAGGTGTCCTCCTTTCCAATTTGAGCATTGAGGTTCCCGAGCATGATTTTTCTATATGTAGGTAGTACTCGAGGCAGGCTTCGTAAGTTCTGACCATCAGGTCATAAAACTTATCTTTTAAAGGGTTTTTCAACAGGGACGCTACAAAAGTAGAGCGACATGGACAGGAAACGACGCCATATTTCTTGCCGCTCTTTTAACATTTATCTTCAGTAAGGTTTGCCATTTCATGATGGAAAGATATACGAGCCAACAACGAGTCAAAATTATTAAAATTTGCTACCGAAATTCGGAGTCAGTGGCCTCAGCGTTAAGAGCTCTACGTCCAATTTATGGTCGTCATAATCGTCCTAGCAGATCAACAATTGAGCGTCTAGTGGAAAAATTTTGAGTCCACAGGCACAGTACAAAATGTTCCCGTGCCAGTGAGACAATGAAATGTCCGTAGTGTCGAGAATATTGCTGCTGCTGCGGCTTCAGTTGCAGAAAGCCCAAATGTGTCTCTCACACGTCGTTCTCAAGCGTTGGGCATCTCTGGGACGTCATAGTGGCGAATTTTGCGAAAAGATCTTGGCCTACATCCTTACAAGATTAAATTGACGCAAAAACTAAAGCCGCTTGACCACCAGAAGCGTCGTATGTTCGTGAATTGAGCTGAGCAACAACTTTAAAATGATTCGGATTTTCATCGAAAAATCATCTTCAGCGATGAGGCTCATTTCTGGCTGAATGATGGCTTCGTCAATAAATAAAATATGCGGTATTGGTCAGGCAGCAATCCACACGTAGTCCATGAGTCACCATTGCATCCCGAAAAAGTTACGGTTTTGTGTGGTTTATGGGCCGGCGGCGTCATTGGGCCGTATTTCTTCCGTGATGATCAAGACCGGCATGTTACTGTGAATGGGGATCGCTACCGTTCAATGATAACCGAATATTTTTGGCCCCAATTGGATGATTTGGACTTGGAGGATATGTGGTTCTAAAAAGACGGCGCCACAAGCCACACAGCGAATGTCAGAATCAATTTATTGGAAACCAAGTTTGGAGAACGTGTTATCTCACGAAATGGTCTAGTCGCTTGGTCGCCTCGGTCGTGCGATTTGACGTCGTTAGACTATTTCCTGTGGGGCTACGTCAAGTCTATAGTCTATGCCAACAAGCCAGCGACGATTGATGAACTTCGTACGAATATCGAACGTGAAATTGCAGCAGTATCGGCCGATTTATGCTTGAAAACCGTCGAAAATTGGGTTCAACGTATGGACTGGTATGATATCCAAAACCATTTTTGTTTTATTTAAAAAAAAACTTTTGTAGCGCTCTTATTGAAAACCCCGATATAACAGAGCTTTCAACTCCATTGTAAGAGGCGTCACAGATTCAAGTTTTTGATTTTCACTTGGGGTATAAACGAGAAAACACGTTCCAAGTACATACTCTCAATTTGTTATCCATTGCCATTTGAGGGTTATCATTATCTGATGTTCCTCGTCTCTTTCATAACCAAAGTTTGATTACGTGGTAGAGAAGTTAACCCAACGACAACATCCCCAAAGCCGGAGCACTAGAGTTTTGTTAAGCCTTAGGACCGGATAATCCGATACCAGTAGCCCATTAATGCTATATGACTGCTGTACGTAAAATGTTCATCCACTACCTTCTCTCTTTCGTCACCCTGCCAAGTACGGAAAATCCTAACTGACTTCATCCCTAAAGCTAGAACTATAATGCTCGAAGGGGCACTTCAGTGTCGGAAGACAACAAGCGAATACACGGAAAGCTTATGGCCGGGCTATAGTTGCGGAGTGGAGCTTTTCGTCAAGTTTCGTTCAACTTTTTCTAACGGAAGTGAGTTGCGCTCTGTCACTTAAGTAAAACTGACATTTGGTGAAATAGGAATGCCAAAAAGAGATGATTTTGACCCTTTTTTATTCAGGTCCAGATGGACAAAACCAGTAAGCCAGTTACCACGTGGAGGACATGAAGGACCTACTCTTTGCATCAGCGGGCATGTAAAACCCGCTTACTGCAACGTAACCATCATTCAATGCTGTTATCAATTTTTAAATAAACACAATATATAAAATATCCAATTATTTCTTTTATTAAAAAAATGAGCATTCAAATGACCCTTTTCTTGAACACCCACAGATGCAATTTTGAAAAATGCACGGACCAAATTTAAATTTTTTAAATATGATAGTGCTTTCAATAGGTCTATTTCGAAAATGATTGGCCATTCCCTTACAACCATTAAAACTAGAGTAATCTACTCTGTGACGTTTTGTACGATTTGTTAAATGCCTTCTCTGCATAAAATGCGTTCCGAAACGTTAAAATATTTTTTTTTAATCAGATGAAAACATGAAACAATTAACCCGATTTGAATATTGTTAGATCAACCTTTTTCGTTTTCCATACTCACATTCTTATAATTTGAATTTCCATTTCTAACGAGCTCATATAACTTCCTCTAACCAATTTATTTTGCAAGTTAAAAGTCAAAGCTTACAAATTTATGAAAAAAAGGATATCTATCCGGGTTTCATTCTTTGGTTAGATTCTTTTTTATACATACTTCGCATATGTATGTATATGAAACCAATTTACAAAAAAAGATTCCTGAATACTTTTACTTGTTATGAAAAATATCCAAAACTTACATAAGTGTGTTGCTTGATATCATTCAATAGCCTATCAATTCGTGACTTAATGGGACAAACAAAGGCATTTTAAAAATATTGTAAAACCTTTTCTTCCCGACCTTTTTAAGAGTAAACAAAAAAAGTTTCTAAGAATTTCAATTTTATTCTGGGCCATTGAGTAAAAAGATTTCGACCCAAATTTAACAGCGCACTATTGAGTTTCAAAAGCCATAAAGCTTTAGTCCATTTATCAGTTTTTTTTTTGTGTGTGCTATTTTGTGTGCCGATGAAAGAACAGTGTGTCCTATGCCTTAAGTGGTTTTTTATACTGATGGGATTAGCGTTTAGGAAATTCTATGTTGGAAGAATATACTTAACTAAATCAGCCTTTTCCCGGTTTAGATTATGTGCGTGGGCTTGAGTTGTGGCTTCTTTAAAATCAAACAATATTGGATGTTGTGACTGTGCCACATGAAAAAGATTTATTTCGCATATTATCAATCGTGATGTAATGTACATAAAGTAAATCTATTAATCAAATAAGGGTGCAAGACATATATATTAATGTAGTTGCATACAAATTACATATACATACATACATACATGTGCCTTCATGTTGTATATGAAGACTTGTATGGTTTTTTTTACCAGAAATGATTTATATCTACTGGCGTATTTCAAAATCAATCATTCATTAATCATAACACAAAACTCGATATATCAGAAATAAAATAGTTTTTTTTAATACTGGTTACACTGGATTAATTATGGCTAGCTGAAAGGCCCCCTAATTGGTAGTACTGACAAAGTGATATAAACTAATTAAATTTGCTTGGTCTGTTGTCTTTCTTTTCTTCCATTCGCCTTCCTCGCACACTATAGGCACAGGACAAAATATGCCTCAAATATGACAACACCATAGGACAAGGACTGATATGTATAAAGTTTGCGTTGGTAGTGCAGTTTGTCTTACGTCTAAGGTGTTTTGAACCCATTTGTATATTGCTTAACCAAAACAGAAGCTTTTTCAAAAAGTATACTTCCTCCAAGGTGAATAAACTCCTTATCTACCTCAAAGATGTTTATTCTAAAAATGATTTTTAATCTTAGCTGGTAGACAGATATTTTCTTTTTGTTGACACTTGGTCTTGTTTTTGTTTTCTACAAGATCAACAAATTTCGCCTATTCTTCAATAGCCATGAAGAATTCTACTAGAAGAAACCATGGGAATCACTGATGATGTGTCGATATTGTCCGCAAGTTCTAAAAATTGGTTAGGTTTGTTGAAAATAGTAAGGGGTCGAAGAAATTACAAATTAACGTATATCTTTTTGTGGAAACCCTGTTCATATTTAAAATAGGTTTGAGGAGCTATCCTCCTGTTGTAGCTGGATCAATTTTTCCAGGACAACCATGCTTTACACTCTCTGAAAAATATGTTACAGAAGTGTCGACTTTAAAGTCGTTGGCCTACCCCAGATTTTGTTTAAGTGTGAACATTAGTCTATGGTCTATTTGTCAGACCATAGCGTAGCCTTTTTTTGTAGAAAATTAAGCTACAACAAGCATCGCTGGTAATCTATTCTTAAGATTTTTCTATAGCTTAGTCAATCTCTTCTATACTAGATTGTGGAACAAGGTCTTTATAGAATGTGAGAAAAGTTTCTGTTATGCTCTTTTACTCACTCTACGTGATGCCCATCTAGCAACTGTTGAAAATATTTCTTGAATATATCATCAATTCTCAGAGTTTTGGTGACTAAGTAACCTTTCGACTGATTCTTTGATGATATCGCAATACTCGAATCACTGTTCTCTTGCATCTGTGGTGGGTGAATTTCCATCGGAGAGCTTCTCATTCTATCAAATAACCTAAGGCATCTAACATCGAATGTTTTTCTCAAGGCTGTTTACAGTTTCATTTCGTTTGAAATTCAAACACTGATTTTTTTTGCAACTTTATTATGAGCTTTAGTCAGAAGCCTTTATCTGATGTTCATTTCTACGAAAAAAATGCACCGAAAATGTCTTCCTTTGGAGTTCAGGTTCCCAGGCATAACTTTAACATCATACTCTAGACAGGTAAGGTTCCATAAGTTCTGTCATAGTTCATTAAACTCATCCCTTATTGGCTCCTGAGCTTAAGTGTGTGTAGAGGGGCGTGTACGTGGAAGTATATGTGACTGGATTCAGCCAGAAAAATGATTTATCGACTTTAAAGGCGTAGACAAAAAGAGCATGTTCTGGCGTTCAAACTAAATTTGATCGCCACGTTCAAACAAAATGTGATCGCCGCGATCTTTTTCCCCAGTGAAGTATTGATCGTATCGCTGGATCGCGTTGTGATTGCCCAAGCCTTAAGTCTACAACTTTGCTTCTTAAACCATCAGAAAGTGAGAATCATAGAACAGCAGGCCAAATATTTCAATTCTAGTACGCACTACGGAAATGTGAGAGTTGCTATTGGCCTTTTTAAAGGCTGAGCCTCCACTATTTTTTTTTCAGAATCCTGGTTATCGCTTTTCATTATACCTAGGAAGTTGAAGTTTTGTGCCGATAGCACAATTAACCTAGGTAACAAAATTCAGTGGTGGGACGGTCATAAAACAACAAAACGTTTTTGTTTTTTTGGGCCACCCTACATGAATTTGAAAAATCCATACAAACAAAACTAAATAATTAGAAACGGACGTCAAACAAAATCAATAGGGAATTAACATTCCAATGTAGGTATTGTAGAAATATATCGAAAAATACGTAACTGCAGAAAATAATTTAAACTTTTCTTCGCAAAAAAAAACAAATATTTGTTCATAGTGTTACCAGTATTGATGGTAATTTGGAAACCCTTAGAAATTAGTATCAATTTTGTTCCTCATTTCAAACTTTTTATAGCTGATTTTTAAATATATTAAGCTACTTTCTTTCAAACCAAACAAAAATTTATATCTTATACTGATTTTTTTGTTTAACCTCGCTTCAACCTAATAAAAGCTAGAATCGGAAAAACAGTCAGCTTTAAGGCCATTTTTTAGCTTTAAAACTTCAAATATAGAAATAATTTTAAAGATCAGACCAGTTTTTTCTTAGATTAACGAAAAGATAAACAAACAATAACAAAGTAGTACACGACCCTTTTGCAAAGTTCTTAAAGAATGCAATCTTTTGTGATTGCATTCTTTTGTGACTTTAATAAATAGATTGCTTTCATTGAAATTTGACTTTGAGACTGTGACTGCTAACTATGCAATCACCATTCATTTAACTTAAAAAGATTGCAATCATTTTTTCTCCCAATCATCTTACAACAATCCATAGAATGCAATCATTTGGGAATGCATGAACTTTTTGCACTCTTTGCATTTTTTTTACAATCTTTGCATTCTTTTGAGTTCTTTGCATTCATTTACATTAATTTCCATTCATTTACATTAATTTCCATTCTTTGCATTCTTTTGCATTCATTTTCAGTCTTTGCATTTATGCATGCATTCTTTGCATTCATTCACGTTCTTTGCTTTCATTTGCTCTCATTTTCAGTCATTCATTTGAATTCATTTGCATTTATTTAAATTCATTTGAATGTCAATGAATTCAAAGAATGCAAATGAATGCAAAGGATGCAAATACATATTTGTATTCAGGGAGTCAAGACCTTTCATTTGAGATATATTTCAAGTGGTTTCCTAAAATTAAAAAAAAAAAACCAAAAACCTCTAATTTTTCATACAGGGTGGCGCACCAATTGTGCTACAATATGAAATTCAAATAACTTTCTTTTTAATCGATGTATTCATTTATTTTATTTTATTGGTTAGAAAATTAAATTTTATTTTAAATAGTTTGTTTTTAAAGATTATAGACCGCAAATGACCTCCACGCTCTCCCACGCATATGCGGCACCTGATCAAAAAATTATTCATTGCGGCCTGAAGAGTTGAAGTTGGGATCGCCTCAATTATTGTCGTTATGGACTGCTTTACGGTTAAATTCCTGGGCTTCGTTTTATACACCTCTTGCTTGACATAACCCCATAAAAAGAAGTCTGGTGCAGTCAGGTCAGGTGACCTTGGGGGCCAGCGAAGAGTGGAGTTTTGTTTAGCTCCGCCATAACTGGTCTGGCTATATGTGCAGTTGCTCCATCTTGCTGAAACCAAACGCTGTTGAATGGTATACGTCTTCGGCGCAGTTCTGGGTAAAAAAACTCCTTCAACATCTTTAAATAACGGTCCCCATTGACAGTAACGGTTACACCGTTTTCTTCAAAGAAGTACGGCCCGACAATACACCTTGATGAAACTGCGCACCACACAGTGACTCGTTCTGGGTGCAGTTCCATCTCATGGAGCATTTCTGGATTAGACTCATTCCATATACGGCAATTTTGCTTGCTTACATTGCCGTTAAGATCAAAATGGGCCTCATCAGACATGAACAAACAATTGATCAATGTGTTGTCTTCTTCGGCCATTGATATCATTTTTTGGAAAAATTCCAAGCGAACAGGCAAATCCTGAGGGTTTAACTTGCTAGTAATTTGGACTTTGTACAGAAACAAGTTTAAATCGTCATGAAGTATCCGTTGTAATGACCGTCTACTAACTCCAATTTGCCCCGATAAGTTTCGGGTCGAAACGCTCGGATTGGCCTGTATTGCAGATGCTACTGCTGCGATTGTATCCTGAACCCGAACATTGGCATCTCGATGGTACTGCCTTCGTGCGATGCTTCCAGATTCGGCAAACATGTTTACAAACCTCCTAATGGTCCATCTACTCGGGGGATTACCGCCAAACTCCCGCCTAAATTCCCTTTCGACGGAAATAGCGGACTGCAAAGCATGGTACCGTTGCACTATCCAAATTATTTTCTCCGTGTCCCAAGCATCCATTTTTATAAATCTAAATAGTAACCTACAAAATAAAAAAAGAAATAAGCCGATTACTCACACAGAAAAAAGTTATTACGTTTTATTTTTGTACCACGATTCGTGCGCCACCCTGTACTTCTGTTCAGTAGGTACTTATTTTAATTAATTTAATGTGCTTCAGGGGTCTTTGTAGATTACAAAAGTTTTGATTCATTAATTTGGAATAACTATTCGAATAATAAATAATTTATAAGAAGTCTCCCTGTCACACCCGTAAAACTGGAAAAAATCCAAAAATAACCTTTCATACCAACCTCACAACAAATTTTCTGCCCTCAACTTGCGATTATTATGGCTTTAGCTTTTCAATTACATAATACCATATCTAAAGATATTAATAATATAAACGCACCCAAATTTTATTGAAGCCGATATGAAATGAAGCCAATTTAAATAAGACATCTGTAACTGCTTAACCTATAGGTACAAAAAAAGATGCTGTCTGATCTCCTTTAGAGGAAATACCTATTGTTTTATTACGATGTTTAATAATGAAATTTAATAGCTTATTAGACAGGCTTTTCTTAAGTATTATTTGAATTGCGCTCTTACTCGGTCCTTAATTACTTCGTGAATAGTTAAACTAATCGCAGCTTAAATTAGCTTATTCTAATTTGCGCATCATCAAAAACAAAGTCTTTTTGTTTAACCTTAATTGAATACATAAGTAATTTTCTATAGACCTTTAAAAAATAACATCTCCAAAACACAATATCCAAGCATTTATCTAACATTTAAATTCAAAGGAACAACTTTGTCTTTAATACGACAAAGGGCAGCAGTCAGTAACTGCTTTTGCATAATGGTGTAGAATTAAATGGAATAAATGTGTTTGAAAACCAAAAAACAAAAATACACGACTGGGCCGCACGTGTTTCTGTTATGAGGACCCAAGTCGGTATTTAGTCGTACATTGCCTGATTTTTTATTGCGATTTCTGTTTAGTGGTAATGGAGGGAATATTGAGAAGAAAAAACTTGGGAAATCAACAACAACAATGAAAAAAAACAAAAAGGATCGACACTGAAAAAATCGTTCAATGTAAATGCTGACATTTAGATTGTGACGGTAAGTAAATTTCAACCACATAAACGCGAGATCTTACTGTATCCTAAATTCAATTTCATAAAAGAAATATTATGTAAGTAGCTACTTACCAAAAACATAAAAGCATACGACCCAAATCGTTAACTTTATTTTTCATATACATTTGAGATTTTTGTGTTTTTATAATTAGAAAAATATTAACGAAACAATATTTTGCTGAGTCGCTTAAAAGTAAATATTGTACTTTACACGTTCATATGTAAATACATGTTTCTGAAATAAGTTTTCTTGGAATGGGGAAGGAAGTACAATGTATAAGTAAATATGTATACAATTAAAAATGATAATAAGCTCATTTGCATGATTCAGGTCATATACAAAAATTACATGAAAAGTTTGTTCATTAAGTATACACGAGTTTGCAGTTCAAAACACATGTGCATACAAAGTAACAGAACAATATTCTGTTTTACTTATATTGTGTTAACGACTTTTTAACAAGCTAACGATTGTATCCGGTTTATTCCTTTGACAAACATTCCCTTTTTTTTTTGTTATTGTTTCACATCTCTTTTCTTTTTAAAACGCCAATATTATAGAATCCTTAAGATGTGTTGATTGTGTAGTTATGTCTGCATAAAATGTTTACCCTATGAACCTACTCACACTAGAAGTTGGGTCAAGAAACCAAATTTCTAGCGGCTTTTGGCGGGGATCGATTTTGTATGACTGAAATTCATTCATTGTAAACTAAGGTTGACTAAGCTTTCCAAGTCATTTGAGTCGAGTCTTGTGTCGAGATTTAGCTATTTCAGGAAGTGAAGTGAGATGACTCGCCTTACTCGCCGACTCATGTCATTTCACTTTCAAAAGTGATTTAGCTATTGAAGTGAGATGAGTAAGTTCGAATTTAATTTCGAACATAAAACAAAAAATAAATATAATAGAGACAAATTCTACCTCTTTGTCGCACTCATTACGTTTGATATTCTGTTTCACATCACTACCAATAGACGCGAAATGAAATAACAGATACAAGAATGTAAATATTATGGAATCTTAATAATGGAGTATCCCAGTAATTATTTTGTCGTTATTAAAGTTAATGTGAGTTTTAACACTTGGAAAATAAAATGTTTATAGTGTCAAAAGTAAATAGAATATATTTTTATTAACTATACTATGATAATGAAATAATATTTTAAGTATAAACAAAAGGATAGTTGTTTTTATCTACGTTAATTTTTTATTTTAATTCCTATCCATGAATAGGTGTGACAAAGTTTTTTTTTTCAGAAAAGCACAAATACTTGCCCAAAAATGTTAATTTACCAACACATACACCAATTCAATACTGAATCTGACATTTCATTTCACTTGCCCACTCAATTACTTTTACTAGCTAAAACGATTTTCGATGAAAAAGGACTCATCTCACTCACTTCCCGCGGTTTTGAATTAGCTAAATCTCTGCACTGGTCGCTTGGGCGCCATTTTAAAAAACTGCCGTCTATTTGTAGTCCCGTCAAGAAACCGAAATACCGGCACATTTTGTCAGGGGGACCTTGTTTTTATTTTAATACGTATTTGTAATTTTTTAACATGCTAATGATGCAATTTAGCTTGGAAGTTATTAGCTGCGTTTTGTTATCTCCGAGTCTGGGTCGAGGTTATCTTTTTACATCTATTACAAAAACAACATGGGATTCAGTTTCTATCGAGGTTAATATCAAAAGCCCAGAAACAAGTTTTGACTCTGACCGGCAAACGACCATTGTGAATGATGTTAGCGTTTTGTCAGCAGGGGTGATAGGAATATGAACAGGCCTTATTATGTGTTTCATGAGGTGAACCATAAGAAAAAAAGAGATGGGTATATAGCACTGTGTTCTCACTAACCCGCATCGTTTTATTTTCATGAACGAGAAAAGGTTGCACTTTTAGGGACGTCTGTCAGTTGTTTTGGGGTCACTTAGACGTCTGTCACATATTTTATATTCGACTTTTCATTTAAGATCTATTTCAGTGGCTTCCTTAAATTTTAAAACCTAAGAAAGCTTCAGTTTCAAGGATGTCTGTCAGGGGTTTTGAGGCCACTAAGACGTCTATCATGACCATATTTGAGGCCGTATGCGTGAAAAAGTGGTAACACCCATTTTGTTGGCTTTTGTGAAATTTTTGTCCCGTATTTTTACATTTATGCATCAAAAAGCCTAAATTTTAAAATTTAAAATATCTAAACTTTCCAAAATTGTGGCTTATGGAAATGTCATACAATTTCGGACGTGTACTGCAGAACCTCTTTCAGGAAACAAAAGCAGCTGCATATGATGGAGATAACATTTCACAATGGTTTGAATCGAAGGCAGGTGTAAGGCAAGGTTGTATGCTAAGTCCAAGCTTATTTGTACTTTTTATAAACGATATAACCGGTTGTTAGCCAGGAGGAGTGGAATATGCTGGAACTACCATCAAGGCCCTACATTTCGTGGATGACCTAGTGTTGTTTGCGTACTCACCACAATCGCTGCAACTAATGATTAATACACTAAGTAAGCATTGCAGAACGTGGAAATAAGTTGTCAGTCTAGAGAAGTCGAAGGTTAGGTTATTGGATAAGATGTAGGAAGAGCAAGTGGTCAAAAACAGTGGATATTTGATAATGAGAATGAATGAATGAATTCGTTAATGAATACAAATATTTAGGGATCTATATCATGAAGAACAAAAGTATAGAAAGACATCTCAATGAAAAATTACAAACAGCTAAAACCACAATTAACATTGCGTGGAGAAAAATCTTCAACAATAGACTTGTAGCCCACAGCAGCAAATTCAAAGTATTTGAATCGGTAGCTGAGTCAAGATTGATGTATGTAGCCCAAGTGTGGGATAGTAAGAAATATGAAACCAACGAAAAACTCCTCCGATTTTATATCAAAAGGACATTTCGACTACCACCTAATGCTCCGAATGCTCGCAGCAGGTTTGCCATATTTGGCTATTCATCGGAAATTGGGTTATTTTTCCCGAAATTGCCCACAACAATTTCAGTATGACAGCCCAATTATAACTGGGCTACTAATAGCCCAATTCTTATCTTGGGCGATTTTTGTTTGTATAAGCAAATCATAAATAAAACACTTTTCTCCCCCTAAATATACTCTTTAAGCATTTCATAATTTGGACCACTTTTTATTTGCTGAATAGTCCCCATTTTTTGATGTAAAAAAATAGTTTTCCATTTGTTGGCTTACAGTTTATTAATTAAGGATAAGTTATTGACTTAATGGGTAACTTAGGCAAAAGCAAATAGTTTTTGCCCTTGAATATCATTCAATATTATCCACAGAAAGGTGGAAAATAATTTTGAAAATATTTATATAGCATACGTATAGAACTATAATTTTCTGCTTTCAGCAAAAAAATTATTTTATTTTCCGTTATTTTTTAAAATAAAAATAAATTGTGATTGAAGTTATGAGAACACTTTTTTTAATAGTTTTTTGGGCTACTATTTGGGCTACTTTCTTGGCTACTATTTTGGCCAGCAAAAATTTCTAAATTGGGCTATCAAACTTGTTCAAGGTATGGCAACGCTGATTGGCAGCTGAAGCAGAAGAATCGATCTACAGAATGTCTTACAGCCCTATTATTGACACGATTCAAAACTAGTTTTAACGTAAAACTAGGTTTATAGGGGTTTCGAGTTTCAAGTTTTGAACAAATCGGTATTATTCAAACAAAAATTGACATCTAAAACTCGAAATCATAGAACTAGTTTTGGATAAAACTAGAAATTCGTAAAACCACAAATATCTAGTTTAAAGGACTTAAAAACTAGTTTTGAAGCCTTTTTCTATTATTCATCAGAAATTTAATTGGAAAAGTCAACTAAAATAAATAAATTACGAAACGTCATCAAATAATTCAGCTTATTAAATAAGATTAACGATGGTGCGTAAAAGAATATTCCGGGAGTTGGGTCTCAAGGAAGATGAAGACGATTGGATTTTCGACGATTTTAGTGATAATGAAGAGATAAAAAGCAGGCGCCCATACACATTGCGGAATTATGCAGAGGTCGATGAGTGGGACGATTTGGCGTTTTATCAGCGCTTCAGAATGACAAAGCGCACTTTTCAACGTGTTGTTGATTTGGTGGAACCAAATTTGGCAACCACACAAAGACACAAATTAGCATATTGGTATTTAAATGGAAAAACTGTCTCCCAGTTACAGATCTCGCTATGTTAGCCCTGCGCAGATGGTAATGATTTTGATTCGGTTCCTAGCTTCGGGAAGCTTTGAACAAAATGTTGGTGATGAAGTGCGAGTATCACAACCAACTGTAAGTAATTGTTTGCCTAAAGTTTGCGATGCGTTGTTGAAGTATGTTTCAACATTTATTCGAATGCCGCAGACTGAAGCGGAACGACAAGCGGCCGCATTAGCATTTCATAAACTGGCTGGTTTTCCGCGCACTATTGGTGCTATAGACTGCACGCACGTCAAAATATTGTCACCAGGAGGTTCACAGGTACCCAATTCTTTTTCACTACTATACGTGAATTGAAGAGCTTTTGATTATATGGCAATAATTTTTTTTTCTAAATAGGCCGAATCGTTTCGCAACCGGAAGGGATACTTTTCGTTAAATGTGCAGACAGTCTCTTCTGCCACTTTAAAAGTTTTGGATGTTGTCGAAAGATGGCCCGGTGCAAATCATGATTCGACAATATTTTCTGCATCCAATTTGAAATTAGGTTTTGACACCGGCCATTTTGGCCAGTACATAATGGTGGGAGATTCAGGTTATTCAAATACACCGTATTTGGCTACCCCATACACACTGAATCAGCCCGGATTGGCTACGGACCCTATCAAGCGTCGGTATCAAGCTTCACTGATACGCACACGCAATGTTGTGGAACGGCAGTATGGTGTACTGAAACGTCGTTTTCCGGCCTTGCGACACGGATTGAACGTGGCACTGCCCACTGCTCAGAAATAAATCGTTGTTGCTTGCATTTTGCACAACATTTGTTTAGAAGAAGGAGAGATTGATGTTAACGCAGAGTTGGAACTTCCTATCAATACAAAGGAAGGAAACCTTGAATCTGAGGAGTGCAGTGAAACGGAAGAACACAGAAGCATTAAATTAGCAAGAGATGAAGTGCTGCAGCACTTTCGTATTTAAGCGGCTTTAAATAAACGCTAAATAACGTTTATAATAAACGCGTTATTAGTTGGATTCTAATAAACAAATTTATTAATGAGGAACTAAACATTCAAATTGCATTTTTATTTTTTTACTTTGCAACGGAAAATCTTACAAACAATATATAATATATATGTACATACATTATACTATATGTATGTTCATATGAAGTTTAATACATATTTACAGGTTTAAAGGTACCCATCTACCCCTTTTCAGAAAATTGTGTTTGGGATATAAACTCCTCGACACAATTTGATACAATTTTTGATTCATCCGCCAAATGCCCAACCACCGACTTACAACTTGCGTTGTCTATTACCAATGACATGACAGACCCAAGCGCAACCTCACGTGAAGAGCAGGTGCACGCCAATGCATTGCGTGCAGCGACCAAGAACAGCATTTGATTATTAAAAAGAGCTTCTTTGTGGCGTACTTCCATCGCATGTAGTTCAGCACGACGTTCGCTCTCGGCCTGTCGATCGGAAGCAATTTGGCGCATTTCTGCTAACTTCGCTTCCAACACAGCGTGTTCGAAATGCATCTCGGTAGCATGCTTTTCTTTTTCTCGTCGATCCTTTTCAGCTAGGTATTCTTTTCGAATTTTTTCGCATGAATTCTCTACATTGGCTGACGAAGCCTTTCGTTTTGTTGGACGCCTTTGGGAAGATGTAGGAAAAAACTGCATCTGACCAGGAAATGCAGTCGCGGGTAAGTCCACGTTGTTCGGACTTATTGTTTCGTTTTCGGTGCCAGGCGCTTCTACTTGTAACAAAGATTCTTCAGTTTGGTTCACAGCTTCAGTGTTTTGGATTTCGATACCATTATTTAGAAGATTTTTCCAATCGTCGTTCATGATTTGTTGAAAAGACGAAATTCCATCTGACGGTGGAATTTCGTCTGCCCCAGTCGAAGAATTTGGTAGGGTGTCTTTGGCAGCCAATGAATTTGGTGCATCTGACCCAAAGCCATCCAAACATTGGCCCTGTCACTTCAAATGGTATTTTATAATTGTTGGCGGGACGTGGTCCACCTCCAGTTGTTATATTATTATGGCGTTCCCGTGCTTTATCCTTCCGCAAATACATCAAAATGTATTTGAAGCATGCTAGAAGAGCGGATTTGTCACGTGGTGGATGCATCTAATATGGGATCAAAAGAAGTGCTATACTGCTGCTAGATCAGATAAATGTACTGCGTACTCACCGAATTGAATATAGATTGCACAGTAATCCATTGAATGTCCTTTTTTGTGGTGGTCGCTTTGTTTGTCTCTTTGGACAAAATACCACTTTTGCCATGCCATTTAATTTTTTTCCCTTTATCTTCAATGGTGATTTGTTTTCGTGGACGACCCATATTTTGATCTTTACAAAAAAAGATTTAAATGGTAAAAAAGAATGTGCACCAAAACTACTGGTAAATACAATACCTGTATTTTATTTTTATATATTAAGCGGTCAAGATCAACGATATGAACAAAATAACAATTTGAAAATAACCACAATTTTTCGAGTTTACAATTTGGCTGTCAAAATAAAAACAGCTAATTCGATAAAACTAGTTTTATATATAGTAAAAACGAGAAACTCATTTCAAAACCTAAACTAGTTTTATCTCCAAAAATGAATAATGCCGATTCTTTTTTGAAACTAGTTTTGGTTAGTTTTTATAGAACTTGAAACAAAACTAGTTTTACCTAAAACTAGTTTCATTTCTAGTTTTATAAATTCTCAATAATAGGGCTGTTACAGTAAGCTTAATTACAACCTAAACCATAAGATAACTACACAACAGATCAAATATCAATGATATTTAAATTAAGAAGCAAACTCCTCAATCTCAACTTCATTCCAAATCGTGAAGAGTTGCCTTTAAAAATTGTGTATTGAACTGTGTAATATGGGCGAAAGAGAGAACATTTTTTATTTTACGGGTAGATGTCCTGTTCTGCGAAAAACTATAGAAGATATATTTTTGGAAGTGATTTTCTATCAGAAAACCTCACAATACATCATCTTAATGAAATTGAAAATCCCTATACTTTACAAATATTGTAAAATAGCATTATATAGCCCTGTCAATTTCTACTCAAAAAGGGTCTTACCGAGCAAATTGTGGGATTGTTTTGATTTTGCCCTTCTTTTATGTTTTCAGGGGTGTTGAAAAATATAACCCCAAATTTGCATTAAAAACGCATTGTTTATATCTGTAGATTCGAACATCTCATAAACGTGACATGCTAGAGCAATTTTAAGACCAGATTCAAGCTTAGCGCCTCAAAGACCATCAGAAAAGTATATATCTTGGTTCATGTCATGCCTTAGAGTGGATTTTCGAAAATTGCAAATACGTCAATTTTCAACTAGCTTTAGAGTCCAATTGGATTGCCGGAGAAAAAAATCTTGGACACAGATTTATTGGAAATTGAGTATATTAATGGTACACAGTTGATGTAATTTTCGAATCATTGGTAGATTTCGAGCCATTAGTAAGAAACTCCAAAAAATGCATTTTCGCATCATTTTTTGCATTTTTTTTCATTCATTCAGCACCCCCGAAAATGCACACTAAAAATACAAATTGCCTGGACTATTACCTTATAGAAAAACAATTATGAATTAATTTTTTAAATAAAAAACGGAGTGTAAAAATAGAAGTTTCAGAAAATGTTTTCAATCAGGCAAAAGCAAAATAGACATGCTTTATTATTTTAAAATTAGTTATTAAAGTTGGTTATTAATTAATTTGTATGGAAATAAAATCAAATCTGCTTTGCAAAAAATTTGTCCACATACAGTCCTTAACATTTGGATGGCCTCACTTATATTTTTTTTTATTAAAATCAACTGTTTTTGGTACTTTTTTTAATGGAAGCATTCGAAATTGAATATTGAGTCATAAGATGAGATAGCCTTCCTGAGATTAAGTTAAGTTTTATTTGATTTATGAAAGCTTCTGGAGATTTTTAAGCTCATTTGGTTTACTTTTACTAAAATTAACGATTTTTTTTGTTGTAAAATTAGAATAGCCTAACTTGGCTCTTATTGCCATATTAAGCGAAAATTTGCCAGTTTTATTAATGAAAATATATTGGAGAGTGTTAAGATCATGACGATTGGTGGTTTTTAAATTAAATTTTTTGAAATAAGCAGGAAAAATTCACTAAATGCACCAAAATTCGGAAAAATTGAGTTCTAGAACGATAAATTACTGTCTAATCGCTTTCAAACTCGAAAAATTTATTGAAAACCTAAAATTGGTTATTTATTAATTGAAAAATCTATTTTCATATGAAATGGTTGTGCGTCCACTATTCTATCATCCCAGACAAGCGGAAAATCTCAAGTCAAACTACCAACTACACTGACTATCTGAACAAGGTATGATAGAAAACTGGGCTAAAAGTAAGCTTAATGGCTATAAGTAGGGTTATAAAAGCTTAACAAAAAAACTTCCATTTGCCAGTGTGCTTTTTCTACATCTTCTTAATTCACATCATAGAACATTGCATGAAAAATTGATACCAGCATTCAACTCAGGAATTTTGCAACAAAAACTTTTCAAGGGAACTAAAATTTAACTTTTACACGCAGGTGTTAGTTAAACTTTTTTGGAAAGCAAAACTGGACACTAACTCTCCTTTCTACCCTACTTTTTAGATTGGAGGATCATTAAAAATGTATTGGGTTAGCTTAAACATAAAGCTTATGAAGATGAGAGTAATAAGAGCCAATTATTGGCATCAAAGTGTCCTGGTAGCATCATTTCTTCAGACCTATTGAAATCTGTGAAAAATTCCTTAAAGACTCGCATTTTTTGAGGCAATTGAAAATAATGGAAGCAATAAGTACCTAGCACTAATATAATTTGTCCAACTGCAAAAAATAAATAAAAAGTCTTATTTTTTTAGAAATAAATCGATAAGCTAGCATATTAATTGCAATAAACACGGTGAGGCTTTTCTAATGTTACACAAAAAATTTTAGCTAATGTTAGTGACGGCAAGCCAAATTAGCTTAGAAAACTCCACCCACCAGCTTGTAGAAATCAGTTTAAACTTTACTTAATCTCGGGAAGGCTGTCTCATCTTGGGATTCAATACACAATTCCATATGTTTACATTAAAAAGGTACCAAAAACAGTTTTAATAATAAATATGTTACGTACTGTATGTCACTTTATTTGGTAGCTTTTATTTCTTGCTCAAAGCTTTTTTTCCTATATTCTTGTTGTACCTACCTGGGTCGGCTCAAGTGTCTGTCCAGTAGAACTCAATGTTGCAATCCCATTGTTTTTAACTTTTATGTGGAATGTACTTCTGTTATAAACCATTTATATTCCTCATTTTTTTTGTACATATTAGTCAATCATCATTGTATCAATTCTGTAAAACACTTCATTCAAGTATCAATACACTTAAAAAAGTTCTTCACGGCCCTCTGCTCTCAATAACCATAGATTTTTATCTTCTAAAATACTGGATGAACCTGATATACCATTCGCCACTTTTTTGCTCTAAGTTTAATAGTTTTTAAATAATTCGTTATTTTTTTTTTCAGTTTGTATTGTTTCATGATTCTCATTGGATAACAGAAAAATTGAAACACATGTATCGTATACGTATCAGAAGCATACAGTGTGTCCCACAACTCACCATTGCACATGAAAATCATAGGTTCTTGATCCTGATATAATTTTAATTCACAAATATAAGTTATTGAGTATTTATATTTTTGTTTCCTTCTAACTTAGAAACCCAAATTTATTTCCTTCAAACATAGTAACTTTTTTCTCACAAAAAGAAATATTAAACTTTTTATCAACAACAAAAAACATAAAAATTAAAATTCAGATAAAATTAAACAAGATAAAACACCCTGTATAGAAATTTATTGATATGAACATAAATAAAAAATGAGTAACAGAATACACTTGGTCAATAGAGATGTAAATATTGATTGTGATAGTAAAATATCGAATCATGAAATATTTAAAAATAAAAATATAATTCAAAAACTATAAAAGTCAGAAATAAAAGTGTTTTAGAAGAAAGAATCTGATTTTCACACTTGTTCATTTTTATTGACGACAGTGAAGAACTATTTAAAGTGTTAGATAGGTTACTTAAATAAAGTGCTTTTGTAGAATTGATGCAATGACGATGGAAAAATTGCAAAAAAAAAATAATTTACCTTAATGGATTTAAAAACAGAAGTAGGCATGGGTAGATAGTTTAAAATGAAAAAAAATATATGAAAGTGGAAATTTTATCAGGATTGCAACATTGCGTCGTAGAAACTTTAGACAGCCAGCTAATCCAGGTAAAAAAAAAACATGCCAAAGTTAAGTTCTTGGACTAAAAGTAAATTAGTTAAATTAATTTAATTACTTTAAGTTTGTCCTTGTCTAAGTTACGTATAAATATTTTCAACAGTAGTTTAATCTTAATAATCACACATAAAAATATCAGTCCATTTAAGTATGAAATAGAAACCGTATATCCTTCTTTCTATGCCATGCTGTTTACAGAAGTTTTTTTGTATTCATTTTAATTTCAAAGCTTTGGTGTGAATAGAAACACACCATTAAAGTTCAAGTATATCATGTGGATGTGGATTGAATGTCATAAAATGTAAATAGGCTTAAAAATGAGTATATGAACTTTTTGTTCCAGTTAAACCGAGGCAAAGGCATTTACCTTGACATTTGCCCACCCGCAAAAAAGCATTTAATAAACATTTTTTTTCTAAACTAAACTACCTTCTTTTCATCCATTCAATCATATTCTTAGCATACAAATGATTATTTTTAGTTCAAAAGAGGGTAAAGTGAAAAAGGATCTGTGATTTTAAATTTGTATCATATAAATATCTTTCTGCAGTTTATTAAAAAAACTATATTTATTCAAACAAAAATCTATTTAAATAAATTGTTTAAGCAAAAACGTACAGTACCGGACAAAATAAAGTACGCAGCGATTGAATTTGCATATTTTTGGAATCTTCGATCCAGAAATCATCAATAAACTAGCCTTGGGCAGGAAGGAAGAAAGCTTATTACTTTTCCAAGAACTCAACGATTATATTAATAAGAATTTTACCTCAAATTAAAGCTACATAACAAGAACTGCTACACTTGCAGAATTAAGAAGAGAAATAAAGAAGCTTAAGGCCAATAAAGCTCCAGAAAATGACTTAATTACGACAAAAATTTTAAAAATGCTCCCTCGTAAAGGATTTTTAACCTCCTTAACATAATAAATGCCGCTTTAAGGTTAAAGTATGTTCCGAGCCAATGGAAAGTTGCGGAAGTCATAATGGTTTTGAAACCTGGCAAACCATCTCACGAAAAGAAGTCATACAGGCTGATTTCATTTCTTCCTATAATATCAAAAGTTTTTGGAAGAATACTACTCCTGCGTCTGCAACCGATAATAGAAGAGAAACAATTAATACCTGAAAATCAGTTCGGATTTAGAAGCAAGCATTCGACTATTGATCAAATACACATAGAATTACTGACGTAATGTAGAGAGTTCTTGAATAAAAGAAAATCTGTTCGGCACTCTTTTTAGACGTATTGCAGGCGTCTGACAAGTGTAGCACGAAGGCCTCAAACTAAAATTAAAACGAGTTCTGCTTGAAGGACTTTATTATAACATTCTAAACGAATATCTATTTAACAGACTTTTTTGTGTAAGACACGGACATGATTATTCTTATTTTAAAGAAATAGTGGATGGGGTACCACAAGGAAGTGTATTAGGCCCGGTTCTGTACCTTTTATTTACACGCGATAGACCTCAAACAGAAGACACTATCGTAGCCACGTATGCTGATGATACTGCAATACTAGCAGTAGGCAAAACGATTAGCGAAGCTACAATTAAATTACAAAATGCTCTTAATAATGTCAATGAGTGGCAAAAACAGCGCTCAATGAACAAAAGTCAGTCCACGTGGACCTTAAATATAAATAAAATAATACCGCTCGTGTTCCATTTGCGAATGAGGCAAAATATCTGGGATTGACGCTAGATGCGAGAAAAGTTTCGCACAAAAAAATAGAAATCAGCAATTTTTTTTTTCGTTTAGGGAAGGGAAGAAATGCTTTATGCACCATAAGGAGGCCTCTTTCGGCGCTGACCCATTGACTATTCCTGTGTGTCGGACTCGTTCAGGTATAAACATACAACCCCTCTGGGACCGCTCTTTGCATTACTTCATGGGGTTGTCATGTTTCCCTTGGGGGATCATCTTACGGATTAAACTGTTTTCCGATAATTTTCTTCTTCTCTTGTTTTTCTTCTGAGAATACGTTCTATGTAGCAACAGACTTTTTGCCAGTTCTCTGGTGTGATGCCACCAATACTTATCTGCAGGTCTTGGTGAAGGCTTTCCCATCTGCTGCAGGCGAAGAAGGTATGGTTCATCTTCTAGCGAGTCTCCGTACTAACAGGCTGGACCGCTTGTTTTGCCGACTTTGTGGAGAAAGGCGTTGAAATATCCGTGTCCGGTGAGTAACTGGGTGACGTAGTAGTTGACCTCAAGGTGTTTCCGGTCGTTCCACACAGCCACGTTAGGGATCAGCCCTGCTGTCCATCTTCCTCTGTTTTCCGAGCTCCAATGGTCTTACCACTTCTGTCTCGTGAGCTGCTTAACCTCCTCGGATGCTGCTTCCATTCCCATTTCCGCCTTTTTGTCGTAGACGTACTTCCTTTATGTCGCTAGGAGATCGATGGGGTCACTCCTGCAAGGACGGCTGGTTCTGAAACCATTCGGTAAGAGCTAGCTACACGCACCTTTGCACCGCCGCCATCTATTTCAGGTACTTCTCTTGTTTAAGAGCGTCTACCGAGATTTCGCTGCCATACAGAAGGATAGGGTGTGTTGTCACCATCAGTAACCTTCGATTACTGGCCGTTTGACCACCAACACTTGCCATCAACTGGCTCAGAGATGCAGATGTTTTTGAGGCTCTTTCCACTGCTGCCTTTTTGTGTTGCCAGAAGGTTAGCTTTGTGTCTAGCCTCAATCCCAAGTACTTCACCGCGGTGCTGCTTCTTATAAGTTATAACCTCTGCCCCGATTTTGAAGTCGATTTGTGTGGGGATCCACTTCTTTGTGAGAAGGACTATCTCAGTTTTTTCCGTTGCAAGGCTGAGACCGTGCTCGACCATCCACAAATTTACTTGTCGCATCAACTGGTTCAACTTTCTTTGCGCGCTATCGGTTTCTCGTGCCGTAATCACCGCGGTGATGTCGTCTGCGGCATCCTCAGGTATCTCCATGCAAACGATGTCGTCGTAGGAGATGTTCCATAGACCTAGTTCAAAGATTGATCACTGCGCTGCGGCTAATGTAACTTGCATCCTTCGTGGGCCTTCTTTATTCTCGTAAAGCAGCTCTCGATCCCTGAGATGGTTCTTCACCATCCGCAGGAGATATGCTGGAATGTGGAACCTCCGTTCGAGCACGTCCAGTACATCGCACCACCTGGCTGAGTTGAAGGCATTCCGTATGCCCAGGGTTGCCAGCAAGATGATCTTCCGGGAGTAGTGGTTGCCCGGATGGGTGATTTGGGTGGCGTTCACTACTTCCGGCCCCTTCGGAAACCATACTGCCTCTCTGACAGATCGCCTGACGTTTGTACTGCTGGTATGAGTCGTGGTTTCAGTAGCTTTTCCAAGAGTTTCCCTGCAATGTCTAGCATGCAAATGGGGAATCTGGATCTTCTTTGCTTTTGCTGATAAATACCAAACGTTGTTTCTTCCAGCTCTTGGGAAAGATGCCTTCCTGGAGGAAGCTGTTGAACATGTTCAGCAGCAAGTGCTGGCATGTTGGTGCGGTCACTTTAAGGACCTCTGTGGGAATTCCATTGGGGCCGGGGGCTCACTATTAGAACGCGCTAATTCAACGATTATTAACATTCTTGACGAGTCGAATTTACTACGCCGTCTGCGAAGACCAAAACCTTCCGACTTGCTGCGATGGACAGAAAATCGATTTAAAATCGCGGATTAACCAAGAACTTTCACCGGAAAGTAACCTGCAACACGTAACTTGACTTCGTTAAAAATAAGATAAGTTTCAACTTAGTTGCAATCGGAAGGTGGAGATGGTTTTAGTGTAGTCAGAATCTCACACACGTATGAGCGCGCGTTTTTCGGCCCTTATGCAGGTTTTGCACCTACCCATGGGAAAAAAAATCTTGGATATCTTTGGAGCAAACGAGATTAAACACCTAATAAATAAGGTATTTGAAGATCTTGAACTGACGTTGCCGATTGTTTTTATAACAAAATAACCCTGGGAAATTTACCATCGTGTGTCGCACCAAGCCTTTTTTATTTTCTGTTTTAAGATCGGGTCAAAATACTTTTAAATTTTTGGACCCATTATATAGTTTGAACCTTACGATGTTAAAATAATTATTTTCAAACTTATTTCTAAAGAATTTCCTAAAGAAAATGAAAAAATATTCTTACACTGGACTGGAATAAGTAATATTATTTAAAGTAAGACCAATGCCAAAACTCAAACTCAAATGATGACTGACTGTGACTCTGACTGCACTATATAATGTTAATGTTAGTGTTAATGTCTAGCAAGTCTTAATAAAAAAAGCTCAAGGCTATGGGGATGGAATAGCAATTTCTAATGGAGCGATACTGAAAATAAAAGTATGTATAAAAATTCTTCTTTATATTTTTTTTTTTTTACTTGAATATCTATGTAGGTTCGGAAGATGATTAAAAACTTTTCAATCGCTAGTGGCATACAAAATGAGAGCAAACATTAAAAGAACATCACTGCTATGTTAGTATATTGCTCTACAATAAACTTTAATGTCGTCCTATTTTAATGGAATATAATATTCTTGATTGCTGTGTGGAAGTAGATGAAATAAAATACCCGACTTAACGTTTGTGTGTTATTCACAGATGATTAAGGACTTTGTGTTTGACATCAAAGTCTTTGTTCCTAGGTGAGGAATAAATTGAGAATTATTTTTATATGTAAAAGTTAATTTGTTTCTGAAATAATGATGCCATGGTTAGACATTCTAATGGTAATGATATGCTAATTCATAAGGTTCAGAAACAAAGAGTCCATGGAAACGAATGTGGATAAAATAGAATTCATTATTTTATTTTGTCAAAAAATTATTTTTTATCTACATACCAATTATTGTGCAAAAGATGAATAAAGTGACAAACCCGAAGAAACCTGGTCACGCCATTAATATTTATAAATATTTTCATAGAATGTCAAAATTCTACCTATTTTCCATTTATGGACATTTCTTCCAAGGCATTAACAAGGGCAAATGTCCTTGTGAAGTGAACAATCGCTAGTGGAGAATGTGATTTTTTTCACATTTCTCACTAGTACAGAATTGCGAATGAGTTATGCCAAAATGCCCAAATACAAATAAAAAATAAAAATTATGAGTCCAAAACCACCAAATCATTTTTTTTTTTTCAATTTTTCGATTCACAAGCACAAGCGACAAACTACGAATTACAATAATTTCTTGAATTGCGATATACATAATTATGTAGTAGGTACATAGTTACTTACGGTGACTATCCGTCCCGGTTTTTTTCCGGAACCCTCCCGAATTTTTAAAGCTTGTTACGGTTTATTTTTTAAAAAACCCAGGACGTACAAGTGTCCCGTATTTGGTTATTTTCCACTTATTTGTAAGGCTGGCCACCATACCAGAAAAGTCTCGGTATCGTTTGGTAACGGTATCGGAAACTTAAACGATACCGAGACGATACCAACTCCAAGGTATTCGAAACGAATATAACAAACGACAATAACAAACAATACAGTACTTTTTGGGCCGAAATTTACTGATACTCTCGGTAGTATCGTTTGGTATCGGCAGAAAGGGCTCTTTAACATTTTCAGAGCTTTTCTCTTATGCAGGGAAAAGACTAAGGCAATAATTTTAATTACAACTGCCTACTGCCACGCCCATTTTACTAATGCTTGCTTTCTCTGAAACGAACGTTTTGGTTGAAATTTTCAGACTTGGTTCTCTTTAGCGAGGAAGTGACTTTAGTGAAATCTATAAGATATTTGTGTGCATTGGTTTTTCTGTGAACCTTACGTCAAAATTTTTGTGTCGAATTAAAATTAATTAAATCTATATAAGATAGATCACATAAATTATATCAACTCAAAAAGTTTATTGCACTGCAATATTTATTCACGAAATACTCTTTTCTATTTTAATTTTCATGAACACAAAAACTATTTGGCACCTAAAAATCGAAGTTGCAATTAAATAAAGAAAAGAACTCCATCAAAAACTTGCTCAAACAGTAGTCCTTCCTTTAAAAAAAACATAGCCAAGTAATATTTGTATAGCTTCATTTAAACCGTTTTTTCAAAGAAATAAATAATAAATTAAGCAGAAAAATACGCCACGACAACAAAACTTGGAATACATGCTCCCAAAAGCTATAAGAAAGCTTCAACTCTGAAAGCTCCATAACAAAAACCAAAGAAAAGGTATTGTAATTTCCATAACGAATGAATATGGTAACTCTGAACAAATGTGTTTTTATTTTTAACAAACCAATGGACGAGAGATAAAATGACGATCAGTCTCCTACTCCTCACAGAAGGAGAAAGAACAGGTCATGCTGGGATGTACGTGGGTTTATAGAATATTACAAAAACAATTTAAATATAACTCACGGGTTCGGTTTTTATTTCAGTGACAATTTCTTAAGTTGAGTGCCATGCAAACATCAGCAGGCACAAGTGTGTTTGAAAAAGCTCTGCCTGTACTGCATATTCAAATTGAACAGAGCATAATGTACCTCTTTAACTACTCGCGTAGAGAGATCTACTACAATAGCAAAACACAACTATTCAAAACATTATATTTTCATGCGCATAGGTCAACTGAACGCATTCATTCATTGACCGAAATTCACCATTGAAAACAAAAGCATGTTGAAAAATTTGCTTAATGTGCATAACGAAGTGTAATCTTTGATGTGTTCAAGTGCGAGCTCATCTTAGTCTCAGCATTAAACATGAGTTAGCTCCTGATTCGTGTTTTCAATCAATTTAAATAAAAACACCCATAAGCATTACAATTTGCTAAAACGCATTAAGCATTACTTGCCCTGAGTTGGTTTGTTAAGAGAAGACTGAATTATTTTAATAATGAAATTTATGGGATACCGACATAATCTCCAAAAACAAAATCCACGAATTCAAGATCCCCACACTTAAAAAATCCACAAATTTAAAATCTCCAGTCGAGAGCTAATAACATTATTTGTCAATAAAAGCTGTCTTTAGCGTAGAAAAATATTGATACCTCGTTTAGATGGCGAATTGAATCCGAATTGCATCAGCACCTGTAGCTCGGCGAGCTGGATCAAATTGAAAATAGAATGTTTATACCTAGATCGCAGGATTAAAGAATCGAGATTTCAGATGCTTGTTTGGTGTGCCTGCGTAATTGTGTATTTTGTTTCCAGACTGTTGTATGTTGTATCATTGGCTTATTTTGGTTGTTTGTTATTTGTGGTCGAAATTTATTTTTACCAACAACGTCGCATCCACACAATGAAAGCAAAACTTACACTTCAAATCCATTTGAATTCAATCTTTCGATCTAGAATTGTCATATACCTGGGTCGAAATTTCGATCGGGATTGAATCTGATCCTTCGATCCGCTCATGTAAACGTGGTATGACCTACTTATTATAATTTTGTGCAGCACTAAACGCTGCCATTAGACATTTCAGTAATCTTTCCAGTCAATGCTGGAAAATTGTAGATGAAATTTTCAAACTAGGTTCTTTTTAGCTGGAGAAAATGACTTAAATGAAATCCACCAAATACCTCTCATGTGTTTTCTTAAATCTTGTTTTTTCGAAAACGGCTCCAATAATTTTTTTTAACAGCATTGTTTTCGTGCTATGATATTTTGAGTTTTGACGCACAATTTATTTAATTTTTTTTGGGACTGAAACAAGGCCTAAAACCGAATTTAGTAACGTTTAAAAAAAATTTAGTATGCCAATTTTTAATATATATTAATTTAAATTTATAAACCTTGTTTCAAAATATTCATCGATCCGTTCTTGAAACATTGTACATTCAAAAAAAAAAAACTATCCATTTTGTTTACAAATCCAAATTTAATTTTTTTCAAACTTGAAACTGATTTAACTCAGCTAAGCTGTTAATGAGAAAATCGAAATTCAAGAAAACCGTTTTATAGCAGGTACCGTTGATAAGAGCTTTTCGTGATTTTTTCTTGCCAAAATGAACAATATATAATAACGGGTGATTTTTTAGCTGGTTTGGTTTTGGCAACACTGGTTTTGACAGCTGACGTGTGTTTAGTAACTTGTGTCACTGTCAAACAGCTTCAGTTTGGTTTGCAATTTAACCATGGATCGTCTTACAAATGAACAACGCTTGCAAATTATTGAATTTTACTATCAAAATTCGTGCTCGGTTCGAAATGTTCATCGCGCGCTGCTTCCATTTTATGGTCGGCATTCTCGACCTTCTGAGCAGTCTATTCGGAAGATTGTGACCAAATTTCGCACCAAATTTACTTTGTTGGACATTAAACCACCAACACGTTTACGTACTGTGCGTAGTGAAGAAAATATTGCGGCCGTATCAGCTAGTGTGACAGAAGACCGCGAAATGTCGATTCGGCGCCGTTCCCAGCAGTTAGGCCTTTGTTACAGCACTACGTGGAAAATTTTGCGGAAGGATTTGGGCGTAAAGCCTTTTAAGATACAGCTGGTGCAAGAACTAAAGCCAGCCGACCTACCACAACGCCGAATTTTTGGTGAATGGGCTCTTGGAAAGCAGGCCGAGGATCCGCTTTTTTATCCAAAAATTGTGTTCAGCGATGAGGCTCATTTTTGGTTGAATGGGTACGTAAATAAGCATAATTGCCGCATTTGGAGTGAAGATCAGCCAGAAGCATTGCAACAGCTACCAATGCATCCCGAAAAAGCCACTGTTTGGTGCGGTTTATGGGCCGGCGGCATTATTGGGCCATATTTCTTCAAAGATGATGCGAATCGCAGCGTTACTGTCAATGGTGAACGCTACCGAGCGATGATAACAAACTTTTTTTTTGCCCGAAATGGAAGTTCTTGACTTGCATGATATGTGGTTTCAACAAGACGGTGCCACATGCCACACAGCACGCGAAACAATGGCGCAATTGCGAGGCGAGTTTGGTGAACAGTTAATTTCACGTTTCGGGCCGGTCAATTGGCCGCCTAGATCGTGCGATTTGACACCATTAGATTATTTTTTGTGGGGGTATTTCAAGGCTAATGTCTATAGGGACAAGCCCGCTTCGATTGACGCACTGGAAGCCAACATCCATGCATTCATTCGTGAGATACCGGCCGATATGTGTGAAAGAGTATGCCAAAATTGGACTCAGCGGATGGGCTACCTGAGACGCAGCCGCGGTCAACATTTGCATGAAATTTTCTTTAAACATTAAATTGCAAGGTTCAAACTATCGATTCAAATAAATATTTCATTCATTTTTTCGAATTTTTTGTGTTTTTTTTTTTTTTAAAGTTCTAAACCTCTTAAAAAATCACCCCTTATAATGAACACATAGTACACTTGTTTGTTTTTATCAAAACAGTTTGAGCTGTTTCTGAGATGAATAAGCTTTTCCTTAATGGTTGTATGGTGAGCAGCTCTTAAGCTAAAAAAAAACTCAAAACTCAACTTGCCTTATAGAACCTACCTATCTATATCGCAAGTAAAAAATAAACAAAAAACGCATGGACACATTCCTTTTTTCTCCAACGTGTAAGATATAAAAATGATTTTATCTAACATTTATATTGAATAAGACACAACAGCACTTCAAATATACCTTCAAGGTGTATTTTTAAAATTCATAAGAAAAAAGCTGCCGACCGGCCTGAACAAATAAGAAACTTATTAGCTATCAAACAACTCAAGTGCATTGCAAATTTACTATCAATTAATTTATTTGAAATAATATCACTGCGCTCCCTATAATGTACAATAATAATAATAAGTGTGTCGATGATGAATGTTTTCTCTCTTTTTGTGTTCAACAAATTTCTTGGGCTTAATAATAATGTACGAAAAATCATGTTGCAATTAGCAATGAGATTCAACAGTATTTTTGTTACTATAACTTTTTGTTAAATAAAATAAAATTTAATAAATCTACAGCCCGCCAATTCCAAGCAACAACCTACTGATAATTATGTACATATTTTATAAAACTATAAGTAATATTTTCGTTTTCATACCTATGTACACTTGCCGCTAGGAAGGGGTAAGAATAAGTACACAAGTTAAGTGTGAATCTCAATAGCCTATAAAAGTGATTTTTATTCAATCGTAAAATGTATTGTTTTAGTAGGTAAAGGCTTTTGAATATACCGGGAAATTGAGGTAAAGTATAGGTATATTGATTGCATTCAAGGGACGCAAAAAATATTGAAAACAATAAACAAATCGAACATTTGAGTTTCAAGTAATTCGTCATTTCATGTATCAAAATATTTATGAGCAAAGTTAAGTGCATTTATCGTGTTTACGTCTAACAAAAATAATTTTTTGCCGTTAAATATTTATTGAATGTTAAAAGAGGAAGATATATAACTTTCCATTTAGTACTCAAATAATCATAAATAAAACATTTATTTTAAGGCACAGTTTTTGAGATTTTTGAGTATGTAACCTTATCAACAATTTTAAATCAGAACTATTTTAACAACATGTAGTGAAACATATGTTTTTGATCGACTGTTATTGCTTTTTTATATGTACCGATTTGCTTGTATCATAGTTTTGAATAATAGTATTCATACGCCACAGTGAATAATTTAAATAAAAGCCAAATAGCTTTTTGCATTTCCAAAATAAGGATATTTTAAATGTCAGTAGTATAATAATTTAGGTCTTAGTTGAATTTGCAGTTACAGTTAGACAAAAAAACAAAGTATTATGTTTTATAATTTATATTATATTGGATTTTTGTCAAGCTTTAGGTAAGTTAGTTTTGAGGTTGAATTGAAAATAAATAAAATGCATGACTGAGTCACATGTAATTGTTCTTATGTTCAAGACGCTGCACAGTGGAAACTGGTAGAATAACAGCATATCATAAATGGTTTTTATTTATGTCACTACTAACAATTCATTTTGATGTTATTTAAAAGTTAAATAGTCAAAGTTTAACATTAATGCAGGAATTTAAAAAAAAAATATGATGTGAACAAAATGTTTTGAAGCCATCGTGTTGTGACAACAACAGAACAAGCCGCCAGTAAATATTTTCCCACAATAACGCCTGCTACAATAACACTTGCAAATATATATTAAATTTCAAATTCTTTCTCACAGTAAAAAATGCAACGTCATTTTTATATATTTTCTTGTATCATATTGTAAATTGAACTTAGAATTAAATAGTAAAATGTAAGCATATTTTGTATATAAAAGAAAAGGTATCTAAATAATAAACTCACTTGCTTTTACAACGGCAACCAATCAATTCGTTCTTTATTTTCTGACTTCCCCCCACCAGAGGTAAGGTGTCATTTAATTACGAATTGTCGAATAAACACATCGTATTTATTATTTTTGTAGATGCTCAATTCAAGCCTGTTCGTTTCATCATTTACTTAGTTAATTTTCTATACAACTTTATAGGAATTGGGTTCAAAGTATAAGATTAGATTAGATAAGAAATGTGATGTTATTGAACAATAATGTTACATTTTATCACAATAGTAGCATTGGCTTTTGCCGTCAGCCCGAAAAAAGAGAAAATTATGCATAAATGTACTTTAACCTCTTAATTATAACATAAGTTTGATTTAAAACTCCTCATCAACTATTCGTTGCCTGTATTTCAGGGCTAATTTAAAAAAGCTGTATAAGTTCATTCAGTTGTGCCCATTTAGAATTGATATAATTTCCGATTGTAGCAAACTGTTTTTTCCCCAATGGTTTCGTCTTATTTCGTTTAAGATTGGGCATATTCCAATAAAGTGAAGAATATCCTCCCTTTCGTTTAAGTTGCACATTGCGCAAGCCTCACTGTCGTGCCTGTACGGTATATAATTTAAGACTAGTACTTCACCTCTGGCCTTAAAGATTGTTGATATAACATCCAAAGTGTATCTATCGTGAAAATAGTTTTTTTCTTCAAGGTTATGGTTAAGAAGTTTATAAATTACCCTAGATTGACTTTGTTGAGCTTGTACCTTAAAACTTTCGTGAGTAAACTCTTCTACCTTTATCAGCAGTCGCTCAAGGTTAGTTTTCAATGTAGGATTTTCTGGTACAATTTCAATATTTAGCTGATTTCCCAATCTTAACCATTCTTTGATAAACTGTTGATTTCTATTTATTAGATGGTTTGCTACAATTTTAGGTATTCGCTGATCCGGAAGTTCTAGTACTTTCGCAATATAAAGAATATGCAACTTTAACGTGAAAATATATAAAGGTGGCAAACCAGTTTCCAAATGAAGCATATATGTAGGTGTGCTTTCGGGAAGTCTAAAAATTTTCTTGATGAAATAACGTAGTAACTTTTCCACTTCCTCGTATTGAAAGATACCCCATACTTGCGCTGCGTAACACATAATTGATCTGACTACAGCTTCAAATACCTGGTACTTGGTACTTGTCGCAATATTCTTTTTGCATAGAATATTCTTCCAGCTAATGTTGATTGCTTTTTTTGCTTCTTTTAATTTTTTTTTCAAGGTGTTTTTTAAAAGACAATATTGGTGTGATGGTAACCCCTAGATATTTATACTCTTTAACCTTTTCGATCTCCTCATTTTCCCAAGTCCACCTCTCATCCTGCGCATGCCTCCTAGTTCTAATTCGAAATATCATGATTTTTGATTTGCTGGTGTTTACTTTTAGGTTCCATAATGATTTGCATCATGGAAGGGGTTGAAAATGAAATTGTAAGCCATCGCAAGTTTTTGAATAAATTCGGTTGTGGCGTTTTTGAAAAACTCGTAAGGAACACTATCTTCTCCCGGAGCTTTGTTTGCAGAGCATCGGTGAATTACCCGTCTGACATCCTGATCGTTTATCTCTCTATCCAAAGATGCTATCTCTAGAAATGGAAGAACATATTCAATTTGTCTGGTTTCACTTTGTGAGTTGAGTAGATTTTCGAAATGGGCGCCTAACACGTTCGATTAAGTTTGAATACTTCTCGTAAACTTAGAGCCATTTAGTTCCTTAGCCAATTTCCAAAACGAACGAGAATCTTTGACTTTATAGATTGACTTCGACAAATATTGTGTACACGTTTTTTGTTTGTGCTTTCATAAGTTTTTGTAGGTCCAATTAGCTTCTTGGTATCTTCGTTTTGGAACCTCACCTCTTGCATTTTTCAATTTTCGAAGACACTCAAAGAATTTTTTTTTTCTTGCTGCACCGCACTCCCAATAAAATCATGGTTGATTGCCTTTCCATCTGCCTGCTGATTGAAAAGGTTTTACCGCTTCCAATATGCAAGTTGTGAGGGAATCCGTACATTGACTGAACAATACATCTTCGTCTCCTAATGACGTTAGTTCATAGTTGAGATTTGATTGATACCGTGCGCACCAGTTTTGTTTCTATCTCAATTTTGGAAGTAAACGATTTTCATTTGGGTTTATTTCTGTATCCTTAAATCTTTTTGCTGATATAGATAACGGTAAATGGTCGGAATATACAGAATCTCGTACTTCAACGTAAATTTCAATGTTGCCACTTTTCGGGAACATATTTTTTTGCTGTCAAAAGGTCGGAATTTCCCTTTTTTCTCAATTTTTAATAATTTTATCATGAAAAAAATTGTGGAAACGCTTCAAGCCACCAAGTGTGGGTTTTGGAACTATAACGGTTAGTATTTTAAAAGATTAATGTTAATTAAAAGTACCTTCTTTTAAAATTTCGGGATCATATTTTTTTTTATGCCAAACGTTGGAACCTGCGCTTCTTAAATAACTTATTATTATATTTTGAACATGAACAAAAAATGCCAAAATGCCTTCAGATACCAAATGCGTGATGAGAACATAAGTTGCGAATTTCTTTATTTCAAAATATTAAAAATTACAAAAAGGATAAGTGAAAATTTCACACTTTGACATGAAAAAGTATAAATATAAAAACGTTAATAATAAAAAAATTACTATTTTTTGTTTTTAGTGACCTTTATTCCACGGGCTTTTCCATCATCAATTTCTAGTCGTCTGAATTTAGCCAAATTTCAGTAGATAATATAGTTTACAGTGCATTTGTGCTGTTTATTTAATAGGTACGTGTCGGTTACTATCGACTAAAATAATGAATATTAGAAGGGTAACTGATGAGCCGTTTTGTCGTACCTGGGCGAAACGCATTTGGACTAAAGGCCACTAAAATCTTCTAAAAAAGTATGTTCCCGAAAAATAGCAACACAGACATTTTCTACACAACAGCTTTTTTTTAAGGTGTCAACAGTTATTTTCTTAAAAGGTGTTTGGCATCTGGAGTCATTTCCACAACTATGTTTGTTCATGTTCAAAATATCAAAAATTACTTAAAAAAACTATATTCCCAAAAAGTGGCAACTTTGACATTTTAACCGAAGGTGAGTCTTCTAAACATCAAATTTTAAGATAACAATTTTTGTTTCACAGCACGTATTTGGCAAACTGTAGGCGTTTCTGCATCTTTTTTATGTTGAAAATACTAAAAATTATCAAAAAAGTGTCAGTTTCTTTTAAAAAAGTTAAAGAAATTATACACGATGGTACGACTACTCAACACTTTTTTTTAAGACACAAATCGTTATGTTGATCATGAAAATTTTCCAATTCATTTTCATTTTTTTTATTTCAGTATTACATCAATGACTCTCAAGCTAAATGACGTCCATTCCAAACCTGTTTCCTGGCTGGTTTCCAGCTTAGACATTCGAATACTACTCGATTAATTAAATTAAAATGTTGTGTTGATCCCATTTTTCTGAAAAGTTTTTGAAATTTATCATCTAATGAAAAAAAATATTTAATTTAAATAACTAATAAGACTATATTTGATTTAAAGTTAAATAAAATTCACTGAATTTAATCACATTGAAATCAAACTGTTGATTTAAATAGACAAAATTGATTTAATAAAGGTAACCTAGTCTCAAAGCGAATCATATTCATTTCACGTAGTCGCAAAGTGCAACTTGTTAATGTTATTCCAATTTCCAAAATCTAATTTTCACATTCATACGTTTAAAGTGATGCACAGTTAGGCCAACGTCAAAGTCCGATTATTTTTTATTTTTTAACTTCTATTTTTGATGTAAACTATTCTATACACAATTTTAGGAGAACTTTTTTTTCGTATATATCCACGCACTCATGGAATAAGGAAAACAAGGAAAACTTAGAAAGGAGATACCAATGCATACTATTTTTGAAATTTTGAATATTATAATGGGGAAAAAGACAAAGCTGAGGAGAGCTTTCGTAAAATACGACTGAAAAAAGAATCTCTGTATTTAACAGAACATTCGAAATTGGACTCAAGGGTAAAATGATGCGCAAGCATTCCCAGAAGTATTACGGTGGAGATGTTAAAAGCAGCGGTTCCCAAACTATTTGAGCTGTGGAACCCTACAAATGAGATGCGAAGTGCAACTGCGAATAAATTTGATTCGAAATTTCCAAGCGCAAATATCAACTAATTCTTGTTTTAATTTTTCAATAAAGTGAATAAACCATCCTATCTACAATTTTAAAAAGAAAACTAAACGGCCTAAATTTAGCATAAATTATTAAATTTAGCATTTTTATTTTTTATTTTCTACCCGACCAATTTTCTGCGAACTGTCAAACACGTACCTATTTGCAATCCGCAACATCAGAACGCATTCCACGAATCTCCAAATGAAAAATTCGCTCGAGTTTAACCTCAAATATTTCTACACCTATTTTACTCGTTTCTTTTTATGACAGTTTGCGCCTATTAACGACCACTCATGTAAAAGAGATGTCAAAATTTCGAAACCATTCGCAATTCAAAGCTCTTTTTCATAAGCTAAAAATAAAAGAAAAAATATTTTAAAATCAAGGCTGAGTTTTTATTATAAATGGATTTTTTTACCCATTTTAAAATTAGTACCTGAAAAGAAATATTGCTAAGATTTTTGTGAATATTAGTTTTGAGCTCTAGCATGTTTCCTTGCAAAAAATCATTACTGGAAAATATTGAACATTAAGAACAAGTGCATATGAATGCAAAATGCAATAGCGCCTGTAATTTCCGTTATGTTTTTCAACTATGAAAGCTTTTTTTGAAGCTGCATATCACCGTCGTTCAATAAAAACTTCCCGCTTCCATATTATTTTATTTTGAGAATTTTTACTGACCTGAATTTTAAAATGTTTGATTTTAAGAAATTTTTTCTTTACAAATAAACAAATTTGAAACCTTTCACAGGAACAAAATGTCCGTATTTTAAAAAAATTATAGTTTTTACGAGAGGTTTTTTGGTTTCTAAAAAGTGGAGTTGGGCTATGGAATTTTCACTGAACGACGATATATAATTAAAAAATAAATTTGTTGGCTTTACTTCAAGAAGTTTGCTGAGCCCTGAAGATTGTATTACTGAACCCTAAGGTCCTGCGGAACACAGTTTGGGAATCGAGGGTTTAAGGAAAAGGAATGGCTATTTCACTAGAAAACTGTTTTTTTAAATAGGGATAAGATATTGGACTAGCATTTTTAGGTATCAAAAAGCAATGTTTTGTGTGAATAAAAACAAATTTAAGCTAGCAAATAAAAGATGTGTTCTACTAATAGCTACTTCAAAATAGCCAAAGCTTAATTCATATAGCTTAAGCTTGTTTTTCTTACATAAGCTTCAATTTGTGTGATTTAAAACAGCTAGAATATTATAGTTAAGACTACAAACATTTATCAAGATTCTTGGTCCCCTAACTACAAAGCTTTGTCTGTTTAGTTTTAGTGCGTTAAAGGCCTAATGCGACTAGGAATTGAAGATATATGGCATGAATATATATATATATAAATATATTGTATACAATTAAATGACTTGGAAGGGAGTATACATCATTTTATCTCCTACATTTGGTCAGAAGAAAGTATATGCCCGATGAATGGAACCTCGGTGTAGTGTGCCCCATTCACAAGAAAAGAGATGCTTTGAATTGTTCCAACTACAGGGGTATAAGTGCCTTCTCTACGTCACATACAAAATCCTGTCATCTGTACTGTGTGATGGCTCAAAACTATTTGTCAACGATCTTTCTCGGTGTGGTTTTAGGCCCAGCAAATCAACCGTGTATCAAATGTTCACACTCCGACAGAATTTGGAAAAAACCCAGCAGTTTCAAATCGATACACAACATATCTCTATCGATTTCCAAGTCACCTATAATAGAATAAACAGAGACGACCTGTACAGAGCCATGTCGCATCTCGGCATCCCTGCTAAACTCGTACGCCTGCGCAGGATGACGATGGAGAAATCTCGCTGCTCCTTCAAAGTCGGCAAGAGCACCACCGAACCTTTTGATGTCGGGAAATGTTTGAGGTAGGGCGATGCATTATCATGTAACCTCTTCAACATCGTACTTGAAGCGTTGTAAGCAATTCGTGAGTCAACAACAGAAGTACAATTTTTCGAAACCTCATTCAGCTTCTTGCTTATGCAGATGATATTGATATCATGGGGAAAACGAAGTGAGCTGTTGCCGGTGCGTTTACAAGTAGTGAATCGGAGGCGACGAAAATGGGTTTGGCTTTTAATGAGGAAAGACGAAGACTACCTGGACTCCACTTTTACATCGCAAAATGATATCAGTGCAGATACTAAACGAGGAACTACTCTTGCCAACTGCTGTTTCTTCGGGCTATGAAGGCATTTGAGTAGTAAAGCCTTCTCTCAAAGAATCACGGAGATCTTATATAAGACCCTTATCATCCCGGTCCTGCTGTATGAGGCAGAAGCATGTACTCTGTCGAAATTCTTCGGTTGATCTTCGGTCCAGTCTGTATCGATGGAGTATATTATTAAATATAATATTAAAAAGAAAGTCCTGCCAATACCAAACGATACTACTGAATCGGTAAATTTCGGTCCCAAAAGTACGGTTTGGCTTTGGTATCGTTTCGGATGCTTTGGAGCTGGTATCGTCTCGGTATCGCTTCGGTTTCCGATACCAAACGAAACCGAGACTTTTCTGGTATCGTGGTCAGCCCTAGTCTTGTCGCTTACTAATAAGACTATTGGGAATGGCATGATGTCGATATTATGTTTGTCTGAAGTTGGACAGATCTGTTGAAAAAAGTACCTTCATTGTTAACGCTTGTCTTGCACACTATTTGCTTCAGAACGAGATTGAAGAAATCACATGATGTTGCATCTACCCATGTTTGAAACAGTTCGGAAGAGCTTTTCCCTAGTTGCATATTGTATCGCATATTTTTCAAGGTCACGTGATACAACAACATTAGTCTTTTCCAGGATTTGATGAATATTTGGTCTATGATTAATCTGCCTGACTGGAAGCGATACTGCCCCACAGTCTTCTCTTCCCTGCTCCAATGACATAACCGCCCTGAACTGTCCATCCACAGCACCGGTCCAATTTGCCACCACTGCACTTCACTTCGCCCTTTGCTACCGAAATTTCCAAAATCACCATCACCTCAAGCTCCTCGCATCCGTCCATCAAGCACCTAAGCGTCATCATCACAGTGAGAAAATGGTAGATCAATAGAAAGTTCCAGCAAGGGGGTAACGGAGAGTGTAAACCACCTGTTTTTGTTCTCATTGTGTTCTTCTAGCGTCCCAAAAATCTCACTTTAACATACAATTATTGAATCACTCTATTCGATAGTTTTCTATTCCATATTCAAGTTACGAGTAGTTTAGATTAAGTTACCAATTTAAGTGATTCTATTATAGATTTCTCTTAATTTAATTGGACCGAGAGTCCACATAAATCCATTGTTTCAAGAAACCCTTTTAATGTGTTCAATTTAATTTCTCTGGAATGAATAAATGCATTGGCATGGGCATCGTATTGAATGAAAATGGTATTTTTCCTTGCTATCCGAAACTCAACCGATACCACACATCACACGAGAATTGATATCTTATTTTATGCATTCGTTATCTGAAAGGGTTTGCTTGATTTTATTTTATATTCAATATTCATATGGGATCTTATGAAATGTGAATTCAATGTCAATTTCATTTTGTTTGAGGATTTAAAAAAAAAAAACATTTTCTAATGCATGCAAGAGAATGTGATTTCCATTCGGGTGAATTTTTACAGCTGGATTCACTTCATTTAATGAAGTTATCGTTATAATATTTCATATATATTTGTATGTATGTAAATACACAATATGCTATACTTACAGTTAATATGAATTTAAAGTTAATTTAAAGGGCATAATAGATTAATCCAACCATTAATAATGGTCTTACCAAGACCGTATCTGATTTGTTGGTGAAGGTTTATGCCTTTCTGAGTCATTTTATGTCTTGACTCTTGAAATATGCCTGGGTTCACTTACGCATCCCCTAAAATAGCCGTCTCTAATGTAAATTCCATAATTTCCATTAAATATCGCGGTGATTTATATCGTTTTTCAGTGAGATCATAAACCAGACGAGCTGTATCTAAAAGAAACAAAACTTAAGGATAGGCATTACTTATAATTTCAAAATCATGTTTTCATGCGGACAGACAGAGGAAATTGAGTTTAAGATGCTGGTGGTAGATACAGAGCAGCTCTGCGATACTCGTTCGTAAGCCCCTCTCTATACCCCCCCCCCTCTCCGCCCCATTTAAAGAAGTGATTTTGAAATGCTGGCTGCCTTGAGACAACCATTATCTCTCTGATGGTTTTAAGGGATAATGGTTGTCTGTATTTAATTTTGGTGTACGCTCCGCCAGGTTCTGGTAGTCAATTTAAATAATTTCTAAGAACTATAGGATTAGATAGTTTAAATAACTATTTTATCTTTGCCAGGACATCTAAGAAACGAGTATTGAATTAAATTAAGGAGCAGGTGGAACATAATTCTTTGGGTCATAAGTCTAAAAAAAAAAGCCTGGTTATATCAAGTTTTCCATCTGAAAATTAAATTTGTATTACTACTAAATGAAAGCAAATGATAATGTTATATGCTGATGGAATTCGATGACGACTCTGTAGTCCATGAGGTCCATGCATGGACACTCTTATTTGAGTTTAAAGAACACTTAATTTGCACAAAAAATATATAAAAACATACAAAATATCACTTTTTAAAGACATGTTGTTAATTTTTTGTTTTTCAATCATATGTTAGCAAGTTTTAGAGCTCAACTGTCAAATGAAAAGCGGAAATTTGACATTAGTCACCTTAGCATATCTGGAGTCACCACAGCCTTTAGTGAGAAGCTCTTCGCTGCGCATTCACCTGTCGCAGACGCCAATAACCCAGTGGTCCCAATATTGCGATATCATCAAAAAGGCAGCCGAAAGCACAATAGGCTACCAATCACCCCAGAAAAAGAATCAGATTACGATGATGAATACGTTCAGTTGAAAAAGGTGACCGAAGATGCACCTTGCGAATATGCCGCAGCGGAAAAAAAGAGCAACAGGGCAGGAGAAGAAAAAAGGTGGCGGGCGTACGCAGGCTCAATAAGATCGAAGAGTCTCGCGATCGGAACAGCACCCGTTATTTTTAATTCAAAAACCAAGCAACTGGATGTTGGCTTTAATACCGGAATGCAAGCCCTTCAAAGATAACCTAATCATCGAAGCGTAGGGAATAGTAGATGTACCTAATCAAGCAGCGATTCCATCAACTGCTAAATGGACATCAAGTAGACCGAGAAATAGACGTCTGTGAAGATAGCAAGGCAACTTTCACACACGCAAATGGGACCTTGGCAGGAATTTGTAGTTTTTTGAATTTTTTCTGCATTTCTATTCCCGATTTTGCAATTCGCCCAATAAGGGTGTTATCGAGTGACTTGCTAACTTTTAAAGTGAAGTTAGCAGGTCACATAGTGTATCTCAGGAACCAAGCATGCTAGGAACTCTTAGTAAGGCTTAGAGCCTTAGTTGCAGTTTTCTGCATTTCAAGAACAGGCTACTTCAAAATTTTGAATTCCTTTTTTTGAAAAAAAAATTTCATATTGACCTGCTAACTTCAAAGTGAAGTTAGCAGGTCACATAGTGTATCTCAAGAACCAAGGATGCTAGGAACTAGCAGTAAGGCCTCAAATTTGCATTTTTTTGTATTTTAACGATAGACTAGGCTCAAAATTTGAAGTCCTTTTTTTTGAAAAATTTACCAAAATTGATTACTTCACTGCGAAATTAGCAGGTCACTCGATTACACCCTTATTTGGCGAACTGCAAAATCGGGAATAGAAATGCAAACAAAAATTTTCTAATATGCAAATTCCTGTGAAAAGTTTCCATTTGCGTGGGTGAAAGTTGCCCTGCTAACTTCACAGACGTGAGAAATAGGCCAAGACAACTTTTACCTAAAAATATTAACCGTTGAATAAAAAGACTTGAATGCATGTATGCATGCAGTTCTTACAAAATATTAACGTTCATTATACTGGCCATTCTGAATGATAAATTTGCAGGTAAGATTTTTTCTTTTGCTCTTAACGATAAATCCGAAAGACCCATTTTTATTCAAAGAGGGACCAATATATCCTGAAAGTGTAAGTTTTTTTGATGAGGTTGCATTTTATTAAGGTATCCGTTTTTTTCCCACGACAGTGAGAGAAAAAATATATCAGTGAATGGAGAGCGCTACGGAGGTAATTTGTATTACTTCTTATCGCCATTTTGGCCATACATCGTACAATTTCCTTCCACAATTCGTTTTTCGGGAAATTAGCGCCAGACTTAAGCCGCCATCTTGGATTAAGCAAAAAATATCATTTTACTAAATAGCTCCTGCATGTTTTTTAATTCAGACAAAATTTTAGCAGAACTTAAAGTAAATTTGACTGTGTTCAAATTTGGCATAAGTGGAAGTTGGAAGTTGGGAGCCAGAGAGGCTCTTGCCACCCCCTTACTGGCTTTTGAGGTGCTCTTCCAGTAAATTTGTATTCTTCTACTTGGGAGCTATGAAAAATACAAGAATATTTATAAGCCTCTCTATAGGAGCCTATTTTTGCCTTCGTCTACCTTTGGTCCTGATAGAATTAAACTTCCTTCCATATTTGTATTTATTACCCCGAATTGTTAAATAACATACCAGCAGTCACGTTGTAGTTTCGATGCCCCACTTAATTTAAAACAAAATGTTCGTAACGCTCGTTTTCTTCATCGCATCTTGAAATGCTCGCCGATAGAAGATATTAAATGCCATTTTTTTGTAAAAGTAGTATAATTTTCCGTTTAAATTTTCCCTCACACAAAACATATTTTATTTAGTATATGAAACTATCAGACTCACATTTTTCCGATTTTGCAGACTTCAAATTTTAAATTTTGAACTAAGTTTAAATAATTACACTAGTTAATGTGTGACACTATAGATACCCCCTTTCTATAAGTGTCATAACGGAAATGTACTGATAGTAACTTTCACTATCAAAACCAAGATGGCGCCCAACTAAAAACGTACTAAATTTGGACTCGGAGTTAACTCGCCAAAAAATTGCAATTGACTGAAATTCATTTCCGGAGTTAACTCAAATTTAACCTCGAGACTAGGATGATCTTGCACTGAAAAACTGGCCCTTATAAGCAAACATTTATAATTTAGGTACCTATGACGTTCTTTGCCGCAACAAAAAATGTGCCCGCTAACAATTCAAAATACTAGAATTTTATCTGGTATTACCTATTTGAAGTTCCGTGCTGGTCTATACGCAAAAAAAAGCGTCCATTAATCTATCTCTATAATGGTGCGGAAAAGATGTTTATTGGAAAAAGGAATTGATATAGACTTATGCACATACAAATTTATGACGATTTAAAAATTTGAATATGGAAAACTCCGATAGAAAAACTCTTCAAAATTCTTGTATTTCGCAAAAGTGCTTAATCAAAGGATAACAAAGTACTGCTAGAGTAGTATAGTCGACGGCTAGCCAGTAGGTAACAAGTGACCTTTTGGCCCCCAACTTTGGTATGCCTATGCTATATTTTTTTACACAGTTTGAACAGATTCTATCGAATAAAATTAAATTGGTTTTCAGTTATGCCTTAAACTTTTTGTACAAAACTGGAAAATGGAGAACTTATTCAGTTGTCGTTAAATCCAAGATGGTGGCTAAAGCTCCGGCGTAAATTTCCAGAAAAATTACACACAGGGTCCTAATGATGTTCTTCAATGAATTAGGAAAAAATGTAAGATAAAACTTTTTCTATTTTGACTGGGCTATTGGTCGAGCTATGATTTCAGCAGGCAAGATAGGGCAACATTAGGGTTGCCAACCGTACTCTAAAATAGAGTATTACACTCTTTTTTTACTCAATTTTTTTTCCGATATTCTTCAAATATTTTGTTTATTTTCAACTCCATTTCATGAACTTTATATTTCAACACAGCCATACCATCCATCTACCTGCGTACACAAAATGTCCTAAGTTATTGTTTCTCATTTGTATGGGTATAATAAAAACCGGGTAATATATTTTGTTTGCAATTCAAAATAATAATGTTTGAAAAAAATTACAAAAAAACAAAGCAATGTTAAATACAACAACAACTTTGTCAATATAGAGTTAGCTATGTCCATACAGTTAAGTGGATTTAACTTCTGTCCCGATAAAAACGACAGCAGACAACTACTGTCGTTGTGTTATTGATAATTAATATAGATATTTCAAATGTTTTTTCGTCAGATAGCATAAATAATATAAATAAAAAATAGTAGACGACCGCAAATGTTGAAATTTTTTCACCAAGCCAAAGTCCATGTGGATATGCGAAAAACGCAGCTAATTTAAGCCAATCCTAACACTCAAGTGTTTCTGAACTCATCCAAAACTGTCAAACATGAAATTTTAATGGCCACGTTCCGATTGTTTAATGTTTAGTGTGTGAGAAAATAAGGACATGGCTTCAAAATGAAGTTCTAATTTGTATTAACGTAAGGTTACAATGTTTAGACTCATATATGTAATTATTTTGAAAACAATACAAAATTGTTATTTTAAGCAAAAAATATACAAATTACATATTTTAAAATTTTAAAATTGATACTCTTTTTTATTGGAACGTACTCTTTATGTGTCTTCTCTAAAATCAAATGTACTCTATTTCTTCTTTAAAAAGTTGGCAACCCTAGGCTACATGCCACACAATCAGTCCTTAAACCTACAATGGTTTTATTATTCAGTAAGCCTAGTACGCAGATCGAGACATAATTTATATCGAATTTTTTTCTAAGTAGAACGCAACTCCAGCGCAAAATCTGACAGTTGTAACCACTGTACATGAAAAGATAAAAGAAAATCTTCACTTTAAAATTAACATTAAAAAACTGAAAAATAAACGTCCAATATGTGACGAGAAAATGACATTTAACTCTTTTCAATGCCTTTTTCAAAATGGCGGACGGCGTATGCAGTTTTTTGGACAAACTTTGTGGACATGGATTCTACAAGACAAAATTCTAACAAAACTGAAAAAAAAATTGAGCACAGTATTTTTTGTAGACATAAAAATCTAATTTTACTGGACTATACATTGTGAGGCCAATTTATGGTACTTTGGGAATTTTTGGGTATGAAAAATGACATCAATTACAAAAAATGGAATTTTCGATTGATGTCAGATATGTAGACAACTAAACCAAATATATATACATTTTTTTATTCCAAAATATTGAAATCGAGTCAATTCGAACAAACCTTAAATGAGGTTTCACTCACCTCACCTATAATATATTTTCACCTAACACTTTTGTTTGATTTGACTCAAATCTTCTTCAAATCTCGAAGATTTACCATACAGAATTACTTCGTAAATCTTGAAGATTAGAAATTAATCTTGCTAAATCTTCCTTGGGCAAATACTTTTACAAATCGAACTAACCTATTCTTATATGGCGCTAAGGCATTGTTTCGTGGCTGCATTCAGTTCTTCACAAAAGAAGCAATTTATCTCACTTCCACTTCATAAGAAAAAGTGAAACACCATATTTGCATTTTTAAAGGTGCTGTCAAAATAAATTCTTTTTAGATCTTTTGGTGTGGTAGAGGTGAAAACACCAAATACATAGACTTGTTGAATGAAAAATAATAACCCTTTTGCGGAAATATTTGACCTTTTAGACGCACCACGACCGAAAAATGCTCAACGCAAAAAAACTGCTGTTGTACTGTGTAATCGTGCAATCAGTCGTGATGCTTGGCCGGCATGGAGCTGTGATTTGATGTAGTTAAATATTTTTTGGTGGGTGACATTAAAGATGCTATGCAAAACAATCAACAAACAATTCAGGGACTTCAAAAAAATATTTGAAATCATTAAAAATCCGATTAAATCTTAGGTTGACAGGATGGCCTGCTATCAAGCTAGCTAAGGCAGTCAATTCCATAAATTAATCGGAAGGTTTACTCTTTTCATTAAAGAATCGAAGTGATTGCCCATCTTTTGTTTTGTAAAAGTTATAAAAAACTAAAATATGAACGAAAAATTTATCAAAGGTGTCTGATGGTACGTGGGATAACTTGCGTACAAAAACGAGCTTATTTAGAAAATTTGATTCACACGTTTTAAGCGAATAACCTGAATAACGAACAACACTTTTTATGGCATGAGTTACTCTTGGAATTGGAAGATGTGTCACTTCTTTTTAAAGGCAGTACTATTGGAATGAAGTTAGCATTTAATCTTATCCCATGTGACATTCCAACGCAGCAAACATTACAGCAAGTGGAAGTGGTATTCTATAAGCTGCAGTTGTACTGTTGCAGAGAATAAATTGTTACCTGCTGTTCTTAAAAATATGCTGGTATTGCCTTGGACAATTTGGCAATTATGTTTAAACGACGAGACTTAATGTCTCGACGAGGAAATGAAAATATCCAAAGAACAAGTTGAGGCGTTAAAATTTTTGTTTTCATTTTTTTCGCGTGTTAAGCCAGTTTACAGTTCCCGTGCAAAAAAAAAAATAAATGCAAATATTTTCGCATGTCAAAAATTACTGAGGTGAAATAAAAATTGTTTTTTTGCATAATTGATTGGCATGGAGAGTCATGCAAAACAATGAACCGGCAATTTAATTCACTTTTCATTTCATTCCATTTGTCTTCTTAGAATCGTCCAAAGAATATTTTTTGTACTAATGAAATGGTTTCCAAAGAATTATTTTTGAATTTTGAATATCCAATGGCAAACAACATCAAATATTTCATTGGAAATTGAATTTTTAAACAACAATACCTTTTCAAACAATCCCGAATGAAACAAGTGGCTTTTTCATCATTTGGCTATAAAATGTCGTAAATGTAAGCTTTAATGGAGTTTCTTTTTTCCCTACCTTATAAGACCATCCAAATTAAGCACAACATCTATAGAATAAAAATAAGCAACAAATGTTGGTAAATATATACCTACGAAACCATTAAACTGAGTAAAGAACGAATTTCAAGAAAAATGTCTTTTCAGCTAAAATAACTTTTCAATGTTTGTGTGATGCTAGAGCGTAGAGGTAACCTTAAATACAAACAATAATTTTGCTATTCGCCAATATGTAAATAAGTTCCGGAAAATTCATGGGAAAGGTAAGGCAACAGCAAAAATAAAATGCTTAACTACTACAATTTCGTAAGCAACTCGGTACCTATACTTGTAGGTACATACATTTCCCAGAAGACAGCAACGCTTTATCAAATTTTCTTACAATTTTAATAAGCAAACAGGTCCCAAAATTTACCTATCCCCCGCATGTATTCGTCTCATCCAATAGTTTTGGAGACAAAACAAAATGCTATTCCCATTTCCCTGGAAAGAGTTTAAAACATTATCGTCAGATGAAACACTATACAAGCTCCTCTGGACCATTTCGAGTCAACGTTTGACTTTAGCCTTATAGAAGAGGATCTGTTGTAGCAACGATGTTGATTCAATTGTTTTTTAGTTGTTAAAAATATTATATTAGGATCACCCAAAAATACAAGACTTGTTTCATAATATTTACCGCACAATGAAATACCGATTTTAAGCAAGATCTCAAAGGGTTTCCTGCTGACAGTGCCAAATTATGTCCAAGAAAGGTTCTTCCTTAAAAAAAAAAACATTTTCAACTGGTACCAAGCTCATTGAATAAGATGACCCAAATATTCACAGAGAAATATGTTCATATACCTAGGTGTAATGAACAAACAAAAGATTTTTTTTGCGATTTGTAAGCTTAAACTAAAACATCTTCAAAAAAGTATTGCACTCAATAATTTATAGGCCAAGGGCCGGATTTGTAATCTTTTTCTGCAATGAATTAATGAAGTAATGAACTGATTTCTTTGATGAAATATGTTCAGGGGTTTCCCCCGAATGTAGATCCAAGTTGGCGAGGAAACGCGTTTCATCAAATATTTTACTAACCATGTACGAAAAAAACATGTTTTTTTTTAAGGTTTATCTTCCATCTTTAATTTATTTTTTTTTTTTAACAAGTTGCTTTCCTGAAAAATTTCTGAGAAATTGAATTTTAAAGTTTTTGAAAAGAGTAAACTTGAAAAAAATTCACAATTTTTTGTTTCAAATTTAATTTTTTCAAAAACTTTTCACGAAAACAACTTGATTTCAAAAATAAATTAAAGAATGGAATATTAGCTTTCAAAAAAAAATTATTATTTTTTACCAAACGAGATATGTGATAAAACAAGTTTTTCAAGATGGAAGCTTAAGTTCGCGACCCTCCTTCCCGTCAAATTGGATACTTGGATTCACAATCGAAAGATTTGAACATATCTCACTTCTATCAAGAAAATTAATTCAGTAATAAATTGTGCTGTGAACCAGTGCTGGAAGGCTTTTTTAGAGAATTCCCTTTGAACAGTCCTCAAAATCCCTTTTTTCCCACAAATCATTTCGTTTTCCCTTTTTATTTCCCTCAGAAAAAAAAACAACAAAAATTACATTATTTATAATCAGGACAAGTTTTAAAATTTGTCTTTAATAAATCAAGTTCTTTTATTATAAAAAATAAATAAAAAAATTTGGTGGCACAACAGCTCGCGGAGAACCGAGGCCTAGTGACTTACAACTCTCAACCATTCCTGTGTGCGTATTTTTGGAAGGAATGGAGGGGACCTACAATTTTTGCCGAGTCCGAACGGCTAGATGAGAAGCACTTATTCATTACAAGTATACTCTTGGAGGATTTGTCAGTTCCTCGCAAGAGGCAGTACCTCGGAAGAAAACATTTCTGTTTTTAGGTGGCAGCGGCTGGGAATCGAACCCAGACCATTGGCATGACAGTCCTACGCACTAACCATCATGCCACGAGGTACTACTTCTTTTATTATATAGTTCTTTTATTACATAATATACACACTCAGGTACTTAAATCAGAATAAAAATAATATAATGTTCAAATTCGTTCATTATAGAAACATTAAGGGTATTCATGCAACAGCGTAAAGCCGTCTAAAACGTTGTAAGGTTTTAAACTTCGAGGTTCTGTCACAGTTTGTTTCGAAAACGAGAATAGGACAAAACGGTCTACGGTCCAATGACAATGAGACATGCCGTTAGAAAGCTACAATAGTTAATATGGGGGCTTATTTCAAATCACTGTGTAAAAAAAGTTATTTGCTAAATGAGATTTTGTTCTGGTGGATTTTAGTATAAATAAAATGTATTTAGTATAGCCAAAATTTATTTAATCTGGTGGAACCAATATCAACATTACATAATATCATTGGAAAGGTATTTTTATTACCCACGATATCTTTTAGAGCAAATTGGTTCAAATCGCTGTATGTTAGTTATTTGCTAACTATTAAAGGGTGATTTTTTAGCTGGTTTGGTTTTGGCAACACTGGTTTTGACAGCTGACGTGTGTTTAGTACCTTGTGTCACTGTCAAACAGCTTCAGTTTGGTTTGCAATTTAACCATGGATCGTCTTACAAATGAACAACGCTTGCAAATTATTGAATTTTACTATCAAAATTCGTGCTCGGTTCGAAATGTTCATCGCGCGCTGCTTCCATTTTATGGTCGGCATTCTCGACCTTCTGAGCAGTCTATTCGGAAGATTGTGACCAAATTTCGCACCAAATTTACTTTGATGGACATTAAACCACCAACACGTTTACGTACTGTGCGTAGTGAAGAAAATATTGCGGCCGTATCAGCTAGTGTGACAGAAGACCGCGAAATGTCGATTCGGCGCCGTTCCCAGCAGTTAGGCCTTTGTTACAGCACTACGTGGCAAATTTTGCGAAAGGATTTGGGCGTAAAGCCTTTTAAGATACAGCTGGTGCAAGAACTAAAGCCAGCCGACCTACCACAACGCCGAATTTTTGGTGAATGGGCTCTTGGAAAGCTGGCCGAGGATCCGCTTTTTATCGAAAAATTGTGTTCAGCGATGAGGCTCATTTTTGGTTGAATGGGTACGTAAATAAGCATAATTGCCGCATTTGGAGTGAAGATCAGCCAGAAGCATTGCAACAGCTACCAATGCATCCCGAAAAAGCCACTGTTTGGTGCGGTTTATGGGCCGGCGGCATTATTGGGCCATATTTCTTCAAAGATGATGCGAATCGCAGCGTTACTGTCAATGGTGAACGCTACCGAGCGATGATAACAAACTTTTTTTTGCCCGAAATGGAAGTTCTTGACTTGCATGATATGTGGTTTCAACAAGACGGTGCCACATGCCACACAGCACGCGAAACAATGGCGCAATTGTGAGGCGAGTTTGGTGAACAGTTAATTTCACGTTTCGGGCCGGTCAATTGGCCGCCTAGATCGTGCGATTTGACACCATTAGATTATTTTTTGTGGGGGTATGTCAAGGCTAATGTCTATAGGGACAAGCCCGCTTCGATTGACGCACTGGAAGCCAACATCCATGCATTCATTCGTGAGATACCGGCCGATATGTGTGAAAGAGTATGCCAAAATTGGAATCAGCGGATGGGCTACCTGAGACGCAGCCGCGGTCAACATTTGCATGAAATTATCTTTAAACATTAAATTGCAAGGTTCAAACTATCGATTCAAATAAATATTTCATTCATTTTTTCGAATTTTTTGTGTTTTTTTTTTTTAAGTTCTAAGCCTCTTAAAAAACCACCCGTTATATTCGCAGAACTGAAAAAGTCAAAATTCTAATGATATTACCTGTAATATGTGTACTGTGACAAAAACCAACATACAAAAATCAAAGATAGTTTATTTTCTAAATTGTGTCTTATATTAATCGGCCACGACTTAAAGAAAATTAGATTTTTCAATATTCCTCTATGGGTCTAAAATTGAGGAAACAGGTGTATTTTTAATGAATTTTGTACCCAATTTGTTTCAAATCAATTTTCTATCAATTACTACCAAAGTTGTACGGAAAAAGTTTTAAGACTACTTTATCTCATCGAAAAAACATAGTTAGTGGGTTGGACTGTCATATCGAAGGTCTGGATTCGATTTCCAGCCGCTGCCACCTAAAAACAGAAATGTTTTTTCCAAGGTTGTCTCTTGCGAGGAACTGACAAATCTTCTACGAATATACTTGTCATGAATAAGTGCTTCTCATCTAGCCGTTCGGAATCGGCAAAAAAATGTAGGTCCCTTCCATTCCTGACAACAACATGCAAACAGGCATGGCTGAAAGTTGTTAGTCACTAGGCCCTAGTTCTCCACAAACTGTTGCGCCATCAAATTTATTTATTTTCATTTATCTCATCAACAGTAATTTTCTTGACTTTGGGTGTTCACATTGGACTGGGAAACTTGATTTTTCTTACTTTTCACTATTCACATCTTAGCCCAGTAAAATTAGACAAAATATGGCACAACTACGAAAAAATTCCGACAAAGCTGAATTTTGGTAAGGAGCTTTGTTTTGACGTCTTAAGCATTTCCTGAAAAGTTTCCCAAATTTGGGCCGGGGCTTGATTTTTTAGGGGGGGTTAAAGGGGGTAAAATTCAGTTTTTTCTTAATTTCTCAAAAACTATAAGTTTTTTTTTGGAAAAATGTGAAAGTACAAATTGTAGCTTATGTCTTTCTGCACAAAAAAGATTAACATACTTGTTTTCGTACAAACAATATATTCTGAGAAAATCATGCAAGAAGTTCATGGTGGAGTAAATTTTGCCAAAAAAGTTATAAAAATTCCATTAATCGATGGGTTAAAATTTTTGTAAGATTTGAGTTTGACTACATCTTTTCTTAATAAAAACCAAGATTTTGGGGTGCCCACGGTAAGGGGAACACCGCCATCTTGACAAAGAAAGTGATTTGGGTTTTGTTCAGCAACTCAATGAAATTTCCGTTTACAACAAGTTCGTGAAAGAAAAATATTTAGACAATAAAATTATCTAAAAAATGAGCTATTAACGAACTCTGTAGGCTTATTAATCTTGAAGTTATAGCGTATCAAAGTAACACTTTTTATTTTGTACTGTAAATGGACAAATAACGGTTTTTTGTTTATATCTCAGCAGATGTTATTTTTTTTCGGAAAACTTATAAGTTTATGTTAATGCTCATAAAATTCCGGACAAAAAAGATTATGACATTTTTTTTCGTAGAAGCAACAGATTTTGAGAAAAAAGTGCAAACGAAAAGCGTATATTCCTCTCATTTTTAAGGAACGTTTTAAAAATTATTGAATGTGATATGATATAAAAAAAAAACCTTCTTATAGAAACTGTGCCTCGTGCAAATAACTTCCATCTTAAGGATTATATATTCTTAGCTTGTTGTTGTCCCTGCCCTAGGGCACACTGGGGAATGTCATCCAGAAGTCAAAAAACTGGTGGCTGCTCGGTTTTCCATTCCACATAGAACTGCAGTTGTGTGACAAAAATGTAAAGTTGCTTGTGAAGCTTTTATATCTTCATGCAAGCACTAGATTTCCATAGTCCCTAGCAGTTTGTTTATAAATATATAAATTAATAAACAGACACAAAATGGACAACAAAACTGCTCGCATTTACCACTTAAAATAATGATAAGAACTTGCACAGTAAATACTTTTCCTTTGACATTCAACTTTTGTCAAAAGCTGATTTTAAATTTGCAGCTCTAAGTTCTGTCCCCGAGAAAAAACCTGTAGCGCGTGAGGGCGGATGCAGTGCACGCCCTAAACAACCATCGAACACTGTGCAAATAAACTGGGGTGTAAGTGTTACAAAGAACACCTGAGTGCGATTTCAGGGCGACCAAGTACGCCCTAGTGCTGACATCGAACAAACCTATTGTCGTATGTAAAAATTGAGGCTTTAAGAATTAAATGCAGTTTTGTAATTTGACTTTTTCTCTTAAAAAGCTAGTGAAATCCGTTTTCCGATGTTATTTTATTATTAAAAAGTCGTGAATTCAAGATCTTCGAAAACGTTTTCAGGTGTTTAATATGCAATAAAGTGAAGACAGGTGAAGATTAGTGAGTAGAATAAGACTAACCCAAAGCCAATAAATATAATTAGTTGTTCTTTGGATATTTGAGAAAAAAAATAGTTCGAAAGTTTTTTCACTTCTTTAAAAAAGCAATTTTCTTTGAATTATTTTACAAAAAATATCAATTATGATTCAATGTATAAAATTTAATTAACCCGAACCCAATTTCATTTTATGTGATCTCAGGATATTTAAGACAAAAAATGTCAACAATTTTTGATAAAGTTTCTTTTAGTTTTTTTTTTTTTTTGGTTTAAAATGTCGACTTTTTTCCAAATCCTATCATTTAATAATTATAAAATAGTAAGTAAAATTAAATCAACCTTAAGCCAGTATAATTGTTTATTCTCCAGATATTTGAAACGAAAAAAAATATTGACAATTTTTCGTAAAATTTCGTGTAGTTTCTTTTCGATTTAGAAAATACTGTTCATTCAATATTTTCTCAAATTTTATACATAAATTATTTTATTATAAGTTTATGTATTATGTGAAGAATAAAATTACCCCGAAGTCAATATCGTTGTTTGTTCTTAAGATATTTAAGCCGAAAAGGTTTTTTACAACAATTTGCAGGATTTTTTTTTTTATTTAAAAAAAATTGGAATGTTTTCATATTTTTACCAACTCTTTATTACGCCAACTTTATTTTTACCAACTCTTTATTACGCCAATATGCGTAGAATAAAATTAATCCGAAGTCGATAGTATCGTTCGTTCTCGAGATATTCGAGACTAAAGAAATTTAACTTTTTTTTAATTTCTATGATAAAATGATGAGAGGTTTCATTGAATTTTTTTGAAAGTCCTTTCTGCATGCATTGAATCTTCTATGCTTCTATCTATAAAATAAAATTCATCCGAAGTCGATATCTTAATTTTGTTCTTGAGATATGGTGAACGAAAAAAAGCGAAAGAACGTACGAACGTACGAACGTACGAACGTACGAACATAACATAATAAAAACTCCAGGCATGTAAGTTGAACTGAGCTTTATAAATACAAAGCGCGTACGACAAAGCACCATCACAGTATGTCACTGATGAGTCCAAGTGAGTTCGCCGGACAAAACGCCAATATGTAATTTTTAAAGCCATTAATCATCAATAAGTCGTTTCTATTTATTAAGAAGTCATAAAAATTGTGAACGGTTTTTACATTCGATGTACCACTGACCACGCACGGTGGACCCTAAACGTACACCGTATCTACATAACTATACTCAATCAATTACATCGCGCGATTCTCTAGGCGTGTTTTTTTGAGCTCCTTAAAGAGAACATTAAGAAATGCTTCAAATTTACATATGCACATTCCAACAACAACAAGTTAACTTCACATTTGAACTTCAGTTACTCTATGTAGAATGTTCACGCGAGCTCGAAAAAACACGCCTACTGTCGTTTTCAATTTTTTTGTTTTGATTTTTTTTGTTTTGAATAACAATAAAAAACCAGAAAACAAGGTAAGATTCGGTGTGTGTAAGGATAGGCTATATTATGCTCAGCGGCCCTTTTTTTTAAGATAACAGCCTATTTTAAATCAGAAAAAATAAAAAACTTTTTCAAAAGACCTTGACTCTTTCTTCATGTTCTCATAAGTTTTCTAAACAATTCCATTTGCAGAAGTTTGATGAGAATGAACTGGGTAGATTATATCCTCAACCACACAAGATGAATAAACCTACCTTCATATCTACCTGCATATTCATATGTAAATACAAAATTAAAATATTTAATTTCAAGTTGCATCTTCCAGTTCCAGTTGATGAAAATGCAGGTGGCCGTGTGTCGCCACCGTTGCCGTCACAACCAAAACTCATAGTAATTTAAAATAATAAATAATGATGCAGTGCAACAGAGAGTAAAATAATAATATCTCAAGTGGTGCAAAATAATGGCATGAATTTCTTACATTTAAATGTTATCCTTCAAGTGGAAATGATGTTGCCGATGTTGTTGCTACTGTAATAATTGTTGGTGCTGGATACCGGAACTGTTACATCGGGAACCATGGTTAATCCAACTACACTGAATATTCTAAACGACCAACGACAACTGAGGTGGCAAACGACAAAATTGTATTGCTTGATGGAATTTGATGCACATGAACGAATACAACTCGAATAGACAAATAATAAAAAAAAAAACACTGTCAAGCAAATATTTTTTTTTAACAATCCGAAAAAATTCAAAACTGAAAATTGAACAATTTGTAACACATCATGAATAGAATGACAAATTATTATTATTCATTTCCTTTCAAGGAAATATTTCTTTCGTTTTTTTTGATAAATTTTATTTTCAATACATTTCCCACTTTCACTTTATTTTTTTGCCTAATGACACAATTTAGGTAAAGTAGATTTTTACGTTTTACGCAAACGTTTCGATTTTTATGTTGCTCTACTCATGAAAATCACTTGGGAAAAACAGCCGCTCGTCTAAATCGAAGGAAAATTCGTCGGAGACTAAATTATATTTGTTAAAAGATTTTCCACGCTGGACCGTTATGATGTGACATTGCAGAAAAATTTCCCTTTTTTCGGAGTAAAAGCTTTTTTACATTATTATCATCATGCATCAAACAGTCTTTAATGCTTCATGTGAACACAAACATGTTTGAGAGGTGTTTCAATGGTTGCAAATGCAAATATTGCAATGCAACAAAACTTAAGAGAATTTTATTTATTTTGCGCATGCGTTTATTTTGGGATATTTTCTGATAGTAAATTTGTATTCAACTTTAATGCACATGGTGTACATTCATTGATAAAAATGATAATGATTCATGATTCGCATTTCAATGAAATACTTGATTTTCACTGCTTATATTGGGTAGTAGGCTGCAAATAGGCTTGGGAAATTACTTGTATTGGAGTTTTTACTTTTAAGAGTGTGTGTTTGTTTCGGGTGATAAAGCATTATGCATTAATGAAACGAATTATCTATATTTAATTGCTAGTTAAACTACTATTCCACCGGCCTATAAAATCACAACGTATAAGTAGTTATTAGAAAAAAAAAACCAAAGGCCTCAATTTCATAAACGGAAAAAACTTAAGAAATCGAGAAGTTGAAGAAAATAATATGCAAATACAAAAACTCAATCATGTTATACCTCGTAAAGACAAGCGAGGAGGTGGTCGTTTTCCCTCTTTTGATGTAAAGAGCTAATTTTGGAAGAAATGGACCAAAATATTAATATACCTGCATTAGGGTGGTCCAACTTGGCATAGTTTTGGATAGCCCTCCTTCGGTTCAAATATTATGAAACAATTTCCCCTTTTTTTCCGATTTTTGTTTTACCTCTTTTTTTTAATTCATTTTTATTTTTCAAACTTCTTAAAAATATCTTAAAACTCAACAAAAATTCATAAGAACTAGCCTACTTATCAATATCTTATAACTAACTTACTAGCCCCAATCGGGCGCTCTAAGTTAAATTATAAGCGCTTAATGCCTTAGAACTATCTTAATACTAAAATTCATATCGGTTTTATTTTTCACCGTGAAGAATTAACAAACAAATTTGGTATCCATATCTTTTTTTTAAATTTTATATAAAATTTACAGACTACATAAAACTAAATTAAAGATATTTAAAATTACTTAAGGCTACTTACAAACTAACTGTAAACTACTTACAAACTACTTAAAAGCTTCGTACAGACTATTTACAAACTAGACCAATAACAATAATAACAACAACATTTTTGTTAGTTTCATAATTTTGTTTTATTTTTTTTTTGCTGCCACCCTGACTGCCCCTTCTTAAAACTAACTATGTAACGTATTTACGTCGGCCATACAGGAAAAATAGCAAGGTCAACAATCAAATGTCTGAAGGATCTTCATTTTTGAACCACCAGAACTGGTTCTCCTGCTTTACCCTATCTCTTCGGTCCCGTTCCCGTTCGAACATTGTCCTACTGAACCGAAGTTACTCAGCTCCGTCTTGTGAGAAGACGTCTCGTCTGTAAAAGAGCCGGCGATCTACAGTTCTACGGCCGACGTGATAGATTAGCGGAACCGCTGCTCTATCCTTGATCAGCCCTCAACTGTCCAGATGGAGGACTGCATCGGGCGGAATAAAGCGCTTGGACGCAGACTCTCGTAGTATTCGTACTTAGGGTCATAGAGTACCTATATTATCTAGAGAACCGACTTCAAGGCTTTTTCTCTTTCACCCTACAAACTCCATTGTGAGTATTTCCTCCACATGGCTGAGCATGTGTTAGCTGCCCAATGCATTTTAAATGGAACCTCACCAATACAATGATAACTTAATGGATTTTGGCTCATTAGACTGAAAACAACAACAAATTGAATCGAAAAATTGAAAACGTCACATTTAGAGCTATCACACGTATTCACGGACAGGGAATTTAAGAGAGTTTTCTCTTAATGTGCTCAAATAAAATTTGCGGGTGTTTTAGGTAGGAGGGGTACGAGTCGCGACCCTAGATAATATAGGTACTCTATGCTTAGGGTAATAAGCCCCAAAAATTAAGCTGTTGGTCGAGGACATCACTCTTGCAATGTCACCTCGAATAAGCTTCTGCAAAAAATTATCTATCATGTTTATATTGGCGCCGTTGAAAGTTGATTTTCAATTTCCAGTCATAGCCATATTGCTGAACCTTCGCGAAGTCACGCTGCAAGAGAATCCTGATGACCTCGACTTTTGGAGCTATTCTGTACGCAATTAAGTCGTCGGCATACGCAATTGCCTGAGCAGGGCCGTGCCTAGGGGTGGGGCAGTGGGGCAAGGCGCCACGCCACCGTACCGCGAATGGCTTGCCACGTTCCATGAAAAGCGTCACCATATCGTGAAGGATGCGACACGAGGCGAAAACCAAAATTTTACTACGTTAGCATCACAGTACACAAATATTTTGTTCAGTAAATATTTGTTGCTGTGCTTGCATGTATTTTTTCCTCAAGTTTACAGCCATTTTTGTAATTCTGAAATTCCAACTTTTACAACCTCCGGAATATAATACCTCAACCTCCGGAATAAAATACCCCTGTTCCTTATTTTTTTTTTTTCAAGCCATTTCAAACAATTTGAGACCGCCAGATTTAGTGTGGGCCAGTACAAAATTTCATTTGTGGAACGGGTTTGCACTAAATCTGGCGGGCTGAAACTGTTTGAAACTCGGTGTGTAACACACCTAATACCATCTTTTTGTGTACTGTGCGTTAGTATTGTGTTCAATAATCAGATTTGCTAAAGTCATATCTTTGAATTCATCGCCTACGGTGCAACTGGGCAGTACAAAAATCGAGGTGACGAATATTGAAAAGAGCATGTTTGTAAACGTCAAATGCGTCAAGTACATTGAATGGTATTGATCAAAAAAATTTTCTGCAAACAGAACGGTTACATACTATTTGTCATGATGCAATATCTGCTACAAAAAACAACGATAATTTAACGATCAAAATGATTTGAGTTTTTGCTGATTCCGTGCTAACATTCCAAGCAGAGCGTTGTATTTTTAATTACGTTGGAAAGAACGACAGAAAATATGTATGTATGTAACCTATACTTGTTTTCATTCACTATAAAGACAGACAGATTTTATTAATTCTGTATTATTTGTAGCAAAAAAGGCGGCTTCTTTGAGCTTGCCCCAGTTGTTCTAAGCGCTAAACGGATCTGTGCCTGAGGTAGACTACTTATGCAGCATATCAATATTTCTAAGATAGTAGAAACTGAAATGTTAGTTTGGTTATCAGATCGCTGGTGTTAATGCGAGTTGGCCGCTCCCTGCTGAAGACCATTTTTAATATTAAAGATTGTGGCAGAAGTCACATTGCCACTCTTGACAACAAACTTTCTACCATGTAGCATATCATAAAGCATATTTATTTATTATTGCCAAGTCTGGTCAGCTATAGAAGAAGCCTTATCGACTGGAGATTCGCCGGATTGGAGTTGTCCTTTCCCTTTTCCCCCTTTTTCCCTTAAAAAAAATTACTTGAAATATAAAGAGAAAAATAGCATTTCATGCTTTAGCGCCTTTCTAGAAGCCAAAAATCCTGCTTTGAATTTTTGGCATCTCATATTTGAAAAAAGAAAATGCCATCTAATTGGTCAGAAAAAGCTATTAGTCCTTGAAATTGGTCAGCCCTAGATAGCTTGAAATGAAGGTTAAAAGTTTTTTCAAGGTCACCCAAGGTCACATTCGATTTTTGGTCTCTCATTTTTGCGAAATTTACATAAAAAAAAGTTGATACACCATCCGAAGGATCTCTGGATCGTGATAAAAGGTCAACTATTTTCAGTAATAGGTCAGCCATGGTTTTTTTATGATTTTCAAAATTCGTTTCGAGGTCAGGAAAAAAACTTTTGGCACCTCATTTTGATCATTTCAAAAATAGAAGTATGCCATTTGAAAGGCTTCTTTGCAGGCATAAAAAGTATAAGTAAAAGAAGCTATTTTATCAATTTTTAGTGAATTTTTGGCACCTCGTTTATGGGAAATTTACGAAAACGTTTACTATCTGAAACATCTCTGGATCTCTATAATAAATATATTTATATACATATAAATAAAATATATAAACAAAATATGTATGGTTGACTAATTACTGAAAATAGCTTACCTTTTTTGAGCGTGAGGTTGGCCTTTCAAATGGCATACTTCTTTTTTTGAAATGACCTAAATGAGGTGCCAAAAAATTTTGTTGTGACCTTAAAAACGAATTTCGAAAATTTATAGAAAATATACTGTGTCTGACCAATTATACTCAAAATAGTTGACCTTTTATCACGATCTAGAGATCTTTTGGACGGTATACCTACTTTTTTGTTTAAATTTCCCATAACTGAGGTGCCAAAAATCGCTCGTGACCTTGCGTAACCTTGAGAAACTTCTAAGCCTTGATTACAAGTTATATAAAGGGCTGACCAATCTGCTGCCATCAGACATTCCAGTAATCTTTCCAGTCAGTGTTGGAAAATTGGTTGGTTGGTGGGTGAACAAAAATCGAAACGTTACATTTAGCTAAACAATTGATTGCTCGGTCTCGCTCTCGCTCTACCTCGCACTTATTACGCAATTTTATTTTATTGTTTGCATTTGCATAAAAAAATTGACAAAAATCTTGTTGAAGTGAGATACCTATTCACTTTTCAGTGAGAAAAATTTCTTTATTCTCTTAAGGAATTGTTTCTCACTTCATGTTAGAAATGATTAATTTCCACAAATATGAATTTCGCAGGAATCTTTTTGAAATTCAGATGAAAAAGTATCCTATCATTAGTTGCAAGTTAATTGCGAACTAGTTACGCAAGCCAAACATAAATTGGTTTTTCATATAAACTTCATATAAACTTAGTAGAGGACACCTATCTCAAAAATGTAGATGAACGATTAAACAAAAATGATTTTTGAGTATAATAATTAATAGAACTCTTTAAAAATTAAAAATTAATCATTCTTTCTTACTTTTTTAAAGGTCAAAATCAGGACTGTAGCGCATTATCACATCGAAATTTGATGTGGAGCTGTTTTTTTTTCACTTTGCACTTTGAAACTTGACACTTCCGCTACGATGAAAGCTGTCATTTTTGAAACTGACAGTTTGAGCTTAATTACACGATTCGTGTTTTTATTCGTCACGTTTTTCGTCTATTTGACAGGTACCTTCGTGATTATTATTATTATTATTCAAGCTTTATTCACTCTTAAAAGTTAACATTTTTTTTTTTTTTTTTTTTTATATGTATATATAAGGTATATATGAAAACGGGTTTTCAATAAGTTTGATGAGTATAAGCCTCCCCCTTCATCTTCCACAATCGTCGGTCTAAGGCCTTTCTCCAGTAGTTTGGACAAAAAGTTTGGATTTCGTCTCTCCACCGCTTGAAATGTCTTCCAACGCTTCTTTTCTTATTTAGTGGAGTCCACTCTGTTGTTGTTTTGGTCCATCGATCATCTGACGTCCGAAATACGTGTCCAGCCCAATCCCATTTCAATTTTCTTGTTTTGTGTAGAACATCTTCAAATTTTGTTTGGCTTCTTAAATTTTCATGATTAATCCTTTGAGATAATCTCACATTCAGAATAGATCTTTCCATGGCTCTTTGACAGGATTGAAGTTTATTTTCGAGGATTCTTGTAGATTGCCATGTTTGGCAACCATATGTTAGAACTGGAAGAATAGTTGAGTCAAAAATGCGTTTTCGTGTTTGTGTCGAAATGTTTAGATCCAGCAGATTCTTCACATTCCAAAATTGTCACCAAGCGTTTGTAATTCTTTGGTTAACATTTTTCTTGTCTTTATCGGTGAATGATATTATTTGACCCAAATAAGTATAGTCTTCAACGTACTCTAAAATGGTATCTTCAATTTTAATTTCGTAATGAATGCCATTAGACATTATTTTGGTTTTTTGTCGATTTGTGGATAAACCTACTTTTTTACATTCTACGCTCAACTCATTTAACATAGTTTGCAATTCATTTTTGGTTGTGGAGATTAAAACAATGTCATCTGCAAATTTTAGATTCGATAAGTATTTACCATTTATATTGAGGCCATTGTTTTCCCATTTCAATTTTCGGAAAATTTCTTCCAAGGTTGCGGAAAAAAGTGCTGGTGAAAGTGGGTCACCTTGCCTTACTCCACGTGTTGTTTGAAATATTGGCCCAATACTTTCGGTTTTAATGCATGCAATATTATCACTGTACATTTTTTGAAGGATACGAACAATTTTCGGCTCCACACCTTGTTTAATTAACGCTTGCCATATAAATACTTGCTCAACTGTATCAAACGCTTTGGCGAAATCAATAAATGCTAAATATAGAGTTATTTTATACTCTTTAGATTTTTCTATGATTTGGTTAATTGTCTGAAGATGGTCGATTGTTGAGAACCCAGACCTGAATCCAGCTTGCTCAAGAGGTTGATTGAATTCTAAACTTGCTTTCATTCGATTAAATAGGCATTTTGCAAAGACTTTATAAACGCACGATATTATGCTAATGGGCCTATAGTTATTAATATCATCTATCTTCCCTTTTTTGTGGATGAGAATTATTTCGGATTTTTTCCATTGGTCTGGAATTTCCTCGGTGACCAAAACCTGATTGAAAACATCTTTCAACCAGTTGGCCAATGAACATTTTGCGTACTTTAAATACTCTGCAGCAATTCCATCACTTCCATAACATTTCTCGTTTTTTTAAATTTCGAATTGCATTCTCGATTTCACTGTTAAGAAAATTTGGAAACTGTTGCTCTTGTTCTTGCCATTCAGTGCTGATCCTAGCATCTAGAAGTGAATGAACATCAGAACTGTTTAGTTGTGTTTTGTATAGATTGCTATAAAAGTTTGTTGCTATCTTGTTGATGTCTTTTCTATTATGAATCCTGCTAACCTTCGTGATTACACACAACCAAAAAAATTCTATTCGTTTTTCTGACGTTCAAAAAATATGAGGCTCATTTGTTGGAAAGTAGACAGTAACAATAATTACAAATATTTTGTAATCACTTCTCTTTCAGTTGTACACATCTATTTAATCACAAAAAAAACAATTTTAAAGCCCATCATTAAAAATGTATAAGCATCCCCCGCCCCTACTCGTTTGTCAAATCATTTAACGTCAAAATTCAACCAGAAAAAATCTTCATACGTGCTTTCGTTTTTTCATTCCCCCTACATTTCTACACCCCTCACCCAATGGCCGCGTTCGGATGTTAATTCTCAGTTATCCGGATAGCATTGTGTTGCTGATGACAAATTATCTGTGACCAACAAACAAATCCGAAGTTATCCCAAAAATTCTTGGATACTCAGCAATCCAAAGAGAAATTTCAAAACAGCTGATATTTGCCAAGAAGTTTGAGTTGTTCATGTTGAGTTTTGCAGTGTCGGGTTATTTGCGACACCTTGGAGTGCGGTGGAAGACAGCTGTGGTGCATCCTCTCCCGAAAAAGGGAAAGGACAACTCCAATCCGGCGAATCTCCGGTCGATAAGTCTTCTTCCGAGTATCAGCAAGGTATTCGAAAAAGTTATCAATAGAGCTCTATCTAAGTGGGCAGAGGACAATAATATCATACCGGACAATCAGTTCGGTTTTAAGGCGGGACATGACACCATTCATGCCGCGTCTAAGCTCGTTTCTGATGTCCAATGGAACAAATCTAAGAAGCAGTGTACGGGTGCCTGTCTGGTTGATTTGGAGAAGGCCTTCGACACCATATGGTTAGAGGGTCTTTATCTAAAGCTGACCAGACTTGGCATTAGTAAACCACTATTATATATGCTTTATGATATGCTCAATGGCAGAAAGTTTGTTGTCAAGAGTGGCAATGTAACTTCTGCCACAACCTTTAATATTAAAAATGGTCTTCAGCAGGGAGCGGTCAACTCGCCGATTCTATTCAGCATTTACACCAGCGATCTGATAGGTAGTCTAACTCAGGCAATAGCGTATGCCGACGATCTAATTGCGTACAGAACAGCTCCAAAAGTCGAGGACATCAGGATTCTTTTGCAGAGTGACTTCGATGAGATTCAACGATATTGTGATGACTGGAAGTTGAAAATCAACTTTCAGAAATCAGAAACTATCTTGTTTAGGACTCCGTTGCTTAGAGCCACAAGGGATACTAGAAAGAACTGGCGCAAGCTGGAGATCGTAGGGCCAAATGGACATCCACTGGCGAGTAAAAGTGTAGTAAAATACCTTGGCATCTGGATGGATCAGTATTTGTATTTCGACAGACATATAAATGCTGCTCTGGCCAGGGCTAGAGGAGCTTTTGCCCTGACGAAACGGTTGTTTTATAGCAGCCGGCTTGATAGCAGGGTGAAGGTGATTTGCTACATGGCCCTTATCCGGCCGATGATTGCCTATGGATGCCCGGTTTGGTTCAACGTTGCCCCATCTCAAATGGAAAAGATTCGGGTGTTTGAGAGGCAGTGTCTTCGACGCTGCCTTGGATTGCACAGAACACCAGAGTCGGAGTACAAACACTACTATTCCAACCTGGCTCTATACAACGGGGCCAACATAAACAGGATAGATAATTTCTTGCTGAAGCTTATTCGAGGTCACATTGCAAGAGCGATGTCCTCGTCTAACAGCTTAATTTTCGGGGCTTATTACCCCAACAACGAATACTACGAGAGTGTGCGTCTAAGCGGCTTTATTCCGCCCGATGCATTCTTCCACCTAGACAGTCGAGGGCTGATCCAGGATAGAGCGGCGGTTCCGCTAATCTACCACGTCGGCCGTAGAACTGTAGATCGGCGGCTCCTTTACAGTCGAGACGTCCTCGCACAAGACGGAGCTGAGCACCTTCGGTTCAGTAGGACTGTGTCCGAACGGGACCGAAGAGATAGGGTAAAGCAGGAGAACCAGTTCTGGTGGTTGAAAAACGAAGATGAAGTTCCTTCAGACATTTAATAGTTGACCTTGCTATTTTCTCTTGTATGGCCGACTTACATAGGTTTAGGTAGTTAGTTTTAAGTAAGGACAGTCAGGGTGGCACCAAAAAAAAAAAAAATATATATAAAACATACAAAAACACAAAAAAAAATTATAAAATCAACAAAAATACAAAAAAAAATTATAAAAACCGGAAAATGCTTGCTGTGGCTGTTCTAGTTTGTAAGTAGCTTATAAGTAGGTTGTAATTAGTTTAAAATTAGTTGTAAGTAGTTTTAAGTAGTTTTAATTAGCTTTAATTTAGTTTTATGTAGTTTGTTAGTTTTATATAAAACCAAAAAATAAAGACATAGATACCGAGTTTTTTTGTGAAATTCTTCTCGGTAAAAAATAAAACCGACCTGGATTTAGTATTAAGATAGTTCTTAGGCCGAAAGGCATTAGCATTAAGTTATTCTAGTTTAACTTAGAGCGCCCGACTGGGGCCAGTAAGTTACTTTTAAGATATTGATAAGTAGGCTAGTTTTTATGAATTTTTGTCTAGCTTTAAGATAGTTCTAAGATAATTGAAAAATAAAAATGAATTTACAAAAAAAAAAAAAAAAAAAAAAAAAACACCTTGGACTTTACGCAATATTTAAATATAAAAGGAATAAAACTCCGTTAAAAAAGTTAATTTTTTTTTTTGCAAATTAAAAACAATTTTAATTCAATTTCTTTGTCAGCTTTTTTCAGCTAACCTATCTGGTTCTGGTCGTTCACAAAAGTATCGGCTACTCAGTTATCTTAGATAAGCTATCTGACAGCCGGCCGAATGCGCCTAATGTGTCTAAAAACGAAACACGAAACGTCCGAAAAAACAAATCGTGTAATCAGGCTCATTCATAAAATTCCCTAACAAGAATTGTCACACCTTTCAAACGAAGAACGAAGTTCATGGAGTTTTTGTTTACGATTTCTTTTAATTTCCTTAGAAATCGGTTGTACTTTTCACACGAGGAAAAAAAATCTAGGCAACTTTTAAGAGTTATTATGAAAGCCTTACTACGTTTGTATGCAGGTTTGAGAGCTCGAGCTGAAATAGGGTTGAATATAAGACCCAGGTTTTTCGTCACTTGGGTTGAGTGCTCCATTTTGAGTTGAGTTGAAATGGTAATGAGATTCTAGAAGAATGAATGGCATTAATGTATTTATTTCAATGCAAAACAAATTGAATTGAATTAACACAATCACTTACAACACTTATATATTAAAACAAATCTATATTAGTACACAAACATGCAAATAAACTGACCATATTGCATGGTCTGTAAAACCAACTCCTCGACCCAGGTTTTTCATCACCAATTTCGACTCGACTCCGCTCCTCGAGTGCAGTCGAGTCGAGTCAAACTCATTTCAACTCGACCCAGGTTTACAAAGAGTAGAAGCGAGCTTAAAGCTGGCTTCAACACCACATGTAAACGTAGTATCTATTGGTTGAACGCATCTAAACCTAGATGTGAACGGAAATGTCAAAAAAATCTCTTCAAATCATACACCGGGGAGATTTTGTTCACCCCTCTTTTGTCGTGCTCTTCTCACTATGGAACTGAAAGTTGGTATCAACTAGTTTCTTTTTTTTGAAAGGGGACTTTGTTACGCAAAAAAAATTATTGCGTTTGTGGTTTGCGAAAAAATGGGTGTCCTGCTAACTTCATATGAACTATCTGTCAGCCTTAACGACTGATTCGATTTTTTTTAAACTTGGTACATACGGGTTTTTGGTGACTCTCCCCACATGTTTTTTTCATTTTGTTTAATACTAAAAATAACGGTACCTGTCATACAATATTTTGTAGCAATTTTACAATTTTTTTTTTCTCAAAAATGGGTCCACACTTTTCTTGAAACAAATTTAGTAAATTCATCTTATTGAAGGGTACCTATGCATAGGAAACCATTTTTCAAGAAATAGCTATTGAACCTAATAAAGAGCCATTTTTTTTAATTTCTCTTAAAGCGGTGTTTCTGATTCAATAATTTTTTATACAGAAACTTCTAATAACTAAATATAAGTTGTATTTTAACCAAAATTTTCCAAAACAAATTTTTGGATTGTTTAAAATTTCTTTTTAGAAATCAAATATTTTGAAAAATCCATGGTCGATTATTATTATGAAACTCGCATTCTAGGGTTTCTTAACACTCTCTAAAATATTTTGAGACATTTCATACAAATGTTAAAAAACAGTTCAGAATTTTTTTTTTTTTTTTTTCTTAAAATTGACTCCTACAATTTTTATAAACCTTTTTCTGTATGCTAAATTAGTGCGATCTACTTCCAAAAATTATACAATTTTACACTTAGCAACTATTAATAATACCTCTCACAGATTTTTTTTATTATGGAATTTTCCCATAATCGGCTGATCGCATTGAGAATAATTTTTGTAGGTATACAAATTTCAAATAAGATTAAAAAATATTCCATGTCGAAATTTTCAAAAAAAAAGTTTTTGAATTAAAAAAAAAAAGTTTAAAGATTTTTTTTTTTGAAAATTCGATACCTCAAACACGGACCTACAATTTTTATAAATACGTAAGATTTGCATACCAAATTCTTTTAAGAACTTGATTATAAAAATGATTTGATGAAAAATTATCTTAGACAAAAATAAAATGGTTGGATTCAAGGGTTCAAAGAATTTCAACTCCCTCTTTTGGTCCTCTATAACCGCTCACGCAACTCTGTTGCTCCCCTTCTCAGCTTATGTCCCTGCGCCTTCATAGGTACTCATTTCTAAAAAGGATATTATTTTATTATTTGTTTTCAGCCATAAATAGTTAAATTTCCTCAATTCAAACAAACCGTCGATGGGTTGATGCAAATAACTGTACCGGTATCATTTCTAACCATAATGATTTTCTTTTAAAAAAGTAGGTAGATAAATAAAATCAACACAACATTCATCAGCATCAAATCAAGGAGCACGGAAGCTTAAAATTCTTCTTCAATTTGTGTTGAAATTTTGACCTAATAAAATGCAGATCAAATCATTTCTTCCCTTCATCTTTTTTTTATTTATTCAAATTAGAGTGCAGCAGGAAATTGTCTTCGAGTTTCAGTCACACTTCCGCAACGAAAATCAGACTCTTTTTGTGCTTTTTGACTTCAAATCAATGGTGTCTTGTGAATTGAGAAAATCACAGAGCATCAACCAGACCGTCGACGACGCGACACTTTGTCGTTGATGCAGACAACGTCTCCTTTCCTTTTCTATCCACTTCCTAAATAGTATAAAACAGACATGAAAAAAAAATAGGAAAATTATTATTTGCGGATGTAAGATTGCCTTGGAATATGTACCTCTACCCCGTTTACCCTTATCCTTAATAGCAAGACCGTTCTTATAGCCTTAGGATAATAAATACACTTTGGGATTATTATATTTCAAAATTGAGGAACAAAACAAATTGAACCGGCTTCCGACGCGGTCTTTTGGCTGATTGAAGTGGAAACCACTAACCACTATGATGTCTTCGGAAGTCACTGGCTTATGACGACGCAAGTCGTCGCTGTAACTATATACACTGATTTCTGCTTCTATAATGATTCCAATTCGAATTCTCTGTAATAATTTAATGGTTGCGGTTGAAGATTTTGGATTTAGATGACTTTATTATAATTTATATCAATGATTGGAATTGGATCAGTTACATTTGCTCAGATGATGATGGTTTGCTAAATGCTAAGATATTTAGTTTTCAGTTAACAAACAAAAAAAATTGTGGTGTAATAGCTAGCAAATGCATAGGACCAGGGCTTGACTAAGATATCTTAATCATGCATATGAACCTAGATATTTTTTGGCAGAAATGCAGGGGACCTACAATTGTCTGCCAGGTTTGAACGAATTTGAGAATCATGCATATCTCCATTTGAGATATTTACGCCCATATTATTCATTCGTTTAATCCAGAATCCAGATTAAAAGTAACTTAAATCCAGAAGTTAAATCCAATTCCATATAATTCACACTTAAATCCAATTTTTTAAATCCAATCCCGATTAATCCAATTGGATTTAAACTGCCCTTCGAAGGTCAATTTAAGTTGAATTTAAAACTGAATTTTATATTATTCACTTTTTCTTGACAGTTCAAACCGAAATATTTTCAAACCTAGTTGAAGCAAACATTTGCGATACGTTTCATGTGTTGTTTTCACAAATCGAGTTGTCTTACTCGGTTTAAACGGTGACGACGACTCATTGTCTCGGTGTAATCTTGCTAATCTCTTGCGCGTGTTCGTTAAAATTTACATATTTTTCGGTACTATCTGGTCATTAAGCTCGTCTCGCTGTCTCACTTTGGTCTCGCCATAGTCTCCGCAAACATTTTTTTTTTACAAAATTAAAATTTTCAAAATGGTTAAGAAGTCCAAACGTGGTTTTCAGTGTCGTGGTCCATGAGTTCGTCCTATGTGGTCTCACCGTGGCTATTTACACGGCTATCTGAGTTATGGTTGTCTCGCTTTAGTCTCGCTTTGGTCTCGCCATGACATTTACACTTGTTTTTTTGTTATTGTGCAAGTTTTATCATCGTCTCACTTTAGTTTCGCTGTGGTCTCACCAAAATCGTGACACTTCCGACACGATTTGAATTTGTATTCAATTTGCACTTGAAGTCGAAGTTTATTGATATTTTGGTCACTTCTTATTAATAATTTAAAACATTTTATACACTCATGGAAAATACATACTCTTAACTATCACGGGTGAATTTTGACATTTCGAAAATTTGACATTTGGATTAAACGTCTGGATTTAAAAACATTTTATATCTTGATTAAGGGAATTTTAAATCATTTATATTTAAGCCATGTTTAGAGTGTATAATATGGACACGGATTTAAATTTTTAAATTAAATAAATCTGGATTTAATAGTTGGATTTAAAATTCACTTAAATCTAATTTAAATCCAGAGTGAATAATATGGCGGTTAGTTTTGAGATTTATGCATTTAAAAGATTTTGCTGTTCTCGTCTTGAAATTAAATAATACTAAAAATTTTTAGGAACGATTTCTTGATAAATATCAATTTGTACTCAAAAGGGCCCTCAACAAGCAAATTAGGGGAGTAGATTTAATTTTACTCCTCCTTTATATTTTCGAGGTGCGTATCCGAATCTGATGTTTGCAACTATAATTTCGTGATGCAACGTGGAAACAAAATACAAACAATAATTTTTTAGGAGTTAATCACTTATGCCCCAAAAACTATAAATTTAAATATCATAAAAGAGAATTGAAAGTATATTTGCACATAGTTTTCGAAAAAATCTTTGTTTAAGGTTTTTAAAAACTAGTTCGAATTAAAGAGAGTTCTGCAGAAATTTGAGTTAGATGCAATTACAAAAAATTTGAGGGGGGTACACAAATATGGCGACAAAATTCGAGTTGGAGGGAAATTCGACTTAGAGGGTGTTCGACTTAGAGGGAGTCGATTCTCATTACTATGACAAAGTTTGAATCTTCTCATGGTTTTTGATTTGCTGAATTTGAATCTGGCCTCAGAATTACTGTAGCACTTCACGTTTTTGAGATAATGAATGTGTTTTTAATGCAAATTTGGGGTTATATTATTTCTCGAGGTAACTTTTTTGCAAATAAATTTGTATGGTTATTCTGAAGTAAATATAAAGATTTTTCTTTGAATTTTTTTTAAATCTTTCAATATTCATCTTCGAGAAATCATTACTTAGTTGTAAGCCTTCGTCCAAAACTGCCTTATTCCAAAATATGCTAGTAATTCAATCAAAAGGACCATTATTAGCGAGCAAATTGTGGGGTAGTTTTCATTTTGTTCCTGTTTTATGTTTTTGATGGTGCTGAATCCGAGTTGCAGTTTTTTGCTTTTAAATTGAAAACTCTTAAAATTTCAAAAAAAAATTGTATTCAAAGTATTTTTTGCAACAATACATTCCTGTTTCTCTCCGCATATGAATAGAAAAACTCATTTTTCTTCAAAACTTTAGATTTGAATATCTCAAAAATTCAGCAAATCAAAAGTATATCTTAGTTCATGTCAAATTAAAATTATGTCACACAAAGTAATCAATTAGTGTTTTCGAGTGGATTTGTAATTCCATCATACAAAAATTTCGAAATTAATACTTTTATAACAAAATCACTTTAAAATGCGAAAACAAAACTAATAACCCGTGACATTTTAGATGAAATGTTTTAATCGGTAGATATTTAAACACAATCTTTTATAAAAAGTCCAAAAACAACAAAATACTCGTAAGCACTGTAAATTTATTCCTTTTTTCTTATGGGCAACCACTGTGTACCGGTGAAATTAAGAAGTTCCATCCAAAAATCTTTTAACTATTTTATGGGAGCAGGTCGAAATTCTGGTTTCAAAATTCTGCTTCTCAAAATTCAGCTTTTTTCCAGTTCTGTTTGTAAAAATTGTGTTTTTCGAAATTCTGTCATATAACATTTTTAAAAATAAAATTCTGCCTATTAACAAAAAAGTACAACTTTTCGTAAACCATTTTTTTCTCATTTCTGGTTTACACCATGTCCAATTATAATAAATTATAATAGGTAAAGGGTTTTTCAAACGGGACGCTACAAAAGTAGAGCGACAGGGACAGCAAACGACATTTTGATATTTGACATTTCTCTTCAGTGAGGTTTGCCATTTCATGATGGAAAGATATGCGAGCCAACAACGAGTCGAAATTATTAAAATTTACTACCGAAATTCGGAGTCAGTGGCTTCAACGTTAAGAGCGCTACGTCCAATTTATGGTCGTCATAATCGTCCGAGCAGATCAACAATTGAGCGTCTAGTGGAAAAATTTGAATCCACAGGCACAGTACAAAATGTTCCCGTGCCAGTGAGACAAAGAAGTGCCCGTAGTGTCGAGAATATTGCTGCCGCTGAGGCTTCAGTTGCAGAAAGCCCAAATGTGTCTCTCACACGTCGTTCTCAAGCGTTGGGCATCTCGGTGACGTCGTTGTGGCGAATTTTGCGAAAAGATCTTGGCCTACATCCTTACAAGATTAAATTGACGCAAGAACTGAAGCCGCTTGACCTCCAGAAGCGTCGTATGTTCGTGAATTGGGCTGATTTTGGTGTTGGATTAATGGCCTCATATTTCCTTATACTATTTATTAATAGTCATACCACCTCATGCCACAAAAAGATTTTTTTATGATATTTTTTAGTAGTGGATACTCAAGTTAAAGGTATTAACTATAAATTCAATTTAAAGTTATTGCGACCTTTAGTCCAAACAACAATTGGGCTCATCAGTTAGATGTTGTTGTACCCTTCTAAGGCGCATAATTTTAGTCGATGGTTACCGACACATATTAAATAAACAGCACAAATGCACTGTAAATTATATTATCTAGTGGAATTTGGCTAAATTCAGACGACTAGAAATTGATGATGGTAAAGCCCGTGGTCTGGCTGGTTGAAGAATGAAGAATAAAAACGTAAATAATAGAAAATTTATTATTTTAGTTTTTGTTTTAGTGGACTTTTGAATGTAAATTCAATTTAAAGTTATTGCGACCTTTAGTCCAAGGCGAAACGCATTTGGACTAAAGGTCGCAATAACTTTAAATTGAATTTATATTCAAAAGTCCACTAAAACAAAAACTAAAATAATAAATTTTCTATTATTTACGTTTTTATTCTTCATTGATATTAACTATGTCCATAAAGATTGTATTATTATTTTAACCAGTTTTAAACAAAAAAAAAGGCCACACAAAGAGAGGCTGATATTGGTTCTTTTTTGTCTCTTTCTCCAATTTAACGAGACTTTTAACTACAGTCATGAAAAGTCATGCATAAATCACATACCAAAATATTGGTATGCATATGTAGTTTCAAAAACAATAACATCTAGCTGCAACAACGTGCGCTAGAAGCGATGAGCTATGCTTTCACCTTCCATATGACAGTTTTTCCAGTTGTACAGCGAGGCAGTAATAGGTTCATAGAATGGGAACCATCTTGCCGATTTTAATGAATCAATTTTTAGAATAAAAAAAAAATAATATAAAATCATTACCATAAATTTCCGCCCACTACCAAGCCCACTTTTTTTAAAGCACTTCGGCACTTCGAATCGCAAATATTAATAAGAATTTGGACACGCGTACGATATCTTTGGCACTTTGTTATGTTATCTACTGAATTGGATTTTCTATCCATTGCCTTCATTATATTATCAAACACTAAAGACAAGATATTTTTTGAAATAGAAAACAGAAAATACTTTACCGACTAATAAAGTTGTCAGTTGAAATGAGTTCTGTTCTTTAAAAATTTTTAAACAATTTTCTTTCCAACAAATAATCCACAAAATTTTTCCAGAGCCACTTAAAGGAGTTTTCTTTATTTTATTTTTATAATACGAGTATCTCTTACACAAAATATTTTTATAAAAAATTGAAAAAATAAAAATGAATTTTAAAAAAAATATTTTTATAACAAAATATGAAAAGGAGCACATTTTTTTTAAATTCTTAGTAAAATTTTTTTTTTTAATTAACATGTGTAAAATGTATTCCAGAGAAAAAAGATAATTAAATTACACTTATAAAACAACAAAATATTGTTTGATGTAAAAAAAAAGGATATGATGTCTAATGTTTAAAATAAATTCATTTAAAATGTACAAAATTCTCTTAAATATTGCCTTCACAGTAAAATCAGTGGAAAATATAACAACTTGAACAGTATTTAATTTCCAATTTTATCGAACAAAAGTAATTAGAAAAATATCTAGTTCCCAGTGTTAGCAAAAGTTATGTTTATTAATTATAGAATAAAAGGTTTACATAAGTTAATTTAAGTATAAAGACAAATGAGTAGCAAAATGATTGGCGGCATGACTTCGAGTAGACAAAGAACGAAGAGACGGTTAGATACAAAAAACCATAGTGAAGTTGGTTATACTTGGCAACAAATATCTAGTTGTGTTCATCGCTCTGCGGTCCCTAGGTCTGTTCAACACCCAGTGTTTGATAAAGAATATTAATTGTAAACAGTGCATAGTATAAGCAAATTCAGTGCCTAACATTTCAGAAAACATCAGTGTAGGTAGGTTCGCTTGTTTTTTTGTTTTTCACAACTACGAATTTGAAATTATTTTTTTGAACCAATTTTATTTTGAATCGTGCCTCCAAACAAAATGAGAGGATTAAGACCCCTTATTATAAAAAAAAATCATCGAAATCGGTCCTAGGTACAGATTTAGATGGAACCATTGTGCAGTGGTCGAAATTCAACCGTTTAAAATTTATACGATATATATGTACATATTTGGCGCCTATATGTACATACATATACATTACGTCAACAGTTTCCTTTGACAACAGTACCTACCTTGATTGGCCCTCTCCGGACTGTCGCAATTTTCAGTTTATGGCAATGGTCATTTTATGAATAACCCAAAAGCCAGAATATTTGGTTTTTCATCTTACCGTCAAAGAAATTGAAATTAAAGCTATTATTTTTAGAAATACTAAAACAAAATTAATTTTGTATATATATACATACATATAAAGCTTTTAAAGCTAAGCTACAAATTAAACATGACATTCTCTTATATGAGAGATATTTGAGCATATATTGCTTCGAATTATGGTAGGTTAGAAAATCTTATTTTTCTCCAAAAAAACAAATCATTACCAGTGACCATCACCTAAAATTTCAAATTTCATAACCAAACCGTTAAAAAGATAAAATTCAATGTCGAAAATATCAAATAACCATCATTCACTATCTAAACGGCTACATATGTAGATATATTCTCAGTATTTTTCCTCCAATTTTTGACAAAGCAGGAGAGTTAAATATAAACAGTTTTCCTCACATCAGTCAAAACAACTCTCTTCTTCTTTACTTCTTATGTAATTTACTGCGACAAAAAATAATTGAGCAAGTGAATCCAAAAAGTTTCAGTCTCAGTTTTTAAGGGGAAAAGTGAGGAATTTTTTAGAGGAATCCTATTTAAACTTCTGAGCTCTCAGAAAAATAAACTGACTAAATGGCAAATGATTAAGAATAGTATTTAATGATTCGCGAACGATATTTTACGAACATTCGCAGCCCGTATTACGAATTATGATTATCGTTCAAAATCCATCGTTGAGTTGCGGTTACGATTTACGATAACCGTTTTTTTTTTTTAAAGCGATACTCGTTTTATTTTACGACTGCTTTTGGCGGTCGTTTTTTATTGACATGACTTTGTATACCTGCCACACATTTATTAGGTTTAGAATTTGATTTTATCTGGCAATGTTTTCAAGTATCCAGTCTCTTGAATCATATTCGGAATTAGGTAAATTTCTTGAGTATCGAGTTTGCCTTTGGTTTCGTAATTTATAATACAAGCGTAAGCAATATTCTTACCACATAAAAAGATAGCAGTTATGAAAAGGCAACGTGATTCGACAGTAGGCACTCATCTAGATCAGTCAAAACTATCGTTTAATGGAATAGACCGTTTTTAAGCGTTTTTAGATAAGAACAAATTTCTCAATAGATAGGGTGTATTCATAAACGCAGAAATCTGCGATAGTACAATCGCATTTCTTTTCTGATGCATTTGTGAACGCACTCCGAATGCAGAATGTCTGCAGTAAACAAAAAGGTCTGACTTAGTCCGATTTGTATGTAAACAGAGTTCATAAACGTCAGAGAAAAATGGCTGCCAAACAAATTTTGTTGAATTTGATTTTTGATTTGCTTACCCAAAGAGAAAATAAAATTATAAAATAAAATATAAAATATTTTCAATTACTTACATTCTTTACGAGTCAGTGCCGCTTTGTCCTTCTTGTTGTCTTAAAAATTATTTTAATAATTCCTGCTCTTTCTGCAGCCAAACAAATTCAGCTGCACATCTGCCCGACGCTGACGACAGTCTGACGTTTATGAACGGTACGTACTGCAGTTCGACTAGGTTAGTTCGATCGAAAATCTGACTTTATGAATGCAGATAACGCAGTTCTTAGTTAGGCTGACGTTTATGAATACACCCATACTTTTCCAAAAAAAAGTTGCCGATAGCAATTTCTCAAATATGGGGAAAGGTAAGAATAAAAATTTCCGATAACCCCAAATATCCTTAATAGGCAAAGTGACCCCAAAACATGAAGCGCTATTGAAATTACATGTTCTTCAGGCTTCAAGTAAAATGAAGCAGGGAGTCTACTTATCTCTTTTCCACTTTTAGCTTTAGAGCTAAATTTCTATCATATCACTGAGCGATAGATATTTATTTTACTTTAAAAAAGAAATTGAAACAAGTATTAAAACAAAACAACATACACTAATAAAAAAATATATACTGTTCTCAATTATTCATAAATGTATTTCTTATAAATTAATATACATCAGTTCATATATTCAACTTTACACAGTATTAATGTGAAAAGAGTACAAAAAAAAAAAACAAACTCGTCATCATTATCTTAGCTGTTGCAAAGAGTACTTAAAATAATGATGCACTGAATTTTGTTAAGATCATTTAAATTTAGCTTTTCTGCTTATATGACAAACATAAATGGAGAAAGTTGCTTAGAAAACTTAGCTTAACTATAATAACTTAATTCAACCATATTAAGTCCATAATTATTAACAAAAAAAAGTCATCTTCTTTGGAGTCCTTCTCTATGGTTGAGTTTATGGTTGATTAATTCTCAATTCTGCCAAGATTTAGGAAAACAATGCATCTGATGATTTTGTGCTCGACATGTACTGATCGAGTTCCTTGTCCAAGTCTTCTTTTTTCACATCTAGCTTATCGGTACCTGAGGGTAAATAAAAAAGAAATTAATTTAAAGTACTCTACTGACCTTATCTACAGGAAATAAAACACTATCTCATTCGATTAAGTCTGCAGCGAAGCACTCACGAATAGCCTCCTACTGACTTCGGTCCGTTTTTACCTAGTTGCCGTCCACCACGAGCACTTCCTCGACCTCGGCTACGACTACGGCCGCGTCGCTGTTGTTGGACATTCCCATTACGTTGAGCTCCTCCGCTGGCTGCTGCTCCTCCCCTTTGCTGGCTGCGGCCCCGACGTCCAATGCTGCGAACTGCGCCGCGAGCACGTTGTGCTGAGCCCCTTTGCCTATTGGCTACAGCGGCGCCGCCTCTGGCTGCAAAATTTTTTCTCTGTAAAGGTCTATTATCAGCGCGACTCCTTGAAAGAGCACGTCCACGTGTAGCGTTTCCTCTCTTCGAAGTTGATCTATTCATTCTTTGATTAGCTGCAACCGGAGGCAATCTTCCCTTGGCGCGGCTTAATCTGCTTTGCACACCGCCAGTGGCCAGGGGAGCACCTTTGGCCTTTACAGAGTTGCGCCTCTTTTGAATCCGCCCGGAGGCGACACCTCCTCTTAATGGCCTTCTAACAGCACCTGGGCCCGGACGGCTTACGGATCGAGCTCTTGCTACCGGAGCTCCTGGTCTCCTGCCTAAACGACTGGTTATCGGTACAGAATTAACACCACGAGCATCAGTCATTCTGTTGAGGCGATCAATTCTGGATCGTGACCGACTGCGGATCATTTGGCGAGAGCGGCTATTGGAACGACCACGAGCTAATCTACCCGATATTCCTGGCTGGGATAATCGTGGGGATTGCACAGGGCCTTGTCGTGTTCTGGAGCGACTCCTGGATCGCATGCGTGCCGCTGGTGGTGGTTCGCGTTTGGAATTCAACTGAGAATTCGCACCCCAAACGGGGCGACCACCGGCACGACGAGGGTATCTAGCTACTGGAAGGCGTTTCCCTCCAATGCGATCTGATATTCTTGAGACTGAGTTTGATCGCCTCGGAGACCGCTGTCCTAATAAGTCTGCTTCCATTCTGTCAGAGGGGGAAATACACAATATGAGGATTTGTTTTGATTCTTAGGGAGAATGTTAGATTAAAAAATTGATCTTCGTGTGATGACGGTTAAGTCTCTGTCATCACATTGAGACAGAGACTCAATCCAAAGACTTGGAGTACAACAGAGAGCGATCTTTAATTAGCGTTTGATTGCTTTTTTTTTTTTTTTGTTAGACGTTTCTTTCTCTCTGTGTCTATGTGTCTGGTTTTACGATACATTTTGTAATTTCTATTGCAAATTAAAAGAGTTCATCCTTACGTTGCGACAGTTGAAATACTGTTGGCTTTTAGGAGCCGTCCACTGGGTCCCAAACGCAGGGCTTTTATGGATCCACGTTTAAGTGGCTGACCATTAGTAACCCGTTTGTATGCCGCTGTCTGTTGTGGTCTCGCCTTCATGCTTCTCTGCAAGTTGGCAAAGAAAAAAATGTTGGTATCAATTAAGTTATTGTGACTGTGTCTCTAAATTTTTCTTCACAGTAGCGTAATTATCCTCTGTATGTGTTTTAAAAATCTATTTTTACATATTATTTTTATATACACCACTGATTATTTATGGGTTTAATAAAGGTTTTTTCTTGGATGCGTACTCTTTTAAGTTTTAATGCTGCTTCCATTGTATGCTTCTGGGCTAATTGCTTCAGGAGGCGGCGATTCGCTATGGAAGCCACTCGACTGACTGGACTGTCAATGCCTCGGCGCGGGGTTCTCGGATGTATTTTTGGCTGTGCAGAGAACGCTGTAAAACGATCGCTTAGCGTCATTTTTGTTGAACTATTTATGTGAATCTTATTGACTGCATTTAAAGCTGGTGAGCTCGCCATTTTGTTATTTTTGTTGTTATTTATTGCCTGTATTATTGTTATTGCTGTTATTGATGGTTATTTCCGTTATTGTTGTTATTGTTGGTTTGGTTGGTTTTGTTTATTTTTGATTGATAGTTCGGCCAAATGTATTGGGGTTCAGAGATTATGCCTATGCTGAATACTTTTATTTTTAATTTTTGACTTTATTTGTATTCCTTTTTTATTGTATCTCTATGCTTGAGTTGTTTGTTTTTTTTTTTTTTTTTTTTTGTCTATAACATGTGACTTAAGAGTGTTTGGTAAGATTATTTTTAACCTGAAACGAAATTTAAAAAAAACAGTAATTTATTTTTAGTTTTAGTTAAGACATGATAATGATAATGAAGGAAAATTTGAGCCTTATGGCGTGCTTAATTGGCTATCAAACTTGAAAAACTCAGATGGCTTAGTAGCAAGGTGGATCGAAAGACCGCTGCACTCAACCAGCTACCAGGATTGTAAGTTAGTATTGCATTGAACAAAAGGAGATGGTTGCTGTCAAGTAAATAAGAGCTGATCCTATTTATGTACTAAGTAAGAATTGAGAACAAAACCAGAACAAGTCCAGAATATCGAACTCAACATATCATAGACGGAATACCTATAAAAAAACTTTAATAGGAAGAAGTTTCTTCAAAACATTTGCAAGTTCAAGCAAAGACTTAAAATCTTCTAACTTTTATGCAAAAAATCGCTAATATTTGACTGCCACACCCTTTATTTCATCTCGCAGCTATACATCTTCTAGACATAGAAGCAATGAGGTTATTAATAATATTTTCTGGTACCCATTATATTCTACTGGCTATTAATTTCAGCATAAGGATCGCCCTTCCGCTTAAAAACTTGACATCAAGTTAATTTTTTAACCAGCTCCCACAAGTTTTCTAAAGGGTTAAGGTCTGGAGACTGCGCTGGCCATTGCAAAACCATGACATTTTTCTATGAAAGCCAAAATTTTAGCCTACCCCGTCTAATACTTGGGGTATTGTCATATTGGAAAGTCCAGGCAAGTGGTATTTCCCAATCGAAATAAGGAACCATGGTATTTTTTAGAATTTCATAGTTCATTCTTTTCTCCACTAGTCGAATTAGTCACATTTCTTGGCCAGAGAAGCAGCCCTAGACCATACACCATTGTATGTGTAGGAAAAGTTAGTTACTTTTTCTCAGACCAACAAGTATTGAAATCAAAAATCAATTTTAAAAATAGAGGTGGCTTAATGGGGTAAGAAGCGCTGGGAGGGGGAATACGCAATTTTGTTTGTTATGATTTAGACTTTGAGGAACAATAATATAAAATTTCAAACTGTAACTAATTTTTGTGATGTCAAAACCTGATGAAATAATAAAGTAATGGAACAAAATTTTTTTTTGATTTATATACGCTTAAATGTCCAATAGTTTTATTTTTTTACCAGGTTAAACTATTCTAAGAGGGCTCTATTCTATAAATCATTCATATTCTTCCTTAATCAATTAAATAAAGGATACGCGATAGAATTTTTCTGATACTAGATAGATTTACAAAAGTCAAATCTGTAATTTAAAAAAAAAATATTTGAAGGTGCAAATAAAGTTGATTTTTACAGACCAGTGTAAACGTTTTGACCACAAATATATAATTATCCACCTAGAGGGGAATAGAGAGAGAGACAATCGTCAAAAAGATCATTTATTCTAGCCATAAATGAATGAATAAAATTCTGGGGGTTTTTGCACTGCGACCTTAAAGGTTGCTCAGGACTGGAGGACTTTTAGGGAGGAAAGATCACTCTCTTCTACCTGGTAGTTTCCCAGGTGTTTTTTACTGCGGCGCATAATTGCTCCGTATTTGGTCTGGTGTTTCCTCATGTATTATATGCAATAAAATCTTCATGTTGGAGTCCTAACTACACCAAGGATATTCAGGTCTCTTTTAAGTTTACAGTGCCCGGTGAGAAGACCAGATATTTTCCTAAGGATGTATCTAGTTAGGTTTATGCAGTCTTTCTAGCGATATAAATGGTGTTTTTTTTTTTTGTAGAGTTATAGAACTTTGATGTGAAAACAAAGATGATTTTTTTAAATTGACACCAAATTTACTTTATTCGAAAGATAATGTGGCATTATAATTTAAATATAATTTCTGGCATATGACCGCCACCGGGTGGCTCTTACAGTCTTATCTGGGGGTATAATGGTCGATGACTTTTTCCAACATTTGTAGCCGTAACACGGCGAATGTTGTCCTTCAAGGCGTCAATCGTTTCGGGTTTATTAGCATAGACTAGCGACTTCACGTATCCCCACAGAAAATAGTAAAGCGGCGTCAAATTGCACGATATTGGCGGCCAATTCACGTGTCCATAACGTGAAACTATGCGGTTTACCAAACGTCTCCTTTAATAAATCAATTGTGGCACGAGCTGTGTGACATGTTGCGCCGTCTTGTTGAAACAACATCGTGGTTGTTCAATTGATGAATGAAAAAGTCAGTAATCATGGCTCTATAGCGGTCACCATTGATTGTAACGTTCTGGTCAGCGTCGTTTTTAAAGAAGTACGGACCAATTATTCCAACAACCCATAAAGCACACCAAACAGTCAGTTTTTGTGGATGTAACGGTGTCTCAACATACACTTTTTTATTGACGTATCCATTCAAATTAAAAATGAGTCACTTGACAGCTGACAAAATGGCCGCCAGTTAAAATAGTGGTACCCACTTAAAGTTCCATACCTCTAAAAAACACCCTACACTGCTGAAATAAATCAGCCCATTAGAAGACTTAGCTTTTACTTTGCTAATTCAGTAGTATAATATAGAATTTTTATTGTAAAAAAAAAAACCTTCTTATAAAAACTATGCCTTGCCCCGGACAAGAAAATTTTTTAGCTTAATGATTAGGAATTCTTGTCTTGTTGGATATAGTTTACAGTGGATTTTTGTAAAAGAATTCATCTAAGTTAAACTGAACTCAATACAAATAGCGTATGACAAAGGTTCTCTTTGTAACTGATGACTCCAAGTGAGCAAGCAAATATACAAAGAAAACTAGTTCTAAGCCACATGTAAACGTAGTAACGTTAACAGGATCGAGAGCTCGAGACAGTTGGAGATTACGGAAAAACGAGTGGGCTTCATCAATTCTCGTTTCCCTAAGGCGATCGAGTCGAATCAAGCTTAACTCGACCTGCTATACAAAGAACTGAGGCGAGCTTCAAGTTCGCTTCAACACATTAAACGTAGTAATACTTCTACCTTAACTCTGTCTGCTCAATTATTTTAAATTTGAATCTGAGCTCATAGAGCGCACTCTAAATACTGGACAAACAGAGTGGAGCGGAGAGCAAAGCTGCGAAATTCATCAGAGAAAAGAGCCCGAGAATTTATCAATGATGAAACCTAGCAAGAATGAGGCACAAGGAGCAAAAGTAGAAGTAAACAAGCAAGAGAATATTCTAAGAAAATATGTACAAAAATGTAGCCTGACATTTATCCTTTCCATAAAAATCTTTATTTTGAAGATCTTAACCGAAGTTATAAGCTTTCCAATCGATCCACCTTCAAGCCAGTTGTGCATAGCGGAACTTTTCTCCGCTGAACCTTGCCATTGGTCGACGAACAAAATGACCAATTATTGCTGGGACGCTGCACAGCAAATTTAGGAATAGAGACATCGTCGTTTTTCTGCTCCCATAAGAACCTGTTATTTTATTTCGCTGCATGAGCACGTGTGTTTTAGCCACGAAAAAAGGAAAAGAACGCTCTGAGCTTAAAAAGAACTAACTCTGGACCAGTCGCAATTAGAAGCGCTATGAATTTTGGCGCAAAACTATTTTTTTTTTATGAATCGAAAAATAATAATTTTATAAAAATAAAAATTTAAATTGGTTCCAAAATTTTTTTTTTTACATAAATAAGCAAGTAGGAAGTAGTTGCATAGCTATTGTGAAATGTGAAACAAATTTATGTTCAGAATTCACCTTGTGCTACTTCTTATATATTTATGTAGATACCTACACACTTCATCAACAGAAAACAGAATACACATTTTGCATTCAAATAAATATTTGGTATTTCAACATACGAACAAATTTTTAGGAGCAAAAATTAAAATCTAAAAATAGACTATGCCAACTACGCTGATTCATTTGATAATTCTATATTGTTAAAACTTATGATTTATTTATAAAATATTATTAATAACACAAGATTTATTCCAAAATAATAATACATACCTTGATACTGCATTGATAATGAAAAATAAAATAGTTCCTTTCTCTTCTAATATTCTCCGATCCGGGGAAGAAATATAACTTTTGAAGATTTTTCTGCCTTCCAACAAGTTAGTTAAATTATACTATAATCAGCGTTGAAAGCTTATTTTAGCTTAAAATAGTTTATATTACTCTGGAACAAGCAATACTTTCCATTTGTTTAAACTTTTATTCAATTCCTTTTTCTATTCCGAAGCAGAAAAATGTATGGGCTGTGATGGATGATGACAAATTTCTTTGAATAAATTGAAATAAAAATGGCCGATTTAACACGATGAACAAAATGAACGAAATGAACTTTTAATAAAATAAATTGACAACATCAGCACTGCCAGATATATGTTTTAGATGCACAGTAGGACTTGAATCTTTGACTTGACTCATTAATGGTGGACTTACATGTATGTTGATCTTGAACTCTAGAGAAAGCGATTTTAGGGCGATTGGTTGACATTTGGACAGAAAAAAACTTTTTTTTGTAAAAATTTAGTTTGGCCTTCATCTTTCAAGTTATCAACTGTTTAAATTATCTGATGGGTACGATGTCGATGGATTAAAAAAACATCTAGAAATTAAGAAGTTCAACTTCTTTTCCGTCAAAACACAGCTTGTTCCCCATCTATCAAGCCATTAACTATAAAATTCCATTAAAGAATGGCTACGAAAACGCTGGTTACAAAAACCTCTTAAAATTCCGAAATTTTTAAAGGTTTTTTTTCTTTGGAAAAAAGTGATTTTAAAACAATTGGTAGACATTTGGATTAAAATAAGCTTTTTCCGTCAAATAGTTCTTTCCCTATCTGTGAAGCTATCAATTATAAAATTCTATTGAAGCATGGATGTGATGTCGATGGATAAGAAAACCATGCCTAAATCAGAAATGTTCAGAGTTTTCTACAGCTCCAGAAATCTACTTGATTTTTGCAAGATCAGTTTGCTGATTCCAACTCGGTTTTGGCAATAAATTTATATTTTGTGTAAAGAAAATATTTTCTGTGTGTGGCCTTTTTGTACCCTTGCCCATTAGCTACATAATTGACTGATTTAAAACAGCTCTTTTATATATTCTATTCTCAAATCTGATGTAATCAGTTCCTTTCCGCATTTTATATTTTATGTCTGTTCGCGTACCTCCCAAAACTACGAATTTCTACGAGTTTAGCCCAAAGATCTGTCAAAGCTCATATAAAAAAAAATTAAATTCGTAGAAATTCGTAGTAATAGGAAGTACACGAACAGGCTGTTTATTTCAGTCATGCGTACTTTATTAAAAAAAAAATTTCACTCTCACTTTTCTCTCCATAAAAGCTGAGCTTTTTTGCATGTCCTTATGGACATTAGCGAAAAACCCATATCGGGACATTTCAAAATTTGCCTTGGTCTGCCATTTTGTATTGAATATTTTTACAAACAAACATTTGACATTTCTATACAAATTATCGATAACACAACGATAATAGTAACTTGGCAGTACCGTTTTTATCGGGACAAAAGTTAAATCCACCTAATTATCTGGACATAGCTAACTCTATATGGACATAGTTGTGGTTGTATTTGACATGTAAATTGTTTTGTTTTGCTATCGTATTTTTCAGACAGAATTTACTGGAGTTGGAAAAAACACAGCTGAGCGGGCCTATTCAGCGTGGTCTTTTATTCTGCTATTCTGTTATTCTGCTATGAATTTCCATACAAAAGTTTAAGCTGTCAAAAATGTTTTTTATGAATTTGAATGTTGGTATTCTGCATGCGTAATTCTGTTATTTTAATCTGCTAAGAAATCTGTTATGAACTGCCAAACTTTCGAACTCATAGCAAAATCTTTTACAAATCACGTTTTTGGTATTCAGCATGCCAAAATCTGTTATTAAATCTGTTATGAATTATAAAAGAATAAAAGACAAACCTTTCCGGCTTTTATCATAAAAGATTTAAATAAACAAGAAGGTGTATGAAGTAAAAATTGCCATTTTTATTTTATTTCGTCAACAAAATGTGTTAAAATTAGACAAGTGTTAAAATTTATTATCACATATTTTTTAAACAAATGAAAAAATCAAAATAGGTATTTTTTTGCAGGTGAAAGCACAAAACACTTTTGATGTGGAACGAAGATAAAAAGTAATCCTTTTGGTCTCACCGATGTGCATCTCATACAGCTTCTTGTTTCGCATTGAATATATTTAATGCGAGAATTCTATTTTACACATTCACTAACTTCAAATAAAACAATTCCGTGTCAAATACCGATTAAATATTGAAAAACGGATGTAAATAAATGTTGGCCACTTTTTGGTATTTTTCATTTTATTTACAACAGCTGATTTTGATAATCGATTTTAGGTCTGTTCGTTAACTGATTTCATTTTCGAAGTTTCATAACAGAGTTTTATAAAAGTTCGAATATCTGAATGGCAATCATAAAAGATCTTTTATAATGAAAATCTTTTATGATTCATAAAGCTTAGTACGCAGATCGAGCTAAAATTTCACTACCATACAAAACTCTCTCCAAAATTTAGCCGAGCTAAAATTTAGCCAAGCATTTAAGTCGGGCGAGGTACGCAGCTCCAGCTAAAAAATCCAGTTTTTGTTTCTTACACCCCGACTCCACAGAACATACAGATGCCCAACATCACAACCACAATCCAATCAACAAACAGCAGATTTTTTCTCGCTGGGCAAATTATGTCATGTCGTTTCATTTCTCTCCCACCACTATACTTCTATCTTTTGCAACAATATCCAACTCAAATTATAGGAACCAAGGTCAAGTAAATACATAACAACAACAACAGGTTCACAGTCCGAGCATGGCTCATGTCTAGTGGAGCCGGCATGTTACTGTACGGCACTATCTGTCAAAATTTAGCGCTTGAAATAATTGTTCGGAACATTAATTCTCGAGCTAAATTGTGGCAAGTTCTTTTATTGGTGAGATTTTCGTGAACTTTATATTTGAAAATGAAAATTAAGAACGAAAAATATTCATGGACAAATGATCTGCGTACTAGGCTTCACTATCAAGTCTATTTTTAAGCCTAGTACGCAGATCAAGCTAAAATTTCACTCCAACTTTTCTCTCCAAACACCAGCTAAACTTTTAGCTAAAGCCTAGTACGCAGATCGAGCTAAAATTCCGCTCCATACAAAAATTTCTCCAAAATTTAGCCAAGCTAAAATTAAGCCTAGCATTTTAGGCGAGAGGTACGCAGCTCCAGCTAAAAAATCCAATTTTCGTTTCTTACTGTACGGGGCCACCTGTCAAAATTTAGCACCTGAAATAATTGTATGGTACATTAATTCTTGAGCTAAATTGTGGCTGGTTTTTTTATTTGTAATATTTATGTGGGCTTTACATTTTGAAAAAGAAAATTGAGTACGAGAAATATTCTAACCCTGAGGCCACACGAGCCAGTACTGGCTAGCCAATTGGCTACATACATTGACTGTCAACTTCCTATTCGTGTATTGGCTGTGACGTAGGCGGCATGCTGTACTGGCTTCTATACTGGCCAGGGTTCGGATGTTAATCTAAATGGAATAAATCTACTCCGAATTTAGGGAAACAAATAGAAGTACTATGATATTTTATTCTTTCAAAATTAAATGAACTAAAAACACACTAATGCTATCCGACAAAACTAGCAAAAGAACAGAACGTTACGAATGTTTTGCGTTGGTTCTGGAGAGCCTTTACTTGTATCTCCCAAACCAACGCGAAACCATCAGAAAGAAAACTAAAATTTTATTAATTGGTCAGAATTTCTTTACATGGCGTTAAATGAAAGCAACTACAATGAGGCGATGGGAATTCACTAGAATATTTATTCACTTTGGTTTGGGAAAGCCTTCTCACCGCTGAATCAATTTATTCACCAATTTTTTGGTTCTCGCCTCGAATGGTAAGAGGATCCAAAAACACACCACACGAGACCTATAGCTTATTTTAACCACTTTGAAAAATTCAAATGAAAAAAAATTTGGCGAGACTCAAGCGAGATGATGGCAAAGCATGCTCAATGCAAAGAACAGCGTCTAAATGTGATGGCAAGACCAAAGTGAGACCATAGCGAGAAAACCACGGCATAGATTCCCCTGTAAATTTGCATGGTGAGAACATAGCGAGACGAGCTTAATGATCACGATACTGGGAACTACGTTTCGACGACCACGGCGAGACATGTGTCTTCAGTAAGCCAATTCGTTTTTAAAAACAGTGCATGAAAATTATAACAAATTTTTGGTTAAACTTGGTTGAAAAATTTAAGGTTTGATATCACTTCTTGAAATTAAAATGTCAAAAAAGTGAATAATATGAAATTCAGTATTTATCTGGATTTAATAACTTAAACTGATCTCCGGAATGCAGTTTAAATCCAATTGCATTAAACGAGTGAATAAAATGGGCATTAGCAAATTTATAAAACTTTGACTCCCCGAATCTTATTTTATTAATATTTTGTGAAATAAAATACCAATTTTTCCAAATCTGCTCCGAAAAAGTACTGCCGAACCCTGTAACTGGCTGCTCTACTGGCTTCCCAACTGGCTTCGAAAAAAGCAAGCCAGTTGACGAGCCAGTTGCTTCGGCTTGTATGTGTCGGTAAAAAAGTGTGAGTGTATTGCGACTGGCTAGCCAGTACTGGCTCGTGTGGCCTCAGGGTAAGACAAACGATTTATTAATGCCAAAGGGAAAAATCTATTTTATTTGGTTATATTCACTTAAACAATTGAAATAAAATTCTTTGAAATTGTTGAATATAATTTCTTTTCAGAGAACAGCTGCTTCTTGTGATGTAATCTCCACACAAATCTTATGTCAAAATTTAGCTAGGAGTTTTAGCTGGTGTTTGGAGAGAAAAGAGTGAACGAAATTTTAGCTCGATCTGCGTACTAGGCTTAAATTTTGACATAACATGTTTCACCATGAACACATTGTTCGACGCTAGTGTAGTTCAAATTCACCTTTGGTACATTTAGCACCAAAAATAATAATTTTTTCATTCGTTTAGTAAATGACATTCGCTGTCATCCACCAGTAATAAAAAACACGAAAAACAAATTTCGCTTTTAGCTGTGCGCGCGATAGCCTACGGCTGTTTTGCGGGCATAATTTAACCAAAATTTTAATCTATAAAAAAAAAACAAAATCTACTTTACGTACATACACAAATTAAACAACAAAAACATAGAAGTGATTATAGATTCAGCTTGCAAAAAAAACAACAGAAAAAATGTCATATTCCAAAAGTCTGTCGGCATAGCTAAATGCCTTGAGGCGATTTAATATAGAAAGAAAAAAAAACTAAATTAGCAAAGACCATAAGGTACTTATTAGTAAAATATTACGTGTCAATTGACATAAGGACAAGAACCTAGATTCGCACAAGTTGAAACCACCTTCCCAACCCATCGCAGCCGTATATTCTTATCACCACAATGGCCAACATAGTTCCTGATTTGATTATCTGGTAAGTTTGATAACGTTCGGCTATGTTGTATCTCTTTTATTTTGTGACTTAATTTTTTTTCAAGTGGTTTGATCCTGGTTTCACTGCTTGTCATACATTTCTTCTCGGATTTGATGCGCGTCAGCTTAGGTGGGTATTACACTCAGAAGACGTTGTCACAGCTGGTGGAATCTCAGGCAAAAGAATACTCCTGGCTGCTGAAGCTCATAGTCAATTGCTTTGGTTACAGCTGTGTTGTTGTACCTGGTTACCTAATTTATAAATATGTCAATCGCACAAGCTATCTGGAGAAAACAAGTAAGTTATTGATGCTTTTAGATTAGAAATAAAATCAACTAACTTACATAATAAAACAAATTACATGAGATAAAAATATCCTGTTTAGTCCAAATTCACATAACTAGGCCGATATCGATAAAGTTTCGATATCGTTCAATATTTTTACACAAGAATCAATCAGAGTATATTCACATCGCTCCTCTTTGTTTCTTGTGTAAAAATATCTTAGTAGGTATACCAAATAAACAAGCCAAACATCCCATCTCATATATCAACGCCGGATGTATAATAATTAGCAGCTTGCCTAATCGTTCTTTTATAGAAATTTTTGCATCTTAAATATATTAGATCTTAAAGATCTAAAAAAAACCATACTTCTATACATGGTATGAACTTGCTATATTATTTGACCACACTCGGTGGTAATAATGAACATAAACTGTTTATAATTTCGATTTTTGCTTTGTATGTACTTAGGGAGTTAAAAAATTGTAGAATTTAAGTAGAATCAATCAGAGAGATGTATTTGTTTATAAGTTACTATAATTTTAAAGTTTAACAACACTATGGAAATATAAATATGAGTCCTTCCCATTTTGATTTATTACAACAATCCCATTTTCGTAGATGAAACCATTATCCACTCAGCTGTACGAATGTGCATCACTGGCACGATTCACAACGACATCGATTCTTCTCAAACAAAGACTCCTCCGGGGCTTTCATCGCCTGCAAATGGTTCAGTTGGCAGCTCCAATAAACGCACAAGTTCCCAGGAAGCCGTACTACTTACTTATTGTTTTGCTGGTCTTATGTGTTCCTATCTAACATGGGGTGTGCTTCAAGAGAAAATCATGACTCAGGAGTACATGAATTTCGAAGGCAAAACCTCACATTTCAAGGATTCGCAGTTCCTTGTGTTCGCAAATCGTTTGTTGGCCTTCTGCATAGCTGGCATATGCATTAAAATGCGACAAGAGCCCCGCCATCGAACCCCATTGTACAAATATTCATTTGCTTCGTTTTCGAATATCATGAGTGCTTGGTTTCAATATGAAGCCTTAAAGTTCGTCAATTTTCCAACTCAAGTTCTGGCTAAATCGTGTAAAATAATTCCGGTCATGTTGATGGGAAAGATCATGTCACGCACAAAATACGAATGCTATGAGTACCTGACGGCAGTGATGATATCAGTTGGAATGGTTTTCTTCATGACTGGCAGTGAAGAAGATAATCGAGCTTCGTCGGTAACAACAATCACGGGGGTATTCCTTTTGGCAATGTACATGGTGTTTGATAGTTTTACAACGAATTGGCAAGGAGCATTATTTAAGACGTATTCGATGTCACCCATTCAAATGATGTGTGGAGTAAATTTGTCTAGTACGATATTTACAGCGGCATCGCTTTCAATGCAAGGAGGATTTATGGATTCTTTGACTTTTGCTTCGGAAGTGAGTTTTAATTAAGATGACTTAAACCAAAAGAAATAATTAATGTTTTTATTTTGTATAGCATCCAAAATTCATATTTGATTGTATAGTTCTGTCGATAAGTTCTACAATTGGACAGCTTTTTATATTTTACACAATTTCTGTATTTGGACCAGTTGTATTTACCATCATCATGACCTTGCGGCAGGTAAGTTTTAAGATAATACCACTATTTTAAATATAAAACAATTTATCATTATGATGAGCGAGCTCTAATGTAATCATTTCCAGTGTCAGTTTAATACATTTTAAGGGTTTTCTAGGGTAGAAATCATCCTGCAGATGTTTTTTGAAATTTCATATTTTGTCAAATTTCAATTTTTGTTCAACAAGCTCATATGTATTTTACCGTGTTTCATATGTTAACCGATCAAAGGTTAAACAATTTAAAAACTTAATAATGCTAAATGCAAACATTTTAAATAATTAGCAGTTTTTTACTTATCAGGTTTTTGTACCATTTACGATTAATTCTTTCAATTTTCAATTGTCCAAGGTATGCAAACAACGAAAACTAGAAATAGACGCAAATTGTGTAATGATTGAATAAGAAAAAAATGTCCTTTCAAAATTTTGCACTACATATTAGAATTGTTTTTCTAAATTTTCTTCGCATGTCGCCCATTGACTTTAAAAATTGTACAAAAATAATTTTGTTTTCTTTATTCAATAAATTATAAACAAAAGAAAAGAGTTCTGAATAGTTGGAAAATAAAACTGACTTGTATCAACTTATCGTCCGGGAGGCGTCTCTAAGATCTCATCGGGTCCACACAAAATGTCAGTCGATAGCTGTAGTTTAACATTTACAAAACCACTGTTCGGGCAATGGCAATTCTAAGCTATTTTATATGACTTTACTAAAATTTTCCTAATAGGATTATACACGCAATTAAAAAAAAACACTTTTTATAAAAAATGGTCGGACTCATCGCAAAACCCAAAAAGAGTCTGTCCGACCATTGGTATCGCCAAAAAAATTAAAAAATATGAGAATTCTTTATGAATTATAAAGGGGAAAAATAGTAATTTCAGATTCCTTGAGAAATTTTTGGAAAATAAGTTATTTCGTATTCCAGCTTACGAGATATGAGGAAAAAACTTGTTGATGCTTTTTTGGACATCAATATTTCAAAAAGCTTCTTTACTTATATAAAAGAAATATTTTTTTGCTAAGCGAGCCAAAATTTATTTAGAAAATCTTTTTTTTAGTACCTTTGATGAGTTAAATCTTAAGATTAAAAATTGTTTAGTATTTGTAAAACTTTAAAAATTGTGTTAAATTACAAATTTGAGTGATAGGGTTTTTTTTTCTTCAAATTTGTATTGTTTTTAATTTGTTTCTATTTAATGATATGTACACTTTATATGTATGATGATCTTAAATACATAAGTTTAATAGCTCAATATTAACTCTAACCATATCATCCCCCTCATGCCTGAATCATTCTTACTTACCAAGGTCCTCGGAACTGTAAACGTCTTTGTGGGGCATAGGACTTCCACTGCACCTATACGTCATAAAGATGTCTGGGGATGTACCTCAGATCCCTCCAACTTTTCGCCATTTCGCCAGTTATGCTGATTCTTCTTCGATCGTTCGTCGGCAAGTACTTCTAGGTCAGCCTACTCGTCTGCCTCGTTGTGTGAGAGGGTTCAATTACATTGCTTAACTCGTATTTCACTCGTGATCTTTTCGAAGCGTATGTCCAATGCACTGCCACTTATGTTTTCATATTATGGAGTCGATGGTTTCCTGACCTTCCCTCGCATGAAGTTCATCATTCGAGAAACGGTTAGGCCAGAAAATCCTTAAGATGTTTCGCAAATATCTATTCAACGTTTGCAGATTCTTTGTGACAATGATTGTTACTTTCCAAGTGCGGTACCCATAAAGAAACACGAATTTTATTTTATAGATAGTAAGGGTATTCATGCAACGTCGTAAGTTTACAAATTGTGTAAAATGATAAGTTTACGCAAAGTTTTCATGAACTACCTTTTTTATACTATTGATTAGATCTAGGTAATTCAATAAGAGTGAGAGTCACAATGACGTTTGGATAAGTTTAACCAGTTTGGTTAATTTTACGCAACAAAATCCTTGAATAAGTTTATCCAAATTGTGTAAATTATTTCCCATACAAAATTTGAAACCACATGATTAGCCCACTTCCAATGCAGGTTTCGTTGTTTATCAAATGCAACAAGGACTAGCATTTATTTCTGATGATCGAGGTGGCACTCGCGAAGTAGCTATAACTCCAACTTGGTTACATGGTGGTAATGCGCATAAGTTATTGTTATTCATTCAAAAATTATTCAATATTGAATTTATTTATCCCAAAGAGTCATGATTTAAAAGAAATTATGCTGCATAGTCGTCACTTTTATTAAAACAAACATTTTTTTTAATTCGTGCAGTTATCATTTTTCGCTTTCAAAGTAATCGGTAATTTATATTGTCAAGTAGACAGATCCTTGGAAAATGCATGTTTAGTTCATTTGGTTTAAGTTTTAATGAACTCCATTTGAGGTCGTAAGAAACATAATGGCTTAACTGCACTTTTCAATATATTCAGTAGAGCGCGAATAAGAAACAGGTTATTTTGAAACACTTAAAGTTTTAAAAATACTCGAATACTCTTGTAGTTTTAAAATAGAGAAACAAGTTTTATTGAAAATATGATCAATAAATAACAGGTTTTTAATTTTGTCTTCATGGTTTTTTCAAAATACCGCTATAACTGATGTGAAAGACCTTTTTTACACAAGGTATTGTGTGTAGGGTATTGTTTGTGGTTGGCCCTTAAATGGAAAAAAAAGTCCTATAACTATGGAGCCGTAATTCAAAAAATGTAAATGCAGACATTTTGTTTAGTAAATACAGATTCAATTTTCGTAATAAACTTAATTTTGTTAATATTGCAACTTCGAGGGTAATCATGTTAGTCGAAATTGAGTTTCTCCCCTCCCTAGATCTCATATCACGAAATCTGAGATCATTTCGTTCTAAATTTTTCAAAAATTGGTAAGCCTTAGATTTTTATTTTGTATGAACCTATAAGGTTTTGTTCAAGTTCACAATAAAATTCATAAAAAACTATCTATGGCTGAATAATTACTGAAAGTGACCTTTAACGTAGATTTTTTCAGATGGTATACTTTTTTGCTATTATCTCACAAATGAGGTGCCAAATGTCAAAAAAACAAAAACTTAACTAAAACTATGACCATGAACAAATTTAAAAAATCATAAAAAATATTTTTGGCTGAACAAATACTGAAAGTAAGTGACCTATATATTTATATTATGGTCATAGAAAATTTGGAAATTGGTCAGAGAAAGTCAGGGAAATTTATTTCCAAGCTTCGAGGAACGTCCTTAAGAGTTATATGGAGCGCTGGAGCATCTAAAGAGAGAAATTTCATCTGCTAAATAAAGAGACTTAGGGAAAAGAAGCAAAAGAAGAATAACTTAGTTTAACGTCTTAATTCTTCTTGTTTTCGTTTTGATTGTATATTATTAACTATAAGTTAATAATTTGTAAATTGTATGGTAAAAATGTGTAAAATCATGTCTTACATGCATATGTATGTATGAACAGTATGTATACTTACATTTGCCTTTTAGAGTAGCTGTTAAGTTAATTAGAAAATTTATAAGAAACCAAAAACTGACTTTTGTATAATTTTTCAGGCCGCTGCTATAATGCTTTCGTGTATCATCTACAACCACAGCATATCAGTTCTAGGTGTTTTTGGAGTGCTGATTGTTTTCCTTGCTATATTTCTCAGAGTATATTGTAACCAAAGAATAAAGGCAATTCGAAGTCGAGCAGAAGCGATACGTCCCAAATTATCTGTCTAGTGTCTTGTGCAATATTTGTGTATAATTCAAAGCACTTGGATTGTGTTTCTCGAATTTTTTTTTAACTATAAATATGTATAAGAAATTGTAGTGCTTCTGTAGATAGACTGTTGTCAATATTTTATATTATATGTACGTATAAGTTTCAACGAAATACCAGACAAAAATATTGTATAAGTGTTTAATGCTTATTTTATTTACTTAAGACAAAAAGTCTCATGATAACTACTTAACTAAAATAATTTATTAATCGGGCTATGCTATTAATTTAAGTGAAAGTTTATTCAATTTGAAATTTTATTTCCAAATTGAAATTAAAACGAAAAAGAACAAATTATGTAATAGGTAAATTTACATATGGCAATTATAAATAGTAATTATATATTTTTATATTGTTGTAAAATAAATTTAAATATGAGTATATGTATTTTAAAAAAAAGTTCAAAAAATTATTGTTTAATATTTAACATTTTGTGATTAAATTTAAATGAAAATTAAATACCAAAATAAAAATATTATTTAAATGGCCGTTTAACATGCTTTTGTCTCCGCCGAGACAGATAGAAAGCAGATTTCAACCAAAAATCGATTTGAAGTGAGTAGAAGAGTTAAGGATAGTTCGCACTTTCAATTTTATATAACCCATTTGTGGTTTGGCCTCGGAATATTCAACTGGCCAATTTACAAAATTGAATAAAAAGCAAAATTAAAACAAACTGGGTTTTGAATGATTTTGCCCCTCCTACCCCTAGCCCTATCAAAACCATGTGTAGGCCCTTGATAGTATTTATGCAAGAAGCAAACCCCAAAAACGGCCATTGAGCGAACTGCAGTATCTTATTATTAGGCCTAAGCGCAAAATATTTCTTTTGTTGCTTTGTTTAATTTATAATGTTTTTGTCAAAATATCTTAAATTGTTGGTCTCATATATCAATGGTTATTGGTGATATTAAAAAAAAAAAACTGAAAAGTAATTTAAGTTTTCGTACAAAGGAGTAGAATATGGAAAACCACCTTTTTTTAGTATTTCGTATGTTGCTAGTTGGCTGCACGTTTATTCTTCGGGCATACAGTTAAAATATGAGTGAATGCAATTTTTTAGTTTTATTATCCTATCACTCAGCTTAGCTTTTCCACCAGTTTTATGTTAGGGTGTTCCACAGTCACCACCGTAGAAAGACACCATGGGTTCCTGATGTCATTTTAAGTCGAAAACCTTAAGTGGTAATTTTTTCGTTTTCCCTTCGTTTAGAAGTTATAACGGTTTTAATGTTTTTAGTACCTGGATCTTTTAATTCGCTCTATCATTTCCAAACCCCGACCGAATCTTAATTTTTTTTAAATGACTTAAAATGACCTTAGGAATCCATGGTTTTTCTCTGTGGCCGTGACCGTGGGACACCCTATGTACGCGAAGAACTCCGAGGCCAGTTAGATACTTTAACTTTTTTTTGTTCGAAAATGGCCATGATATTCATAGCTAGCTTTATGAAGGAGCACTGCCATGCATGAATATGGGAGCTTCTACTTACTAAGTTCATGGAATCAATACGTCTCAAGCATGTTTTTGAATTACCCCTGCCTCAAAGCGTTTTCCACAATATTAAAAAGACCTAATCCTTTCCCTGAAACTATTATGGATGGAGGATGGTCTGTTAAGCTCGCCTAATCTTCTACGCACATATTTTTTTACTTCTAAGCCAAAACTTGAACAGTGCTCCTTCATAAAGCTAAAAGTGTAAGTGGAATGGCCTGGGAATGCTTCTGATATGAGTCCCATAAAGGACGCTTACGAGCTTCATAAGCGAAAAGTAGCTGAAAACTCTATAATAACCTCAAGTGATGGAAAAGCTTAATGCTGAGTGACAGGATATTAATAATCTCAAAATTTTCATTTAATTATGTTTTATTTTAACTGTATGCCTCGAAGAATAAATGTACTTATTGCAGCAAAATAGCTACGTACAAAATATAAATACAGTGGTTGCCCATATTCCATGTTCTTTTATATCAAAACTTAAATTACTACTCATTTTTTTTTAATTGTATCAAAAACAATATAATAAGCATTAATAAATGAAACCATCAAATGTAAGATACGAGTATGTTGACAAACTAAAATTAAAAATTAAAAAAAGGCAAACATAAAAATGGTTCGCTTGGGCTTAATAATATAAAGAGGGACTGTACTTCGTTACCTACCTCTGGGTGGCCCGCTTTAAGTTGTGGCCTTTTAAGTTTACCACATCGCGATGTGGTCCCTTTAAAGAGAGCTACAACTCAAATTTCGGGCTTTGGTCGTTTTTGAAATGCAAAATATAAATTAAACTGTTTTTCCCTATTTTGATTTTGATAAAATTTTGTGTTATTATAAGGGTTTTAACCATGTATGAATATTCATTCTTATATATATATATATGCTCAATCAATTAAATCCAACTGTCTCAAAACTAAAAAAAAAAACTTAAAATAGAATAAAAGGAACATCCAAATCACTAAATATACATTTATTATTACTAAAAATATTTACAACAAATTAAAAATAATTAACAACGCGAGTTATTTCTTTTCTTAACTTCAGCTGAATCAACCAAAAACAGGTGCACTAGACAATGTTTGAATAACACTGTTTACCGTGTTCGCCACACCACCAACCAGCTGACCAGGTGTTAAGTTAGCCTAAAACGACATGAATGTAATGTGTAGCAATTGAGATACAAATTATTGACCGTCACCTTACCATCATTCCACCATTATTAGGTCCAAAATTATTGTTCCCACCACCTGCTCCAACACCGGCGCCGTCGACGGCTCCGCTAGAGCTTTCGGGATCAAACCCACCATTTGTAGTTGAGGTATCAGCACCAGAGCCAGTGCTGCCCAAGCTTGCATCATAATCAACAGGATCAGATTGCGAATTGCTTTGTTGTGACTGTAACTGTGACTGAAACTGTGATTGAGAAGGACCCTGATATGGTCTATTGACTCCACTCAAAGCACCACCAGGAAGGAAGAGGCCGAGCCAGTTTTGAAAAAATCCACGAATTGGTCGACCATTGTAAATAGGGTCAGCATAGCCTCCGCCAAAGCCTCCACCTCCGCCATACCCACCGGGATATCCTCCACCACAACCTCCTCCATTAGGGTAAACATTGTAAACATTGAAATCCCAAAACACTCGCCCTTCAGATTTTGGTTGGTTGGCATTTCGGAAATAACATCCGTTTCCATAGCCTGGTCCATATCCAGGCCCATATGCTTTGTTTGGCCTTTTCTTGAATGTTTTTTCGGACCCGATAGACTCTTGGTTTTGTGAACCAAGGAATTTGGAATTTCCCGAATCAGCTTTACTTACTCTGTATGGCCTTCGAGTAGTGGTTGTTCTATAAGATTGCTGATAGTAGCGTTTTTGTGCTGCTAAACGTTGAGCTTGAATACGTTGGGCTTGTGCTGCTCTTTGAGCGTAGTAATTTCTTTGTTGGTTCGCGTAATAATTATATCCTTGAGGTGCACTTAAAACAAGTTCAGCTAATAATATAATAATTAGCGCAAAAAACCATGAACTTGAAAAAAATTCTTTAAACATTTTAAACTGAAAAGAAATTAAATTGTAATCATGATTGGTACGAGTATCTTTATAATTGTAAATATTTACAAACCTCATTGGACTTTAATAATTTTTCTCTTGATCACCTTATATTTGCGTTTGTTTAGCGTTAGATCATATTTCGAGGAGTCTTAGATTATAACTAAACATTTGATTCAATCTTAGGCTTCAGTCATCACTTTTAGCGGTGGGAATATAATTCATGAAGTGGAACTGCTATAAACACATAATTTTTAGATGGCATTGGGTGTTTTTCTTACTTTTGTTGTTGTATATAGTAACATTTTCCAGAAATGGATTTTTTTTCTAAGAAAGTATTATGTAATAAAAACAGCCAATTGACCTACTTTTCTGAATTTTGCATACGAATTCTGCAAATGACGAGGTAGGCTACCTACGCATCTTTTTGATTCGAATCACTTTGTTTATACAAATAATTCCCTTTTATGGAAAGAAGGTATATGAAATAAACTGGCGCTACATTTACTGAATAGTGTAATGTCTAACGTAGCCCCATTGAAAGTTGTTTTGTTCATATATGTATGTACACATTTGTACATATACTGAGCTTCCTTCAGACTTGTTTAGATCTTTCAGCAGGAGTAGCGTATGATATAATTAAAGTTAGTAAAGTTTCCTCAGCTTCCGCGTAGGAAAGTGAGAAAATCAAACGCATAGTATTAGTGCCATGGTTCAAAAAATTACATGTTCGAAGCTTAATCGAAATCTTTACGGATCTATCGTTCGAAATATCTTGCATGTAAGAGTTTTATTTTTAAAAGAAAACGAAAATACGCGTTTTTAAAACTGAAATATAGGGCAAGATTGTATACATAAATTGTATTAGCTTCCGTGTAAAAAAATATCGTGGTCTGAATCAATTCTAACAAAACGATGGTGGAGAAGTTTAAAAAAGTAGATTTTCTAACAAATAGTTAAGGAAAATGGAAGATTTTATTATATCAAATTATGAATTAGATCAAACTACGCTATATCCTACAGTCGCAAGGACTTAATTTTAATTTAATTTAATTTGAGAAAATACCATTTTCTAAAAATACAGAGTTTTCAGATTTTCTATTGTGGGTGGGTACATTAGGATTGCCATGTTTTTTTTTTAGTTATGAAATGATATTTAGATGGGCCTTAAATCAGCTCAAAATGAAGACAAAAATTCCCTTAAATTTTTCAGATTTTTATTTTCATCCCCTATCGTCGCTGTAGGGGTTAATTTAATTTCCTTTTTTGGCAAAAATGGCAAAACTACGAACAAATTCCGACAAAACTTAGTTTTGGTGGATAGCTTTGTTTTGACGTCTTAAGCATTTCCTTAAAAGTTAAAGAATTACAGTAAAATGCTGTGCCGAGATTTTGCTTATTCGAAACCGCAGGGAGTGAGTGAGATGAGTCACTTTTCGTCGAAAATCGATTAAGCTAGTGAAAGTGAGTGAGTGGGGGAGTGAAATGAAATGTCAGATTACTCACCAGATATTTCAGCAGTGACTTGGTGTATGTTGGTTTTCAAGAAACTTTGTCACACCTATCCATGTATAGGCTATGAAATAAAAATAAAACAACGTAGATAAAAACAACCACCATTTTATTCATACTTCAAATCTCATTTTATTATCATAGTTTATTAAATAAAATTATATTCTATTTACTTTTGACACTATAAACATTTTATTTTTCAAGGGTGAAAACTAATATTTAACTTTAATTACGACAAACAAAATTACTGAAATCAAATATACTCCATTATTAAGATTGCATAATATTTAAATTGTTGTATTTGTTATTTCAATTCGCGTTTATTAGTAGTGATGTGAAACAGAATATCAAACGTAATAAGTGCGACAAAGAGGTAGAATTTGTCTCTTTTATATTTATTCTTTGTTTCATGTTCGAAATAAAATTCATACTTTTTCATCTCTTTTTGATAGCTAAATAACTTTTGCGAGTGAAGTGAGATGACTCGGCGAGTAAGGGGAGTCATCTTACTTCACTCCCTGAAATAGCTAAATCTCGGCACTGGACTCTTAAACTCTATGTGATTGGGAAATAATCGTTGTACTGAATCTTTTTTTAAAGTAAATATTGTATTTTATTTTTCGTACATGCATTCGAAAAATTAAAGCTTAATAAAATAGATAAGCCTATACAAACAAGTAGTTACAGTCCCAATTTTACATAACTACAAAACAAACAACGGTGTTCATATAGGTGGATTAAATCAAACTTAAATTAGTTTTACGTGTTTGCACATCATTTTTCGATGGTTCATATTAGTCACATAATCCAAAATACCCGATTTTTCTCTATATAGGTATAATTTTTATTATAAGAAACCTTCTTATACAAAGTACCTAAATATAGTCACTTAATAGAGAAAATTTGTTTTGAACTTCAAAACGTTGATTTGGGCCCCTTGTACAGTCGTGGTTCAGCCTTGTTCAAAATTTAAACTCGGTTCAACTCGAATAAAGTGTTGTACAATGGGACCTTAGGACTTAACTCACAGCTGAACCAGGCAAATTTTAAAGATAAAACTAAAATGCTCGAATGGATACTTCAGTGGCCGGAGTAAGAACAAGTGAATACCCGGAACCGTGGTTCAAGTACATCGCTCATATCCCACTTGGGTCACCTCAAGAAAATAAAACGATGCGGGTTAGTGAGAAAACAGTACTACGAGTATATACCCATCTCTTTTTTCTTATGGTTCACCTCATGAAACATATACGGCCTGTCTCTTTTACTAACACTGATGACTACTACTAATAAAACGCTGATATCATTCACAATGGTAAAAAGCCAACTGCCGGTCAGAATGAAAACTTGTATCTGGGTTATTGAAATTAACCTTGACAGAAACCTGGATCCCATGTTATTTTTGTAATAGGTGGAAAAAGATAGCCTCGACCTAGATCCGGAGATAATAAAACGCATCAGCTATAAATGAAAATTTTGTATCCAAAGAATTTTTTTATGATGACTCATTTGAAAATGTTAATAGTCTTGTTGATTTAACCTGAATTGGTTTCTAGCTATATTCGTATTGGTAGTCTAAATTACACAAAAAGGTTATACCTATATACATGGGCTTATCCAAATATTCCAGAGCTGCCAATTTGGGATTGGGATTTTAATAAAAAAAAATCAATACTTACTTGTACATACATGGACCTAGCTAATAAAATTATTGTTTTGCGCATATTAAAGCATAACTTTCCATAAATAAGTTTAAAAAAAACAAATACATACTCGTACATTGTAAATGCTACTATTTACTATATTTTTTTATTATTGGTACTCGTATTTATAATATATTAACAAAACCTTAAAGAAATAATTAACAACAATTTATATAGCATCTAAAATTATTAACCATAGTAAGGATAGGATAGTTGCTGCAAGACATTGTTTATTGTGCTGGCAACACCGCTTACCAACTGGTTAGGCGTAACAATCGGCTGAAAAAAGATTAAATTTTTTATAAGTACATCGGTATACATTTATGAGTAAATAAAAAAAATTAAGTAATTATTCTTATTGACTTACCATCACTTCGTCGGCTAAAAATTGAAAATTTGGTCCATCGGGACCAATGCCAGACGAGCCAGAACCCATCGTATCAGATTGAACACCACCCTGTGGTCTATTAACCCCACTCAACGCTCCACCAGGAAGCAAGAGGCCTAGAAAATTTTGAAAAGGCCCACGAACAGGTCGACCACCGAGGTAAGGGTCACCCCAGCCTCCACCAAAACCACCAGGATATCCTCCGGGATATGGATCACCTAAGCCTCCAAATCCTCCTGGTCCTCCGAATCCTCCACCTCCAACACCACAGCCTCCACCAGGATAAGTATTGTAAAGGTTTAGATCCCAAAACACTCGCCCTTCACCTTTTTGCTGGTCATTATTTCGGAACCAACAACCGTTGCCAGCACCGGCTCCAAGTAAACTCTTTCCTTTTTTCTTAAATGTTTTGCCAGATTCGTAAGATTCTTGATTTTGTAAACCAAGAAACTTGGCGTTTTCCGAGTCAGCCCTATTTATTTTGTAGGGTTTTCGGGTAGTTGTTGTGGTTTTCAAAGATTGCTGGTAGTATCGATTTTGAGCTGCAATTCTTTGGGCTTGAATCCGTTGGGCTTGTGCTGCTCTTTGGGCGTAATAGTTTCTTTGTTGATTTGCGTAATAGTTATATCCCTGAGGTGCACTTAAAACAAGTTCAGCTAGTAATATAATAACTAGCAATAAACACCACGAATTTGACAACATTTCTTTGAACATTTTAAATACTCGTAGAAAATTGATTTTTCTTAGTCGTAATTATTGTTAAAAAATACAAAAAAGGATGCTCTTTTTAAACTGCTATGTATAATACAAAGTTTATTCAATTGTTAAACTTTTCTTTGATCACTTTTAATTTGCGCGCTCGTTTGGCGGTTTCTTAGATAACTAAACGTTGGATTCAAAATTAAGAAGAAATGAAACTGAAAATATATGTACCTACTCAAAATATTATTAGGTTATTCGTTGGCATTGAGAGATTTTGCATAAATTGTGCAAAAGAAGAGATGGACATCCCACGCTTCTTTTAACTTTGACTTTCTGTGTTTATGTAGTAAAAATATACCCTTTTAAGGGAGTTATGCAAACTTTGCTTAGTGCTACTAGTAGCGTTTTTTGGTTTAATCTTAATTTCCGCCCAGTTCCAGTCCATTAACATCAACAGGAAATACAAACATGATTGTGAGTGAAAAAAAAAACAATGCCATTGTTGTTAAGTTGTTTGTATAACCGCAGTGATGCAGAATAAAATAAGTTCCACTGTTTTGGGCGTTGTGATACAAAAAATTGGCTTGGAGTTGTATTTGAGAAATAGTTCCAGTATAGGAACGAGAAATTGAACAAGAACTGTTCAATTTTCCCCAAACAATAATAATAATAGCGAAGTGAACAAAAAATTATTTTAAAATTTTTTTGAGGAGCTAGCTCGTTATTTGGTGGCTGTGTTGTAAAAGAATGCAATCTTTTATGAATGTAATCTTTAAACCATTCACTGATTTCAATCAAAAATAGCATTTATTGAATTCACTTTGAGACTTTGACTTCAAGTTCTGCAATCATTTTCACTGATTCACTGTTCCATCCCCTGTTACACAGTGAATCAGTTGATAAAAAAAATAAAACTTATTATTTCCCATGACTTTTTAAATATATTTCCTATTCAATATAAAGTTAATAAACCAAGTATAAAGCACCTATAAACCCCTTGAAGCTTAAGCCAATAGTTTGAAAATTATATCTAGTCGAACAAAAAGTGGTTCATTGTTGGACAGTTTACCTTACTTAGTTCAATTGAAAATGGAAATTCAATATAAAATTGACGACTATTTCACGAAAATGAAATTCCCAACCAGAGGTGAGTATCAAAATGTAGATGGGAAAATAAATATGTTCCACAATTTTTTCGACGCCAAAAATTTCATTTCCCAACGTACAACCACTGGGAAAAAATTTTTAGGTGGCGTGACATTGATTGTGACATTGATTTATTTTAATTCGAATAGCTTTGAAAAAAAAAACAAAAATGGAAAACGAAAATTTGGAAAGTGTCATCGAACGCTTACTTAATGAATGCAATGGGTATGAGCCTATGGTAAAAAAGAGCAAGACCAAACCTTTGAACAACTAAAAAAGCAATTTGCCGAAATTATGTATGAAGTTTGAAGAACTGCTTTGGAATATTTCAAACAAGCTTCACTCCAATTCAAATGTTGTATTGGCTGCCTGGAAGAGGGTAGCTCATGAAATGTGTAAGTCCGGTAAGAACCTGCTAGCTAGAATTTCTTGGATTTTATACGTACATAGCTATACGAAATAATATATAATTATTCCTTTTTTTGCAAATAGATGCTAGATGCAAATCATTGTGAAAGAGCTTAAAAGATGCTTTAAATCTGAAGATGGCAACGACGAAGCATATTCGGATAAAAAGAATAAGAAGAAAATGACGAAGTAATGGATCCCTTGTCATTCTTGCAACCATGTGGTAAGCGAAAATCGAGAAGGTTTAACCAAACTAATTATTTTTGTTCATAAACAAATAAAGTGATAATTTTTTTCATGACAGTACCATAATCTTTGGCTTAGTCGATGACGTTGATCCTGAGGAAAGTTTCGACGTACAGTCTCTATCTCTAACACCAATTTTGTCAAATTATTCTTATGTAAGACTACATTATTTTTAATTTTGAGTTTTCTTCACCCTGAGGCCACACGAGCTAGTACTGTCTAGCCAGTCGCGATACACTCACATTTTTTTACAAACACATACAAGCCTGAGCAACTGGCTCGTCAACTGGCTTGCTTTTTTCGTAGCCAGTTGGGAAGCCAGTAGAGCAGCCGGTAACAGGGTTTGGCAGTATTTTTTTCGGAACAGATTTGGAAAAATAAGTCTAAACTAAAGTTGACTCACATCTTATTTCAGAAAATAAAATAAGAATCGGGGAGTCCATCATATGTCCAGTCCTAAAGTTTTATAAATTCGCTAACGCCCATATTATTCACTCGTTTAATCGGCTTAAGTTGTTAAATACAGATTAAGACTAAATTTCATATTATTCACTTCTTCTTTTTCAAGTAGTGATATTAATCCAAAAGTTTTTCAACAGAGTTTAGCCAAAAATTTGTTTTAGTTTTGATTCGTTGTTTTTTGGAAATCGAGTTAAAGCGAAAACGACGACGACCACTCATGTCTGTCACCATGGTCGTCCAAACGTAGTTTCCAGTATCGTGGTCATTAAGCTCGTCTCGCTGTAGTCTCACCTTGCCCATTTTCACGGGAATCTATGTCATGGTTGTCTCGCTATAATCTCGCTTTGGTCTCACCATGACATTTACACGTGGTTTTTTGGCACTTATTATACGTTTGTTCGTTGAGCCCTGAAGTCACCCTTGGGTCACCCAAAGCTTTTTTGAAAACCCTGAACTCACCTTGGCCAACAAATACTGTGTTTTCTGAAGTAGAACTAGGTTGTTTGCTATGATGAGTTGAGGTAAAGAATAAATCAATCATGTCAAAGTGGCATGAGCTCTGAATCATTTTTTTGCTGTGGATAAAAGTGTTGCATAAAATTCGTTTGTTTTTGAAATAGAAATTCAAGGAATATGCAACTTTAATTTAATAATTACAAATAGGAATAGAAAATGTAAACTGTGGTTTCTTTTTAATCAATTTTAAAACAAATTTTGTTTCTTGCTTATCTCAACAACATAATTTAGGCCGCTTTTTTTGAGAACGGAAAAACATAGTTTTTTTTTTGACAGTTCTTGAGGTTGTCAAGAAAACCTGGATCAAATCTGGGTAACCTATGTTTTGGAACTGAAATGGGATATAAGATATAACGGGATAGATACCTACACTTTTTTCTATATTGGACAGAGATGGAAATACGGTTGATTTGTTTTTATTGTTTGTTTGTATTTACCTTTTCATTTTGGATATTCATTTCAATCAAATCAAATTTAAGATCAACTAATCAAAAAATATCAAAAATAATCAAAAGTAAAAGTTCTAATAGATAAGATTAGTTGAGTTGAACTTTCAACTCAACTCGAGCGTTCGACATTGCAAAAACAAAACTGCGATTTTGTTCAATGTGACCAAGAAATACAGTTCGGCATCGACGATGGAGGCAAACGTTTGGTAAAGGTATTGAGTCACATTCAAACTTTCAAAATTAAACCCTTTTAAGGCGAACTTAATTTAGGCGAGTCGCAAACAGTAATGCCACAAAATCACATTCAAATGTTCGACTCGAATTGTAAGTCACAATAGGTGTCTAGATCAGATTTGATATTTTTGTTAAACCTATCTAATCTAAAAGTTTAATAATGTTGATATTTTTTCTGTTTTCTGTTAAATTTGAATTCTGATAGTTGATAGTTGGAAAAACCATTTAAAAATAATGGTGTTTTAACGGGCTTTTTCCAACTGTCAACTATCAGCATTTTCAGTCTGATTTAAATAATGCAAACAGAAACAAATATCAACAATTTCGAGTTTTTGAGTTAAGTTGACCTAAAGCAACTTCCAAGCTTTAAATTTTTCAAATTTCTTTCAGATTCGATCAGATTACTTTTAAAAATAGTTTCCAAAACAACAATTTCAAAAACTAGCACTAAAATTAGTTCTCATCCTTTGGGTCCATTCCTCAACATTTTAGACCATCTTCTTCTTTAAATTTTGTCCAAATCAATATTGGAGTAATTTTTATATGAAAGTTTACATTTAGGAACTTATTTTAAGACATTTCAAACATAGACTTGCGACTCAGTTCCAGACTTTGACAGTATTTTTTTATTTAAAATTTTGAAATTTGGGACCATGCTCTGGCCTAAATTGCGAAGACCCTGTTTGAAGTAGAAAAAATAGGCATCAGTACCAATGAATTTGGCATCCCCAAATTACTAGGTTTACTAAATTTCATTTATTTGTATTAAGAATTGGCGTGGGAATGATTTTTGTCGCCAAAATTCAACAAAAAGGCGCTCGATAATTTTGCCACTGAAATCAACTGTTCAAATTTTTTTGAAGTAGGCACTTTCAATAAACATGGCAAGAAAAATTGTTGTAGTTTTCTAATTATAATTATTTTAATATTATTAAGGGTATTCATGCAACTTCGTTAAACCCTGGTTAAGTTTACAAATTGGTTAAGTTTATCTTTTGGTTAATAAACTGTCAAATTCTGTATGGGAAATGATTTACACAATTTGGTTAAACTTATCAAAGGATTTTGTTGCGTAAAATTAACCAAACTGGTTAAACTTTTTCAAACGTCATTGTGACTCTTAGACCCCTATTACACGATGATTCTTTGCGTCTGACTCTTTTCGAACTTCCATGAGTGCGAAGGAGAAGAAACATCTGATTTCACCTCCAAACTCATTGACTTTTAAAAAGAGTCAAACGCAAAGAATCATCGTGTAATAGGGGTCATACTCTGATTGAATTACGTAGCATTTTATCAAATGTTTACAAAAGGTCGTTAATGCAAACTTTGCGTAAACTTATCATTTTACACAATTTGCAAACTTACGACGTTGCATGAATACCCTTATTATGTTTTAATGATTAATTTTATTTAAAAACGAATAGGTAAAATTTGGCTAAAAAATATCACCATTGGTCCTTAAAAAAATGGAAAATCGTACTTTTCAGAGATGAGTTGAAATTGAACTTCATTGACTCTGATGGAAAATGAACTGTGCGATGTGGTAAAGGCCAGTATTTCTTAGTTCTTGACTCAGAGCACGACAGAAATTAAATTAATTTTAAATTTTTATTTTTGTTATCGACAAAAAATGTGTTACTTAAAAATTTCAGCTACAAATTTCTAGTCACATATCAGATGTTTTGACATTTCTCCTGGGATTGCTGAGTAGGTATCCGAAAATTTTTCTGATTTTTTGTTTAATAAGGGATTATAAAAAAAAAACAATGTAATCTGGTTAGCTGAGAATTGATAATAAACATCGGAACGCGGCCATTGACTAGCTGTACAATTGGCCAAGTGTGTTTTAAGGAAATCTAATAAAGGCAACCAAGAGCTAGTGTTTTCTTACCAAAAGCTAGAAGAAGCACAGTTTAGAGTTTAATGTTGAAGCCTAGTACGCAGATCGAGACAAAATTTATCTCCCATTTAAAATTTTTTCCAGGACAAATTTTATCTCGGATTTTTTCCCAATCAGTAAGCAGCTACAGCGCAAAATTTGACATTCGTAGCCGCTGTATATGAAAATTTTGCGCGGAAAAAAAATGCTCGAAGCATTATTTTTCCGGACAAATTGTGACATTTTAGGTTTATTTCACTTTTTATAAATTAAAATCATCTCCCTGTTTAATACTTTCTATTATTAAGACGTTTTGATTACGCATGACTGAAATAAAATATAAAATGCGTACAAAAATGATGACATCAGAATTGAGAACAGAATATATCTATAGAACAGCTGTTTCAAGTCAGTCAGTGGTGTAGCTAATAGGAAGGGGTACAAAAGAGCCACATACAGATTCGGAAAATATTTTATTCTACTCAAAATTTAAATTTATTTCCACACTTAGTTAAAGCGAGTTGGAATCAGAAAACTGATATGGCAAAAATCAAGTGGATTTCTGGAACAGTAGAAAACTCTGAACATTTCTGATTTTCGCAGAGTTTTTTATATCCATCGACGCCAAATCCATCCTTCAATAGAATTTTATAATCGATAACTTCACAGATAGGGAAAGAACTATTTGACGGAGAAAGTTTATTTTGATCCCAATGTCTACCAATTGCCCTAAAATCACTTTTTTCTGGAGAAATAAAAAATTTAAAAATAAAAACGGAATTTGTAGATGTTTTTTAAACCAACGAAATCGTAGCCATTCCTTAATGGAATTTGACATTTAATGGCTGGACAGATGGAGGATAAACTATGTTTTGACAGAAATAGTTCATTTTAATCCAAATGTCAAAACCTTGATCTGAAATCACTTCTTCGCAGAGACGTAAGAAAATTAAAAAAAATCGAAATTTTTAGAGGTTTTTTAATTCATCGCAGTTGATAGCTTGAAAAATGGAAGACAAACTATATTTTTACGAAAAAAGTTCATTTCGGTCCAAATGTCAACCAATTATTCTAAAATCGCCTTTTCTGGAGAAATAATAATAAAATGAAAAAATAAATCGTTTTAGAGGTATTTTCATCCATCCACATTATTATATTGTTTCTCAAAAAGCGCAGGTGATCAAATTTTCTTGCTCTGCGAACGCTTTGAAAGAATCTGATTTGTAAATATATAAAATTTTCAGATTTGTGAATTGAAATAAATCTTATAATTTTTTAATTTCTAGCTACGCTACTGTTCTCATGTGACTTTTGTGTAGAGAGGTGTAGAGATTTTGAATAATTTAATTTATTAAAAATCTCTACACCTTTAGAATTTGTCTTGAGAAAAAAAATGTAGAGGTAAAATTTGTCTTTGCTTGATCTGCGTAATAGGCTTGACAATTAAAAAAATTGCACGAAATTAAAAATTAAACCTCTCTTATTGGAAGATCCTGTATTTTATGACGTCTTAAAAGAATCACCCTATGTATTATTATTATTGTAATATTAATTTTTTAAAGGATTTTTCAGAAAACAAATATTGTTCAGCATAATGATACAGTTGATATAGTTTTTTTAAATTAAAAAAACCAAGGCATATTTATTTAGTTCTTAGTAAACATCTTCTATTATCTACCTACTACAATTGGTTATTATGGCAATCTAATTATTATCTGCATCCAATAATCACAAACAATGAGAAAAACCTGTTCAAAAAATGTGTTTCAACCATTTTTTTATGGAGAAATATTTGCAATATAAGTTATGGGGCAGTTGTCACTCTTTGCAGTTAAATTGTTATCGTGAAAAAGTAAAGTTGAGAGTATAATCATGCTGGCAATTCAAATTTTACAAATTACAATTGGAATCTTGCTATTGGCTGCTTTTAGTCATTGTCAAGGTAAGTATCAAATGTGAAAAAATTAGGTACACATAAATATTTTTTTTTAATAACCAAATGTAAAGGTGATGATTTTTACGACCGTCCTCGGTTTCACCATCACAAGTGGAGGAGAAATAGAACAACCACAACAGCGGGTGATGACTTAATTACTACTGAAGGACGGTCTTAAACAAATCCTGTGGCACCATGTTATTTAAAAAAAAAAATATTTAGGACCGTCCTGAAAAATTACTATATTATTATTAATTTCCAAGTTATTTACATTTTTTAATTGTATATTCAGCAGCTACAATTGACTGGGATTGGAATACATCGACAACTGGGCGGGCATCATCAACAACAACAACAGAAGAACCAGAAACAACAACAACAACAGCAGCAACAACAACAACAACGGCAGCTCCAAATACAACTACTGAAAAACCATGCCTCACCGATTTGTGTAATAAAGGTCTGAAAGCGAAGAAGGGTTTATTTGTTATAAATTTTTTTAAAAGGTAACTTTTCTTATTCATAATTATCGTACAAAAATATTGAAAATAATGATTGATAAAACCAAGCTAGAAAATGGATATTCATTTCAATTAAATTTTATAACGTAATAAAATAATAATCAAACTTAATAAGCACCGACATAATGTATACAGTTTTCGAAACATTTTTATAAATTTTGGATATTATGGAAACATGCAATTGATTTGAAAATTTTCATTTGTGTTTACCGAGACGCTTCTTGTGTAGAAGGGAAAAGGCTTAAGTCTTGCAGGGTGCAAAAGTGGAATAGAGACTATATAGAAATGCATTTTGTAGGTCCATCTAAATATAAAACTAAAAACAACGCATAAAATGACCACACCCTTATGTGTGTATTAGGAAGGCACATCGAAACAGTGGAAAAAAGAAAACATTTTGGACTACCCTAGTATATGAGTTGCTGTTGCATTCTTACGCTCATAACTCGGCTGAAACTCAATCAATTAAAACGGCCATTTTTTGTTGGATTCGTACTGAACCGGGTTCACATTATGGAGCTGCAAATTTTAAATTTCCATAGCAAAAAATTGGAAAATCGTTAAAACCTGAAATTGCATATTTGAAATTTCATTTGACATGGGATGTGAAAATATTGGTTCCATGAGGTAACAGAGCCCTATGGAAGCAATATTTTCTCTTTCGTTCGGAATGTATGGACGATTAAAAAAAAAAAAAAAATAATGCCATCTAATTGGTAAGTTATTGGTGAGAAAAGGTCAACTAGTCCTAGAAAGTAATTGGTCAGCCCAAGATTACTTGTATGCAAAGCTTAAAGTTTCTCAGGTGGTATTAATTTTTTTGCAAATTCCCTGTAAATTAGATGCAAAAAATCGCTGTGAACTGTGACCTTAAAATTTATAATAAATCATTAAGAAATTCTGTAGCTGACTGATATTACCATGAAGCGTGATGTGACCTTTCAACTGGTATAATTTTTTTAAAATTACCTCAATGAGTTTTTTTTTCATCCGGTGGAAATCTTCAAAAGACACTCGTTAAGAATCGGTACTGAATAATGTGGGACTCTTTCCTCACTAAAACCACCGGTGAATCACGATTAATTTATGAAAGACAGACAAATATGATTTTTCTTTTTTTAATTATTATAAATCATATTTTGGGAAGTTTAAAGTTATAATACTTTCCCATAGCTTTTATACCATCAGCTCATGAGGCTTGGTGCACTTCCTTATGGTGCACCGGCTTCAATTTTCTTCAGTAATTTTGGCACTCTAGAGTCGGCACGTAACGTAGGATTTCAGTATTTCTTAGTACTTCCTGGGAAGGTCCCTATACAGTTTGTTCTCAAGTCCCAAGTGCTAAACTTTGTCAAAGGCTTGAGCAGCATCTAAGAATATAGCCGAGCATACTTGTTTTTTTTCAAATGCCTTTTCTACAACATCCATAATCCGATGCATTTGGTCTTTCGTGGAATGTTTATTTCTAAATCCAAACAGATGGTTTGGAATTAGTCTTCTTTCTACTTTTATTTTTATAAGACTTTTCGGGAGCAGTTTTTCGAAAATTTTTGCCATGATTGGTATACGCAATATAGGTCTATTAGATGTTACTTCTGTTGGTGGCTTACCTTGTTTAGGTATAACAATGGCTTCTGCAATTCTCCAATGATGTGGCACATATATCAGTTTAAGGCATGCATTTATTATAAACTGGAGTTTTCTGAAGGCTATTGAAGACATTTCTTTCAAAACCTGAGCAGAGATTGCACCTTGGTGGTTTTTTGTTAGATAACTTATGTTGATACATACTCGTACTTCTTACTTTTTTGAGCGTGACAAAAGGAATTTCACATTCGTCGTTTCTATCAACAAAGTGTAAGGGATCTGTAGCTGGGCTAGCTGGGAATGGCTTAAAAACATTCGCGAGATGTTCAGCGAAGAGATCAGCCTTTTGTTTTGGGTTTCCGATCCATTTACCATCTTGTTTTGTGTCTGTGGTCTTTTTAGGCGTTTATCTGCTTTTCATAAGGAATATTCTGAAGAAGCATCTGCCCTCGGACTATTCAGGAATGTACTAAGTGAATCATTTTTAAGCTCACAGAATCTTTTCTTTAGTTCGTCATTAAGATGGTTAAAAACTGCCTTATCCCCTGGAAATCTCGTAGCCTTCCATTTTCTTCGAACTCTTCTTTTCTCCAATATCAGCTCCTTTATTTCGACAGGATATTTTATTTCTTTTTCTCTTGAGTTCGAAATTGTTGGAGTACTTTCTTTTGTAGCCTGTTGCACATCAGCAATAAATTGTTCTTCTTCATGATCAATCTGTTCAATTGTTTGCATATGGGATCTTAGGTTTATAAAACTTTCAAGTTTATCTCTGAATTCGTTCCAGTTTGTTCTTTTCTTCACGAGCTCTCACTGAGCTGATTACTGGAGTATGATCTGACAACAAATCGTAATTATTTTCGACACTTATATGATTTCGTTTAAAATTTTTAACTACGAAAAAGTCTATAAGGTCTGTTAGCTTGTGAGTATCAGATGGCCAATATGTTGGCGAGCCAGAAGAATTAAATTAGGTGCCAAAAATTTAGTTGTGGCTTTGAAACGAACTTTAAAAAATACATAGATAAAAAAATCCACGAGTACTGAAAATAGTTGACCTTCTATCACGATATAGAGATCTTTCGAATGGTACCTATACAATTTTTTGTAAATTTCCTACAAATGAGAGGCCAAAAATTGCGCTTGAACTTTCGTGACCTTGAGAAATTTTAAGCCCTGATTTACATTAGAATTTTTAGGACTACTAGACCTTTTCTGGGCGATTACTGAACAATAAGAAAACATTTTTCAAATTTCCCATGTGTGAGGTGCCAAATTCGGTTCCAGAGGGCCCCATAAGCGAACTATCATACAAAGGTCGAGTACTCGTACTATACCTACATAAAATGTTCTAGTTGATTTAACTTATTTGCGAGCTGGTTGAAGTACCTAACAATTATTTGATGCTGAATTCCACTGTTTAACTTGAAATTTATTTCATGGGAATAGTTTATTATGTAAATATTTTGTTGTTTCACACAATACAAAAAAACACCAACATCAAAGACAAACAAAACGTATTTTAAAAATTTTGTTCCTCCACTGTCTCGCTCGTATTCAAATTTCAAAAATGATGTATGGCGTATGAGTGTTTTTTATGAAAGTGAAAAACTAGTTATTATTTTTTAACGATTGTTTTGGAGGATTTAAATTTTATCTACCACAAATCCATATCAACAGTGAAATCTCCTTTCAGAAGGTTTGGTTTGAGTTCGGCTTAAGTTTAGTTTGAGATCAGTTTGAACTTGATTTGAGATCGGTTGGAGTTCGGTTTGAGATTGGTTTGTATTGAGTTTGAGACTGTTTCAAGATCAGTTTGAGATCGATTTGAATTTGGTTTCAGTTCAGTTTGAAATCGGTTCGAGTTTGGCTTGAAATCGGTTCTGAGACCGATTTAAAATTGAATTGGGAACGGTTTGAGATTGGTTCGAGATCGACTTGAGTTCGGTTTAGTGTCAGTTTGAGATTGACTTGAAATTAATTTGAGATCGACTTGAGTTCGATTTGAATTGTGTTTGAGTTCAGTTTGAGATCGGTTTGAAGTCAGCTTGAGATCAATTAGATATCGAATTGAGTACAGTTTGGAATTGGTTTTAGATCGGGTTGAGATCGGTCTTAAATCAGTTTGGGGTCGGTTTGATATTGGTTTCAGATCGGCTTAAAATTGATCGGTTTGAAATATTATTAAGATTGGTTTGAGTTTGAACTAAGATACGTTTGAGATTGATTTGAAATTGGTTTGAGTTCGGCTTGAGATCAATTTAAATTCAGTTTGAGTTTGGTTTGAGTTTGGTTTTAGTTCGGTTTGAGTTTTTTCTACCTTGGCCTCACGTAGTGCGTCGCAATCCTACATTTTATTTTACACAATATGAAGATCAGCTTTGTATTTTTCATTACCAAGTTAATGAAAGTCGTGTTGATAGAAGTATAAAGGGAATTACTATTGCTACAACACACAATCTTCAGTATAAAAAATTCATTTTTGCCACAGATTTATGATTATAAATTTACCACTAACCCAACCCCCCAAAAAACTCTTTTTCATCTCTGATATTTGTATGGATTCTTCTCATTATTACTTTTCATAACCAATAGGCGCGTCTCACCAAATAAAATCTCTGAGCGCTCAGAGATTTTTTAAGTGGGACAAAAAATCTCACCTGAGCACTGAGATTTTTTGCGGAGATGACTGAGACGAAAATTTTTTGGATTCATTTCTCAATGTTCTTTCTCTGCTTAAACAGCTGTTCATTTGACAGGCAAATTGTAATTTCTCGCTGATGTGCAAATACTAAAGTCGATTTAAAATTCAAAATAAAGGTGGAATGTTAATAAAAATGAAAATAAATTGAATTTGCTTTTATTTTTCATTCATTTGATAAAGTTTTGTGCTTTTAAATTTAAATATTTTAAGCAAAGTTGAAATTTGTTTCCAGAATTTCAGTACGAAAATTTTAACACATGTTTTTATACAATTCAACGGAGAATCTTGTCCCACCAAAACATTCCGCCTCCATCGACTTGACATTGAGCGCTCAGTGAGATTTTAGTTGGTAAGACGCGCCTAATGACTCATAACTTCGTTTTCATTAGGCCAAATGAGGTAATTTCGTTGAAAATTCCCAAATTCGATACGAAATCATCTCATTTGCCATATAGATTTAGATTTCGAAATAATATAATTTCAACCAAATTTTCACGAAATTAGGTTGGAAATTAAGTCAAAACCTATTGAACATACCCAATTGGCCACAATTTGAAGAACTCTGAAAAGGTTTTGTTTGAAAATGTCAAAGCTCAAAATTTATTTATAGGAAGTAGAAAGAAAAAAACAACAACAAAAAAACGATTAACGGTCAGTTGAAATTCAAAAATGAAATGGGCTGTCAAACATAATTACCAAATTACAAATGAAAACACTGTGATTTGCGAAATTTCTTAATTTTGGCTCTAATGAAAACGTAGTGTTAATGCAAAATTTTATCAACGAACATTTATTTTCATTGGTTTTTGGTTATTAATATTTAAATATAGCCATCCTTACGTCAAAATAATAACAAAAATTATCATGCCATTTGATTCAGCATGTAAAGCTACTTTAAAACATGTGCGTATCGCGTATGTTTACTAGACTTTTTGTACTATTTTACTTGTGGGGAAAAATTCGAATTTTTTTCAACATAACAAGAAGCTCCCAAACAACGATTTTTTGTTGTTACTTTAGTGATTTTGATTGAAACTCATAGCTGTTATGTCAAAAAAGAAGGTAATAAAACTGCTTTCCAAGTTATTGTCAAAAACTCTCTTAAGGGAAATATTCTTTTGATGTTTCTTTGTTTTCTTAAGTTATTTTATTCTTTGACAATGTGTAATTGATTATAAAGGCTCTCCCAAACCAACGCAAATGCGGAGCGACGACGAATTTTTGTTGTAGTTTAGCGTTGTTTATTTGTCGTATTTTGTATTATTGTGAATGATTCGCTGTGAATCGCTCCGCATTCGCGTTGGTTTGGAAGAGCCTTAAAGGATTTTTCAACAGGGATGCTACAAAAGCAGAGCGACACGGACAGCAAACGACGCCATATTTCTTGCCGCTCTTTTGACATTTCTCTTTTCGATAAGGTTTGCCATTTCATGATGGAAAGATATACGAGCCAACAACGAGTCGAAATTATTAAAATTTACTAACGAAATTCGGAGTCAGTGGCCTCAAAGTTAAGAGCGCTACGTCCAATTTATGGTCGTCATAATCGTCCTAGCAGATCAACAATTGAGCGTCTAGTGGACAAATTTGAATCCACAGGCACAGTACAAAATGTTCCCGTGCCAGTGAGACAAAAAAGTGCCCGTAGTGTCGAGAATATTGCTGCCGCTGAGGCTTCAGTTGCAGAAAGCCCAAATGTGCCTCTCACACGTCGTTCTCAAGCGTTGGGCATCTCTGTGACTCTGTGTTGTGGCGAATTTTGCGAAAAGATCTTGGCCTACATCCTTACAAGATTAAATTGAAGCAAGAACAGAAGCCGGTTGACCACCAGAAGCGTCATATGTTCGTGAATTGGGCTGAGCAACAATTTGAAAATGATTCGGATTTTCATCGAAAAATCATCTTCAGCGATGGCTTCGTCAATAAACAAAATATGCGGTATTGGTCAGTTAGCAATCCACACGTACTCTATGAGTCATCATTGCATCCCGAAAAAAAGTACGGTTTGGTGTGGTTTATGGGCCGGCGGCGTCATTGGGCCGTACTTCTTCCGTGATGATCAAGACCGGCACGTTACTGTGAATGGGGATCGCTACCGTTCAATGACAACCGAATATTTTTGACCCCGATTGGATGATATGGACTTGGAGGACATGTGGTTTCAACAGGACGGCACCACAAGCCACACAGCGAATGTCACAATCAATGGATACCAAGTTTGGAGAACGTGTTATCTGGTCCTGTCGCTTGGCCGCCTCGGTCGTGCGATTTGATGCCGTTTGACTATTTTCTGTGGGGCAACGTCAAGTCTGTGGTCTATGCCAACAAGCCAGCGACGATTGATGAACTTCGTACGAATATCGAACGTGAAATTGCAGCAGTATCGGCCGATATATGCTTGAAAACCGTCGAAAATTGGGTTCAGCGTCTGGGCTTCTGCAAGCGTGCCGGTGGTGGTCATTCAAAAGAAATCGAGTTCCATACATAATGGCATTAAACGCACTTTCACAGGAATAAAGAGTTTTATTGATATCCACAACCGTTATTGTTTTGTTTAAAAAACTTTTGTAGCGCTCTTATTGAAAAACCCGATACATTTATGCAGTCTAATTTTGCACACAAATACTTCTAAGTAATACAAATAATTAAGTAAATAGGTACCAAGATTTTTAAAAATATTTGTTTTTTTTTTAATAAAAAAAGAAAAATTGACAGTTGTTTAAATTTATATTTCACTTCTGTTTTTTTTTCAGATATTGAGTTTTGACATTTCTCTGTGGTCCAGTCGAGTGTTTTCGTTTCGAATTGTTTGTATGGAAAATTAGATGATTTCGTATCGAATTTGGAAATTTTTAGCGAAATACTCTCATATAGTCTAATTAAAAGGTAAACTGTCGGGCTGTTTTTTCCAAAGCTTGTAACAAAAAGCTTTTTTGACCACCAATTTTTATCGGCTCAATGGTCTAGGGGTATGATTCTCGCTTTGGGTGCGAGAGGTCCCGGGTTCAAATCCCGGTTGAGCCCACGGTTTTTTGCATTTTTTTTCTATAAGCAGCAATTGAATATATTTTTTTTTCTCTCGAATAAAAATGTATTAAAAATATTTTTTTTTATAATATAAATGCAACTTTTAATCCAAAGTATATAGGAACATTTCGGGAAGTAATTAAGATTATATATGTACCTATACACTCTCAACAGAAGTGTCATTTTTTTATCTGAAGTAACAAAACTAAGACTTTTGATTTTAGGAAACTTTTTTGGTAATTAGAAATTTTTTATATATTACTTTGTAATATTTTTATTTTGTATTATATAAATAAATATAGACTTTTATTATTTACAACTAATTAAAAAGTATATAACATTAAATTTATCCTTATCCATAAAACGGTGGTCGGCCAAATCCATATCCACCACCATATGATGGAAATCCATATCCTGATCCGTATCCTCCAAATGGATTTGAGCCGCCATATCCTCCGTAACCTCCATAAGGCCCTCCACCAAAACCGCCAAAGGGTGCACCTCCATATGATCCACCTCCATATGAACCACCTCCCAAGCCATTTCCTCCGACACCATTTTGACCGCTTAAAAGTCCACCTCCTAAGCCACCACCACCACCGCCATTGTTAAGGGGTCCACCCCCACCAAACAGGCCACTCAAAGGTCCACCACCACTACTCAGACCGCTACCTCCAGAAACGTCACCGTTTCCTGAACCACTTAGACCAGCAGCCCCTAATCTTCCCAGAAAACTAGTAAATAATCCAAGAGGCCCACCGCCTCCACCTCCACCTCCTAGAAAACTACTTCCAAGCCCGCCACCACTTCCACCTCCTAGCAGGCCAGGAAAAAATCGTGGTTGGTTCTCAGGACTGCCTGAGGATGGTGAGCCATTTGATTCTGGAACTTCTTGTGGCATTGCTTGCACAGTAGCAATTATTACAAGTACCAGACATGTAAATGGGATTTTCTGAAAAAAAAAACAAAGAAAAGATATCAATTAAGAGATAAGTGGATAAATAGTGCATTGTTTGCAAATTCTTACCATAACCTGCATTTTTTTGTTCGGAAGTTCTTTTATTTTAACTGTGAAAATTTTTACTTTGAAGATTATACCTGTTTGCTTTGCTTTATATAGTCTTCAACTAGATGTACGCACCGCACCTACTCAGAAAAACCATCTCTCAACAAAGACAGGTTTCTAAGCGGTTCCGATCTTGGCTTTGATCAATTTCGCAACACAACCTTCGTTGTTATTTTTTGTTTTATTAAATTGAAAACCGGAAATATTCTATGCATCTTTTGGTCATTTATGGTCGATTGCCTATTAACTATGACTTATTTGGTCAACGGAAGTTTTATTATTTGCAATATATAAATGAGAACTTCTGAATGAACCAATTAGTATTTATTCAAATTTCAAGATACATTTGAAAAAATTAAAAAAAAAAATGAATCATTTGGTAAGAAAAATTTGTTCAGTGATAGGAACTTTTTTGACATTCTAATTATAATAATGCATTTCAGAGAAAGATCCTTCTTATTGTTGCGGTGTTTTCTTTTACAACAATTTGCAATGCTGAATTTGAAAATATTAGAGAAGGTGACGGTGGTGGCAATGTTGAAGAGGGCCGGTTTTTGGGACTTTTAAAAAAGGGAAAAGGCCATGTAGAGACTCACACAAATTTTGTACCATATCCATATCCAGTACCAGTTGCAGTTCCTGTATATCAAAATATCGGACACGGTGGTAAACTAGGATTAGGTAAGGAACTTGGCAATGGATTGGCAGAAGGTTTTGGTCAAGGATATTATCAGTCAGGTTATCCCAATCAATATTCTAATATTAGTCCTTTGGGATATGGTGGGTTTGGGCCTGGGATTGGCTCTGGGTTCGGGCCAGGGTTTGGGCCTGGAATTGGACCTGGGTTTGGATCTGGGTTTGGTTATTTTAAGTAAACATTTTTGTGGAATTATAGATTGTTTTGTTGTATGCATAAATAAAGATTTTTAAAAATTATTATTGTTTTTGTTTTTTTTTATAATTACCTTGTACGTATGGTAATTATAAACTCACAAATTTCCATTATTTCATTATATATTTTTTATGAATAGTTAACTTGTCATATAAAAAAGTGCTTCCCATCCAGCCGTTTTTAGTTGAGAGTTGTAAGTATATACCCTGGTTATTTAAGAGCTGGTTTGTGCGCCTCCTAATTTATTTATTTAATTGGGTTAAAGCACAGATAATACAGTTACATAGATATTGCATCAAGTACAATTACAAATAACCATTTTTTCAATAATTTGTGCTTCCAAAGCTTGCAACATAAATGTTAATATTGGTGTTTTTGAAAAGTTGTCAACCACAACCAACCAAAGCTAACTAGATTTTTGTTTGTTTGTAAATATATGGCCGGTATCTTTTTTGACACCACTGAGCAATTCGTAGAAAACAACATTTGAATTATTATGTAGGCATTGACTGTTTTCAAAACTTTAAATTGGCAGCACTTTATTCGTTGACAGCTGATTTGACAGTTCAACAATTCAAACTATCATGATTAAATTCGAGTTAGAATAACATTTGTTTTGTTCCTCTAAAATCTACAATTCTACATAGTCTACCAGCAAGTTAGGTTTATGAATGTTGTTATTGATTTTATTTTCATAAACGCATCTGAGTAAGACGGTGTTCGCATTGGATTGAAAAACTGGATTTTTTTTGACGTTTCAGTATTCACATCTCGCTCCCACTTCTTCAGTAAGGGAAGATATAAATACTGAAACGTCAAAAAAAATCTAGTTTTTCAGTCCAATGTGAACACTGTCCAAGTGATGTCTGCCTAAAGTTGCTGAAATGCTCTAATACGAGCTTTGTTGAAATTATAAAGCCACTCATTGCATTCATTGCTGTATGTATATTTTACAATCTCATTTAAAAAGTCCATTTACTGTTTCAACTACCCATCGTACCAGACTTGCCAGATTGGGCTATATATCGGCAATTGGGCTATCTTTTTCCAAAATTGCCTACAATAATTTCAGTATGACAGCCCAGTCGTAACTGGGTTAAAAATAGCCCAAACCTTACCTTGGGCGATATTTTTTGTCGTATGAATATAAATATAATATTAAGAAACACTTTTGTCTCCCTAAGCGTTCAACAATTCGACTCCACATTTTTTCACAAAATATACTATCATTGGCTTTGACATTTCAAACAACAACAACAATCTTCACTTTAATATCATTCAAGGTGCGTTCCAGAGCGAGTTTCAAACAGCTTGAAACCGCCAGATTTAGTCATTTTTAGTGCGAAGTCGTTCCACAAGTGAAAGTTTGTACTTTTTCGGACCAAAGAGAGCGCTCATGAGAGAGGAAAAATTTCCCCTACCTGCCAGATTTGGTCTGAGAAATTTCTAGTGGCTGTTTTGTACTGGATGTCAAATGCCAAGTGTTCGTATGTCTGATTTGAAAAAAATGTTAGTTTGAAGTTAAGTAACCAAGCAGAATACAAATAACTAGGGTTACCCAACTTTTTTTGTTTCGTTTTTGGTAGATGTTTATAATTTATTAATTTATTTATCTTTTTATCAATCAAATTAATTTCTTAAAATGCATAATGTGTCGTTAGGAAAATCTTTTTAAGGAGAAGAAAATTTAGTTGTGAAAATTTGTGTAACTCTTGTTTATTGTAGTTTTTTTCACAAATTGATGTTTCATGATGATCTAATATATATGTAGCTCCAAGCACAAATGAAACTTCAAATTATAAAATTAAGCATCCAACAGAGAATTCGAATAAAGAACAATTCTTTCTGAGTTCTAAGACTTAATTTTATTTCCTAAAAGGATAACAATATATCAATAACTTTAAGAAACGATAAATTAATTCTTACAATTGCTATATCCATACAATATAAAATTGACAATTTGCTTTGAATTTGAACAACGAAATACATATATAAGTGTAACTTGAATTATACTTTTTATTTTTAACAAGGATATTAAGCAAATGGCGGCGCCGAATCAACATAACCTTTTCCCAAAAAGTGAAGGATGAGAGCTATGCGCGCGCAATGTTGTAAGAATAGTTGTCTCTTTCTTTTGAAAGATTGAAATCTATTCTTCTAATATGACAGAAGTGTTAAGGGTTCGATTTCAGTTGAAACTTGTTAAGTTTTCGATGAAAATGTACTTAAAGAATGTTTCATTGTTTAAGTTAACTCATTTGTATTCATAATAAAGATTTTGTGACCTTTAGTCCAAATGCGTTTCGCCCAGGTACAACAGTTGGGCTCATCAGTTAGATGCTGTTGTACCCTTCTAAGACGCATTATTTTTAATCGATGGATACCGATAACTAATTAAACTTACAGCGCCAAGGCACTGTAAATTTTATTTTTTTTGTTTTTACTTATAATCATTCATTAGTCATTTTTATACATGTACGTTTTTTTTGTCTTAACATTCAATTTCTTGTACAGTGATTTTATAAATAAAATTGATTGACTAATGATTGCACTACGGCAGCTCTAGTCAAATATTTCTTTTGAGGTGGTGCAAATTATTCCAAATTAGTGCCAGTACTACCACTTTACTTCAATTGAAGTAGATCTACTTCTTTTTTTCAAAAACAAATAAAATCTACTTCCTACTTCGCACCATCACCAAATTATTGAAATCTACTTTGTTTTAGAAATCTCTGTTTCAACTTACTTCAATTTTACATTTATAGGTCAAATCTACTTCTTTTTTCTCTTTTTAAATCAAGTATGTAGCCCTAGAACTTCCATTCAAATATAAACAAAACTGACACAATATTAATACAAAAATGAGCAATTTTACAAAACATAGAAACTCAACGCAGTCTTCTATTCATGAATCTTGTGAAAAGTTTGCTTGAGTGTGTGAATTTCGAATGGTTTTCTTTTTTTTAATTTGCGATTCACCCTTTTCTATTTTAGTTGATGATCTTTGGTCAGTTTGCTTAACCCCTGACTTTAATCATTTTATTGTTCTTTTTATAAAAGAAAAATAGGTAAAGTACCTTAACTATATAAAACTAAAAATTGCTATAAAACCATGATGCAAAACATATGTACATGTAGAAATTAAGCATGTTTTTTTTTTTAATTAAAATAGGTAAATATGGAAAAATGAAGTCTGAAATAATTTTTTTTGGTTTGTTTTAAGTTTTTTTTTAATTTAAATTTTTAAAATATATAATATATGTAGGTTTGTAAGAAAAAAGTTAATTTTTAAATCTACTTCGATTTTTGTCAATCTACTTTTTTTCTTAAAATCTACTTCCAATTCCAAAACTGTTCCCGACATTTTGACAGTTGTTCTTCTCTCTGAGAGGATTTTATTCTCTTCTGTCACAATTTGACATTTAGTACGAAATAGTGCGAAGAGTTTAAGGAAAAAACCTTCAGTTTAAGTGTTGTTCCCAGTATTCCCATTTCTATAAAAAAAAACAAAATAACTGTAAAAAGCAACAAGCAAACAAATTTTAAAATAATCATATCATGACAAGGATTGAAATCCTTTCAAAAAGAATAGACAAATTGTAATTGCAACTATGAAAAAATTAAAGAAAAAAATTGTATTAGGCTACTTTTTCGGCTCCGATTTTGGGCACCACAATTTTTCAAATTGGGCTATGGAACTAGTTCAAGACATGGCAACCCTGCGTACCATTGTCAATAGCCGGAACTTATTAGCACTCTCTCAGTGCTTAACTGACTTTCGTTGCGTTACTTGGATAATGGAATATGAACAACATAACCTCACTCTGCCAAATGATGTATACAGCATCTTGGAACCCTACATCCAATGCAAAAACATCACCCTCTCCTCTAGAGGTCACTAAAAAAATTGCATTCACAACTTGATGCCATCTTCATATCAGTTAAATAGCCACAATTAACACAATGGTAGTTATCACCCATACTTTCAACACCAAGTTTTAATAAGAAGATAATCAATGGAAAACCAAAAATCTTTAAAATTCTAATTGGTACATTCGTTATAAAAAGTAAGTATTCGCCACAGTTCACAAATCTAAGGAAATATATTGCCCAGGTTGTCAAAATTGAAAGTGATAGTAGTTCAAAATGGCTATCCAAGAGCGTTAGTACATCAAAATATATTAACATAATATGACAAATGAACGGATCTCTGCATCCACAATTTTTATCAATTTTGATAGATACACAGAACTGAAGAAAAATTAAAATGCCAATGATATTGCTTTGCTCTGGTGCTTTAGAACCTCATATATGAGAAATTTGAAAAAAGAAAATGCTATCTAATTGGTCAGTAATTGGTTAGAAAAGGTCAACAAGTCCTAGAAACTGACTAGATGACTTATAATCACGAATGAATTTTGGCACCTCATTTATGGGAAACTAAAAAAAAGGATACTATTCGAAAGATCTTTAGATCGTGATGAAAGATTTTTAACATCCCATTGGATGTTATTGTAATTGGTCCGATTTGTCATAGCTTCCTATAATCAGAATCCATCATTTTTAGAGAGATGTCTGTGTTTGTACGTTCATTAGTACCTCGCTAATTAAACCAATTGAAGCTTTTAATAAAGCGATGGAGACTGTGAATGTCGATTTTATTAAAGTCACTGGAATCATTACAGACAAAATTTCCTAAGTGTATCTTGCGTCTTTAAGAAAGAGCAGGACATGAGCAAAGAAGGTGTGGCATAGTTTCTTCCTCCTCCTCGCCCATGCAGCTTCTGCAGAATTCATTTGAGACAACATTGAGTCTATTGGCGTGTTTACCTATGAGGCAGTGTCCAGTAATGACACGAATTGTGGAGCTAATATACCTGTCCGTCTGCTGTTTGTCATCATCATGGAATCTTGCTTAACCATAAGTTTATAAGTAGCGATTGGTATTCCACTCAATATTCACCTCTTGTTAGGTGATATTGGTGTACTAGTTCCTATCCTGTACTTGTTCCTAAGCGAGTTCATCGGCTTTGCAGTTTCCTGGAATATCTCTGTGTCCCGGCACCCAGAAAAGGTGGTGAATATTAAACTGTTCTGCCGCCTCCATTAGAGACGATCGACAGTTTCGGGCAGTTACGGAGTTTGTAGAAACAGAGCCTAGTGATTTAAGGGCGGCGTGGCTATCTGAGAAGATACGGATATTCAATGTAGATACTACGTTTTCTTTGAGCCAAGGTAAAACTTCTTTTACCGACAGGATTTCCGCTTGGAACACGCTACAATAATCAGGGAGACGGAATGAGAGACTAATGTTAAGTCGTTCTGAGTACACGCCGCCACCCACCCCCTCTTCGGTTTTTGACATATCCATGTAGAAATGAATTGGTTCATTTCTCTAAAATTCACCATCATCCCAAGTGGATCTTGTTGGAATTGAGACTTGGAAATTTTTGCCAAAAACCGGCTGAGGGATGGTGTAGTCGGAGTGTTTAGGGATTGATTCGAATTTGTTCAGAATGATAGTGTGGCCAATAGAGTTATTGAACCACTGAGAGATGGCTCTGAGATGAATAGATGTGCTTGTCGCCACTTGTTTAGTGAATATATTGAAGGGTGTGATGTTAAGCAGTATGTCCAAAGCTGCAGAAGGTGCCGAACGGAGAGCTCCGCTGATACACATGCAAGCCGATCTCTGCACTTTCCTTAGCTTATCACGATAAGTTACTTTATCTAAAGCAGTCCACCACACTGCCACCCCATAAATGAGTATCGGCCTGATGACCACTGTGTATAGCCAGTGAGTGATATGTGGCGACAAGCCCCATTTGCTTCTAATAGCTTTTTTACAGGAGAAAAGTTCCACTGGTGGTCTTCCTGACTCTTTCTTGTATATTTCGTTTCCAGCTCAGCTTTTTGTCTAAAATCAGACCCAGGTATTTAGCTTGATCTGAGAAGTTAAGTGGAATACCATTTATTCATGGAGGGTCTATATTCGGAATTTTATATTTCCTTGTAAATAGGCCAAGATCAGTTTTTAGGGGATTCACACCTAGTCCACATTTGTCTGTCCATTGAAGTAGTTAGTTGAGAGCAGTTTGCATTAATTTTATAATGATTTGAAGATGCTTTCCCGATTTTGTAATAACAACATCATCAGCGTATGCAATTACTTTGAAACCATCCGCTTCT